>CM053402.1:25499387-25841314 GCA_028644305.1 Xerus rutilus
GCTTAACACACTATAACAACACAAAGAATGATTATCTGAGAAAGTGCTCAGAACAAGGAAATAAATATCAGTTCCAAATGTAATCTTAAAGCATTTAAAATGAAATAGTTCTGATTTATTAAAGGAAAAATAAAGATTGAAGATACATCTTTAACAGAGGGTAGGAAAAATAAAAACTGGAGAAAGATATTGAGGTAATCACACTTACTAAAAATTAAAGGAAATTGGAAGCTGCAGCAGAGAAATCTGCTCCAATTCTAAAATTTTCAGACTAGTATGGGTAAGTAAACCTATAATAAACTGTGAGGTTAGAAAATCAAAGCAAATACCTGATGAAAACAATTAGTTTTGCTTGTTTTGAACCCAAAGTCCATTAATTCTAGTGAATAAGAAGGCAACTACTCTCTGTCCTAAGCATGAGTTCACATAAAATGCTTGCCATTTATATGAAGCTCCTCAACCCTTTATTCTGGGAGTTAAAAATCAATGCACCCAAGAGGAAATGTTGAAATTAGAAGATTGTTGGCATAATGGATTCTACATGTACCTGGACATCAGTCTCATCTTGTTACTTGTTAAACCTGAATGAAACCAATTTAAATCAGATTTTAAAAAACCTGGATGCCGGGTACACATAATAGTCCCAGGAACTAGCAGCCTATTCAGGAATGGGCATTTTAAAAACTAAGTTGTTGTACTTGATAGATCATACTCCCCTAAAAATATAACCTGGCTGAGCTATCTAGATGATCGCAGAGGAGACCCCTGGGTCACTGTTGACTTTTTCAACTCTGTTCTGTTTTTCTCGGTAAAGACCACTCTGACATTTTAAAGACATCCTTCTTTATGGAGACCAACTCACCTAAATTGCTATATATTTGTGTCTCTGGGGATTGAGAATTGGTCTTGTTATCTTTAATTTTTTGGTCAATGGCTCTTCTTACTGGAGTGAAGTAACATCTCATTGTGGTTTTGATTTTCATTTTCGTGAAGATTAGTGATATTAAGCATATTTTCATATGTTGTTGACCAGATCTGTATGCTTTCTTTTAAAAAGTGCCTATTTTGGTGTATTGTGCATTTTTAATTATTTCACTCTCATGTTCATTACAGCACTTTAACAAGAGTGAAGAAATAGAAACAACCCAAGTGTCCATCAACCCACGAATGGATAAAGGAAATAGAATACTATTACCATAGAATACTATTCACCCATTAAAAAGAATGAGATCCTGTTATTTGTGACAACATGGATGGACCTGGTGGCTTTATGTGAAGTGACATAAGCCAGACACAAATAGACATGTAGTGTAAGATCTCACTCATATGTGGAATGTAAAAGAGTTGATCTTGCAGATGTTGATAGTAGAATAGTGGTTACCAGAGGCTGGGAAAGAGTTGGGAGGAGGGGCAGGTTGATCAACAGATAGGAGTAAGAAGTTCTGGTGTGATACTGCACATTGGGGTGACTGAACTGCACATTTCAAAAAGTTAGGAGAAATTCTATTGAAAGTTCTTACCATAAAGAAATGGTAAATGTTTGAGGATCCGGTCCTGAATCCCGATTCTGCTACCTTTCTGTGCTGTGACTGGCATGTGTCCTTTCACTGCTGAGCTTCTTCCTCCATCTTTCAAATAAAGATAATGTTATCTAATTTATAGGAATTCATGGGTATTTAATGCTGTGATGTACACAAATGCTATTTTCAAGGTACGAGTTGCATTTTAAATTACAAGTCCAATTGCTTCCTGTTGACATTTAGAATAACCACCAATCTCTTTGGTGCACTCTTTGCAGATGCATAACCCTTCTGGAAGCTTCATGAGAACAACCTGACTTGATGGACTAATTTTCTTTACTTTCTGAATTGTTTCTGCTCACAGCCACACCTATGCCTTCTAGATCACAATATGTGTTCTAGACTTTTGCATCGCAGTGGCCACGTACCACATATCTTTCCAGCTTTTCTTCCTACAGGGAACACACTCTATCCTCTTCCATCTCCAACACCGCACTGACCAGTTAAGAGCATCTCGGTACGTGGATAGCATTATTATTTTGGGTATAAAGAGCTGTACAAGTCAGTCTAACATTCTTAGCTGTGCATTTGCAGGAGTTTGTTGAGAAGGCACTTCTTAATGTCTCTGGGAACTCAGGCTCCAAAGGTGTATGATATCCTGAAATACTGGTTGCTCCCTTTTCCATCACATGGAGACAGCCTCCCTGAAACTGCAGGCAACGTGGTGATGAGAGCCCAGCAAAGAGAATAACCAGTCATATGAGTGTCAGGTTTCAGTGACTACTTAACATTACTGACCCCCATGCATATTCTTGTTTTATAAGCTAATAAGCATTTTTTTTTTTGCCAAGCTGGACTGATATCTATTCTATTTTCAACCAGAAGTATTTGTTCAGAAAAGACATAATTTTTTTTTTTTTTGGCTTGGAATACCCATGTATTTCTGTGCACCTCTGAAGTGCTAGTTTATTTGTGAATTCCTCTAAAGCATTTCCTTACTTTCCATGTTGGCTGAATTGATGGCTCCACACTTTGTGCATGTCCCCCAATTTCACTTATGCCAGCTTTTTTAGGTATGTCGGACTTCCTTATAGACTGTGAGTTCCCATAGGATGGAGACGGTGTCTCATTCAGCTGTATAGTTTCAGTATCTGGCAGAACAAGTAATACCTAGTAAAAGCTAATGACAAAAGGTGTCACCTGCAGAGACAAAATTTTATCTCCTTCTTCACACACTTTGCTCTATAACTAGACTCAAGGACTATATTCAGTCATTGAATATGAATATAGGAAACTGGGAGACAGCAGATGGCATCTTCCATGTTGGGGGGTATTGAGCTAATATAGTTTAAGCACTCTGCTTTCTGATGATTTGGCAACTTGAAAAATCTAGAAGAATAGATTATTTATATAGTCCATTAAATTCTCTCTCTTCATTATCATCTATGTTAAATAATCCTTTAGCAGACACTGGCTTGCCATCAGTTTATGATTGAGTTCTTTTGCAGATGCCTGTGGTGCAGATGGTCTCTCAAGCAGGTTTCCCTGCTGGGAAGGGAGTGTGGTGATTGGCTGCTGTGGGGAGCTGGAATTCTGGCAGCCAAGGTTTCTTCTTCTACTTTATTAAAGTGGCTTTCTAATGCCAGTCAATCCCATGTGTGTCTGATTGGTGTGAGCCAGGTTTTCTAGAGCTAAATTACTTCAAGTAAGCTGTCGGACTGTGCACCTGGAGATCTGTGGATGGCACCATGTCCACAGGAGGCCTGCCTGGTGGGAGCTTTCAGTCATCCATTGCAGCTCTGTTCCTTTAAGCCCAGGCTGGAGGGACACACTGAGAAAGCATATCAATATTTCGTCAGGATATGCATACCATTTTTCTGTAAGTGAGAGATTTGCTGAACCTTCAAATACAGTTTTGATTATGTCTTGGGACAATCTTTGGTTTGGACCCTCATTTCTCAAACTCAAATATAAGGTAGAGAAAAAATGGAATTTAATTTTTAAAAACATTTGATTTACACCAATTTTAAGAACAAATACATCATTAAATGTTGGAGAAACAATAGACTGTGTAATGCCCACTGGCCATGAAAATCTTCCAAACTCCAAAGGCTTTCTCCCATCTTCCCATAGCTCTTGACTCTAGAGTTCAGTTGTGTTATCACTTACAAAGACATTTCTCTGGGCAAGTTTTGCAACATTCTCCAACACTGAGTATCATGGGTTTTGAGAGGAATGGTGTCATTTTTCTATCTCAGAAGAACAATCGCTTCCAATAGATGTTGTGCATAATTTGTTGTGCAAACATTGCTTTACTCTCCTGCAAGGAGATCTTAAATGAAGAGTAAACTCCAATAGAGATTCACATAAAGGGGGAAGTTTTGGTTCAGCAAAGAGACAGAAATGCATTTACTGAACACTGACTATGAGGTCATAATCAGATACACTCTGTTGGTAAAATACGGTTACAACTTCACTCAACACAGTAGGACTCAAATTATAATACTGCAATTTGCTAGCTGAATAAGCCTGGGCAAGTCACTCAACCATTCTGAGCCTACATTTCCTCATATGTAAAATAGATACTACTAATGATGGCTAAATTCATATTTCTAAAAACTGACCTTAAGACAATGTTGCCTTAAAATCTGTTGTTGCATAATGGTTTTTATTATAGAGTTACCATTGTTCTTTATTTAATTACATCAGAATAGGAAACCGAGTCTGAAATAAATTTTCCATTTATGAATGCAGGCTATCCTCTCCCTCTATTACCCTATTTTTTATTTTGAAGGTAGAGGCAACAAGGGAGGAGAGGGTTGTGAAGCTAAGAGGCAGAGAGGTTGGGTCAGTTGATTGTTGTGGGGCCTTGCAAAACTGGAACGGTGACAGCCAGCTCATTGTATTGTGATGGCAGCAGCCCAGCTTCCCATTATTTTTTAGAGTCTATGTTAGAGCTTTTGCCATTTTTAGGCTTGCTTACTACATGTCTCTCCTCCCTTTCCACTCTCTCTCTCCCTCTCTCTCTCTCTCCCTCCCTCTCTCTCTCTCTCTCTCCTCTTCCCCCTTTCTTCCTTTCTTCCTTTCTCTCTCTCTCTCTTATGTCAGAATTAGCTTTGAAAAGTTACACAACACTGCAGCAACCCTGGCCATTTGTCAGCACTCAAGCATCCCAGGAGCTGCTTGTATTGTTCAGCAACATTGAAGGAAGGGAATTCTCCCCTCGGGACTCACATTTGATTGTTATTAGATTTTTAGTCATAGTTATTGCCCTTAGAAGAAAAATCCACATCACTTGGGGTGCCCTGCAGTTTTCCTGATAGCGCCCAAGCTGGGAGATACACTGAGGATCGAAATAAGCAATCTATCCCAGTCTTGTTTGAGTTAAAAATAAAACCCAGTGTCTGAAACCTGTTTCTTGCCATCCTAAAACTGTACCCATCAATCTTTCTTCTCATCAGTTCTAGCAAAAAAACGAGAGACAGACATTTTCCTTCTCGTGTTTCAGTTGAGGCAACTGGACTTACTTGGGGGCACGTCACTGATATCACATTACACGGCTACCACAGACCCTCAGTTGGGTCTGTGATGAAGGCTGGTGCTGTCCATGACATATTTTGGAAGGACAGTTTCCTGTTCTAACACAGTCCTTAGACACCAGAAAAACTGAAACAAGAACCACTTGTTTCTTAGAGCTCATGAAAATCATTTTACATTAGAGAATGACAATATAAGAAAATATGCGAATGTTTCACATCTGGGCTTCAGGTTCAAACGGAAGTTGAATTCATAGTAAGAAAGAACCATTGTCCAGTCATTAAACTTTCAGTAAATATTTCCTTACAAAGTATAATCATTTGTTAGCATATAAAGCTTTGAAACATTTCAAATGAACATTACTGGTAGAACAATGACAAGGAGTCACTTGTTTGGCATCTTTTGATTATGCCATGTTCTTTTCCATCGTGACTAGGTACTTTCAGCGTCACCAGTCAAGCTGTCAGTATTGCTAGGGAACCACAGTGATAAGAATTAGGACGGATATTCTGTCTCAAGGGAACTGGGATCCTGTTTTCAGATAAAATGTTGTACTCCCGAGCAGAAGACCTGTCTCACACACGCCAGGTAAGGCGTCATCAGAATGTGCCAGGGTAAGGCGAGACAGATCTAAGTCTTTAGCCATCTGAATGTTTTGGGAGTCTCCTAGGAGTGTACAAAACTCTCCATTTCTTGAGGGTTAGTTATGTTAGGCTTTAGATCTGATAGAGAATAAAAGTATAAAAATGAATAATGGAGGTTCTGGTATATTAGAGAACGTGGGAAATCCTAGATTGATTAGATGGGTTTTTCTAGAAGGGTTGTCATTTCTTCTAGGTGGGGGTCTGTGTGCATGTACAGGGAAAGCTTAGGAACTCCACATTAAAGATTTCAAATACTCAGCTGTTAGTGTTGGCCTGGGAGTAATGCTCAGGAGATGACTGAGAAATATCCAGATAAAGTGCACATGGAATACCAGGTCGGGAGACTGTGTCAGGTTTTTTCAAAGTAGCATACACATGAACTTCACATATAGTGGGAGATTGTGCCTTCCAAGCAATATAAGATAACAGGGATATTGCAAGGGCTAAATAGTGAAATGGTGTTATGACTTTCTGGCAGAGGTGAGTCTGAAAAGCTTTCCTACCCTTATCACTCTCTCACAAAAGGACAGCACTAATATTTGCAGTTCTCTGCAAGACTAGCTTTGGAATTTTTCAGAATCAACATTCATGGGAGGAGACTGTACTGAAGCCTCAACGCGTAAATATTGTTATTCCAAGAGCATCAGAGAATGAACAGATAATCAAACTGTAGTACTTCCATACAATAGAACATTCTGACCACAAAGAAGAAAGAACAATACTGATGCATGCTGCAACACGTGTGAAGCTGCAAAGCATCATGCTAAGTGAGAGAAGCCAGACACGGAAGACCATGCTTGCCTGCTGTATTCCCATTTGTAAGAAATCTCTGGACAAGGCAAATCTTTAGAGGCAGGAAGTAGATTAGTGGTTGCTGAGGGCTGGGAAAGGAATGGCGTCGGACTGCAAGATTTCTTTTTGGGTAATGGAACTCTTCTTCAATGATATTGTGGCAATGGTTTGCAGAAGTCTATAAATGCGCTGAAAAACAGACTCCTTTATGTAATATAGGTAAATTTGCATGGTATGCAAATTTGATCTCAATAAAACAACTTTAATAAAAGAGCACCAGGGGCCTTCGCAAGAAAGAAAAGGCCCCATGAACTCTGAAAGGCACCAATATTTGGCTCATTAAGGGAGAACATGTCCTTGACCAGGCATATAGGCCTCAGGCAACAAAGTATTTATATCATTTTTTTTTCTCCCACTTAACCAAGTGGAGAAAAAGAGGTGCTGAATTTGTCACAGACTCTGGGACAAAGTCCGTTTGTTGTCACTAGAGGGCACTATTATGCCATTGTAGTAGGAACCACTCCCTGCTGCTGGGTGCAGGCACAGGGCAGTATATTAGGGTATTCCAGGTAAATGACCTGCCCTGGACTCTGGGCCCACTGTACTGGCTGTCGGTCCTTGAGATCATGCTGAAGGGTATTAAATGGTAGGAGGATCACCAGAGCCTGACATCTATCTCCTGCTCTGGTGGGTAAGTTGGGGTTCTAGGTGACAATCCCAGGGCTGCAGTGTGCCTATGAGGTCTTGGAGGGAAATAAACAGGAGCTCAGGACAATGCCCACTCTCAGGGGATAACTGTGAATACTCACCGCTGGCCTAGAATGAGTCTTGGAGAGTCTCAGGATAGGAGAACAAGAGAGTAGCCCACAGTGTCAGTAGGCACAGAGCAAAGCTGGCTCTAACCTGCTTCTCTAAGGTTGAGGTTCTGCAGCTGTAAAGTTTGGGGCAAAGGGGAACATGTCAGTGATCCCAGTGATGATGGCAGATGGGAATCAACATGCCAAAACCAAACCAAAACAAATACGGGTTGTGCATCCCCAATCTGAAGTCAGGAAATACTCCCAAATTTGAAACTTCCTAGGTGCCTGACATGACACCACAGCTGGGAAATTCCACACCTGGCTTCATGTGATGGGTCACAAAACACAGATCTGTAAAGATTCTGTATAAAATTACTTTCAGGCTGCGTGTATCAGGTGTATATGAAATATAAATGAATTTTGTGTTCAGATTTGTGTCCCATTCCCAAGATATCTCATTATCTATATGCAAATAGATCAAAATTTTTTAAAAAAATATGAAATTTGAAACACTTCTCATTCCAAGAATTTTAACTAAGGAACACCCAGCCAGTAAATTAAAGTCATGAAGGTTAGCAATAGGCTGTCAGAAAGACCAGAAGACTAGTTTGGGAAATAACAACAGAAAGTAGCCATAGTTATGTCAGAAGATAGGGTGATGGGGGATGTCAAAGATATGATTAAGCTCGAAGTTTGCATAAATTACCACCTAAGCCTTCAATACAGTTATAACTTAGCAGTAGCATTCTCTTTGAATGCAGTAGGGGGGAAAAATCCTAGTGATTGATAATTCCTTTTAGATAATCCAAGAAGAGACAAGTTGTTAAAAGACGTTCTTATTTACTATGCTTGAATGACTAGGGCCTCATAGTAGTATTCTAAACTTTGATATTTTATGTATTGTAGTTTCTTTGAAGTTTCTGGATTTATTGGAAAAATAATTGCCTTTAACTTTCTTTGTAAACAATAGGAATTGGAATAATTTCTGGCCATAATCCTACCAACTCCAAAACTACACAATTGCTGGCGTATTGGATCAGATTCAGAGAACTCGGCTGCAGACTCTTCCAGGAACACATCTGCACAGGGAGCATGACAAGCGTGTCCTTTACAGCCAGCTGGAGGGGCAACCTGTGTTTTAGTGAGGTTGACCTGTGGTCCGGAGGTTCAAAGGGTTTACGATATTCACATATTCTCTTGCTCTCATAAATTGAGAACTAACAGATTTTATCACTGCTGTCCTATTGCTGGTTCTCCCAGTTGTTGACAACTGAATTTATTTATTTATTTTAAATTCACACCTGAGTACAAGCTGGAGAGTTCTTCGGAGCAGCATGTGTATGTTCATAGAGGAAAATTGGAAAAGCCACCCTCGCTTGAATCCTATGACTTTTCTCTTTGATTTTTTTTTTTTTTGTCTTATAATGCTTTTGACTTTGAAATCAGAGTAATACCATCCTCAAAATGAATTGGAAAGTATTCCCTCTTCTATTTTCTGGAAGGACTTGTGTGGAATTGGTTTCTTTATTTCCTGTTGATACCTATTGCATGGGTGTTCACTCACTATTTACATCACTGTTACTTCAGGGGAAATTTGTTTTCCAAAAGGGAGAAACTCTAAGAGGAAAACAGAACCATTCACATATTTCATCATCTCTCACCCTGGGGGAAACTTAACTCCCATCTCCTTAAAGTTCAAGTGCTCTCTTCCTATCCTCTCATAGCTGTCTTTCATATCAGAGGTTCAAATTCTCGCTTTGCCTCTGATATTTTTAATAGACTTTATTTTAAAGCATTGTTTAGATTTACAGGAAAAAACTGGTGCAGTAGAAAGTGTGGAGAATTCCATACACTTATTTTCTGTCCCCATATGCAGTTTCTGTTATTAACAATTTTGCATTAATGTGGTCCATTCATTAGAGATGATAAGTTAATATGAAAGCAGAGTTACTTACTAGAGTCCAGGGTTCACATTAGTGTTTACTCTTCATTTGGTAAGTTCTACGGTTTTCAACAAAAATGTCCTACCATGCATTGGTCATTATAGTGTATAAAACTCATAGCGCCCAAAGCATATCCTGTGATTCACCTATTTATTCATCCTGCTTTCTCTGTCCCTGAACTTCTGGTGACCACTGACTTTTTTGCTGTCTTTATAGTTTTTTGTTTTCCAGAATGTTTTAAATTAAAATCACCTAGTATGTATCCTTTTTGATCTGGCTTCTCTCCTACAACAATAATATTTAAGTTTCTTTCATGTCTTCTAATGGCTTGATGGCTCATTAATTTTTTTTTTTTTTTTTGGTACTGGGGATTGAACTCAGGGGTACTCAACCACTGAGCCACATCCCCAGTCCTATTTTCACCCCTGAGTAATACTCCATTGTCTGGATGTACCAGAGTTTGTTTATTCATTCACCTATTGCAGGACATCTTGGCTGCTTCAAAGTTTTGGAAATTATGAATAAAACTGTTATAAACGTGTGTGGGCATAAGTTTTTCTCTGTGGAAATAAATTTACTAATTTGGGCAAATAGCTAGGAGTGTGATTGCCAATTGCTGTAAGACAATGCTTAAATTCGAAGAGAAACTTTTTCATTATGGATGCATCATTTTTCATTACCATCAGCAATGAGTGAGAGTTCCTATTGTTTCACGTCTTCACAAGCATTTGGTATTGTTATGTTGTGGGTTTTAGTTATTTTCACAGGTGTGTAGTGGTAGCTCAGTTTTGTTTTAATTTGCAATCCCCTGAGATATTATGCCAAGCATCTTTTCATATGCCCATTTGCCATAGGTATGTCTTGTTTGTTGAAGGAAGTATACAAACCTTTTGCCCATTTCAACTGTGTTGTTTGTTTTCTTACTGTTGAATTTTAACTTACTTTGTATGTTTTAGACATGGGTTAAATTTATTGGGTTTGTGTTTCCCAGTCTGTGGTGCTACCTTTTAATTTTGTGATCTGGACGAAGATTCAATCTCTCTCAGGCTTGGTGTTCTCCTTTTGGAAAATGATAATAACAATATCTAACTTAATAACTTATAGGGTTATTATAAGAGATGGATGTGCTGAGTTATAATAAAAAACCCAGTCCACTCTCTGGCTTAACCAGAGTTAACATGTGGCCTTTCCTCTTCTTCCACTCCTACAACCATATATCCAGTTAGTATTTCTTGTATTTTGTATGTGGTTTTTCTCATCAGTGCTTTGCTCACCTTAATAATCATTTGCAACAATAGAGCACTTGATAAATGGCAGGCTATGATTTGGTGAGTCTGAGACAAAGCCTGAGAGTCTGCATTTTCAGGAAGCTCCTGGATGATGCCGGTATTTTGCTGATTCAGAGCATATTTTGGGTAGCAAGGAGTTATATGTGTTTCTCCTGCTTTACAGGAGTGCTCCCAAACTTCTCTCTTGACCCACTAGTGAGGTATGAAATCAACTTACTGGGTTTGCAGTCACCAGTTTTACATGCATGGAATACAGCAGAAAATATCAGAGAGTTAAGCATTAACAATGTCATTTAGAAAAATAATTAAATTACACATCCACACCATATGCATATTGAAGTCAAGGTAAAGGATATTTGAAACTAACTGTATTATATTGCAGTTAAGCTAAAAACCTTGCTTTTTCTTACATATATTACTGGTTTCTAAAACACATTTAGCATCTGGTGGGTAAATTAATTATATTTATTTCAGTTGAAGTGTAGGTAAAAGTAAGTTGAATAAGTTTTGAAATATTCTAAGTAATCCTCATGATGAAACAAAAACAGAAACTGGACTTTGAGGAATGGATAGGATGATACCTGGTGGAAAGTGGGAATGACCTTTTGGGTCTGAATGGCCTAAACAGAGGGTCTTCAATGGAGGGGCAGCTGTAGTGGGAACTAAAGGGGAATGAGTGGGTCAGGTTGGGAGAGAGAACAAGTGAAGGACTTTACTTGTGTGTTTAAATTAGGAGATAAAATCATAAAGACACTATGGATTAGGAGGGGGGACACTAACAGGTACTGAGGCTGGAAGACTAGCTAGAATTTCCTGTTATATTAATCCAGTATTGAACTGGTAAGAGACAACTAAGAAAATGGAAGGAAAATCAGAAAAAGAGGACCCCAATCTCTTTGAAGGGCAATTCAAGTCCTTATGCTGACTTTCTATGCATTCTGCTGTGGTTCCTCCAGTTCAGCAGAGGAAGGGGACCCTTAAGCTTCTGTGCCTGCACTGCCTGGTATCAGGATGATGATTGTTGCTTACTTCTGTCCCTGGAATAGACTCAATGTGCCAATGATGGAGCAGTCTGGGAGAATGAAGTAGGAGAAGGGAGGACTGGGGCAAGTCCGAGAGAATGGAATCCACCCGTCTCTACCCTGAATTAATTGTGTGAGGGATGGTCCTTCACACCTCCCTATATCACTAAGTAAAGCCCCCATCTCAGCTAGCAACTACACCCAAATCTTCCCATCTCATGACCTTCTATTTATGAAAGCGGGAACGTGACAGCAGAAGGAATCTGAGACATTTTCCCGCCTGACCGTTTCACAGACAGAAAGGCAAAGCGAGCAGTGCACATGGCCAGCAGCAAAGGAGCAGGGGAGGAGCAGGAGCGCCATCCGGGCTTCCCCAGTGAAGAGTGAGGCGCTCAAACGGGAAAGCCTGGTGCCCAGAACCTCTGACTTTGACTGCCCTGCTTAGCTGCCGCCTCTAGGCTCGTTCTTCCCAAACCCATGCTACTTGAGTGAAAGCTCCAAATTCTTGGACCATGCAGGGAAATCAGGATACCATTGCAAGACTTACTGTGAGTGCTGCGTTTTAGGAAAGGGAAAGGGTAGGAGAAAGATAGATGGGGACGCTCTGAAATTAGGTTCATTAAAATGTCAGAGCCCTGAAAGCGTCTGGATACACTGTCAATATGTTGAAACAAAATAATTTGTTGGGGCCACCATAGGGGATCAAAGGTTCCCAGACAGGTCAAAGAGTTAAAAGTACCAAGAAGAAAAACAACTCGAGGAATCCCTGCAAGTCAGCACTACTGTGCTTCTTGCAACTTCATTTTAGCTTCGTTTTGGTTTTTTGTTGTTTTTTTTTGTTGTTTGAGGGCTATTTTATTAAGCCTATGGATCCCTCAGGCAGGTATATAGCAACCTAGTGAAATAAAAGGAAAAAGAATATTTGCTATATAGTGGAGAGAGTAAAGAGCAAGATCATCTGCTGTGGGAAGGCTCTGGAAACCTTGGGTCGGTATATCTATTCCTGACCCTTGACTTTCTCATCAGTTCACTAAAATGTGGATTATAGATAAGCAGAAGTTTGAGGCAGGTTCAGAAAAGGGAGTGGGGATTCTAGGGATTGAAAACAAGGGCACTCGATGACTGAGCCACGTCCCCAGCCATACTTTGTATTTTATTTAGAGACAGGGTCTCATTCAGTTGCTTAGCATCTCACTTTTGCTGAGGCTGGCTTTGAACTCAGGATCCTCCTGCCTCAGCCTCCTGAGCCATTGGGATTACAGGCATCTGCGGGGAGTAGGGATCCTTTCCAGTGCCATGAAAAAAAAATCTCTGAGCTCATGATGGGAGGAAGGACAGAGAAACCCTTGGCTATAGGAATGTATGATTCACATCCCTTAACCCCCAAATCAAACAGACCAGGGTGGAATCTGTTCTGCGACCTCACACAACTTCTTAACCTCCTCATTCAGTTTTCATTTCTTAATTGGAGGTAACAATCCTACCTACTTCATGTGCTGCTGTAAGGGTTAAGTGGGATAACTCAAGTAAAACGTAGAACCCTTGGTCTAGGACCAGCAACCATAGAGTAAATGATGAAAATCATTATTAATAGGGATTTTATTGTTGCTAGGAAATTTCATGGAGCAGCCATGGGGGCGGATGTGTGGCTGCAGCTTTGGCAAGGGATAATAGGCTTCAGAGAGAAATACACCAAGAGTTTGGCCTCTAAGGCTTTGGATTTCTGTCTTTGTTCTAACATTTTTTCCAGTTTTTAAATGAAAGCATCCCTAAATCTCTTTAGGTTTTGATTTCTTTATTTCTGAAGTAGGTAAAAAAATTTTTAAAAATCTTCTTTTTCCCACATTTTTTAATTGGTGCGTTAGAGTTGTACATAATAATAGGATTTGTTGTTATGTATTTGTACAAGCACACAGTATAACAGCGTAATTTGTCCAATATTACTCCCTGAAAGTGGGGAGAGACTTTTAATAAAACCCCAGAGTGATATTAGACTGGGAAACTTGATACCCCGAACTATGACATATACATGGGAGCTATTTTGTGTTATTTTTAGCAAATCTGGTCAGTCTTTTCCTTTATAACACCAACTCCTACTTTTTTAAGCCTCTGAAGCCTGTCTCAGAGTGCTGCTGTGTGCTCACCACAGGGGGAAAGTCCATCTAATCTCCCTGTTTGCTTGCTGTGTCATCTGCACTGAGTCTTCGGGACACACTTATTATCACACCACACATTCTCCAGATGAGGTAAGAGTCACTCACCTTCCTAACTCCTTTACCTTTTTACTTCTTTCTGAGGTTGGATAGAAGAAATAAAGGTAGGTAAAAAGGAGACAAAAGGGAAGGAAAAAGAGACTGTAGCAGTAAATCTAAAAGTCGCCTGATCAGACTTACTCCTCAGACCTGTTTTTCCTCCAGGCCAGTCACTCCCGATTTTCTGAGAAATCTGAAAATCTTAGAATTATTGTAAATTTGCTCATTTATGAAAATTGACTTATTTTCATTAAAGCCTAAGTGCACTCTTAGCCTATACGATACATTTTCAGATTAGAACAAAGGGAGGTGTATTTTCATAAATCTATAAGAAAGCCACATTTCAAACATTGTCTAGATTGAGGAGATGATGTCAGCCTAAAGATCCTGGTGAGACCAGACCACCATAAACGTCTTGTGATACATGATTAATGCTCTAAGTTCACCAGGCAAAGTGGTTCCCACATACGGTCCTATGTCCACTCCTCACGAATTTTCCTTTTAAGGAAATCCCCAATGCTAGTCTCACTCTTGAGATAGACGTGTTCCACTCTGAGGATATCTATCTTCACCTTCCACTTTTTAATAAAGCTCTTCCTCTTTGCTAAAACCTGACACATCCTTAAATTCTTTTCTACAGTGTGTCAAGGGCCGGGAAGATCCAAATAGAGGTCTCTGCCTCTGGAGAGACCTCCCGAACCCTCTTATGGTGACACTTCCACGTGCAGCATCTGAGTAGCCTGGGAACATGGCCTCATGGCCTACGAGCAGCTTCGTGACACATGGGAGCCCTCTCAATCACTCAGAAAGCCAGGAACAAGGAGGCTCGGCTGTGATTGCAGCAGTGTGGTCTCAGTTCTCCTTGGCTGGTTTAGGCAGTCTCCTCAAACAGACAGATCTGTGTCTGAGTCCCTGGGAAGACGAATAAAAGCAGAGAAATCCTTTTAGCCTGGAGGAAGAACCATTGCTTGCAGACTGAGAGTCTTGTGTTCAGGTAACTTCTTGCCAGCCAACTTGTACCTGTTTGCAAAGGTCCTCAGGTCGGTTCCTTAGAGGCAAGTCGCCATGGATTCATCTGTCATTGAACCCGATCTGGGAGCTTGAAGTGACTATAAAGCATACAGACTTCTTTTTATACAGGTATTCCTGCATCTAAGAGTCCAAAATACTGGTTCCTTCACAATAGACACTAGTGGAGACGAGCACTCCTTTGTTGTTAACGTCTATACTGTGTGAACTCCCATCATAAGATACTGGACATTCTTCCTTTGGCATGGTCCCAGAGGCAATTATAAATTATAGGCAAGGAAGGCATCTAACCTTTGGTTGCCAAATTTTATTGTCCAACTTTATCAACCATGTAATTTACTTTTTTTTATAATAGATTGGATTTATTATGTATGGTAAATCCCTGAACTATGTGTTTCCCCATTACTTTCAAAGTGGAAGCAGTCATCCTGGGGATAATCCTCAGTTTTTGGTTGTCTTTCCAGTAAGCTGCTCAATGTAAATTCACACTATGAATTGTTTAATTCCGAAGTCAATAAAATTTCCATTTAGGCAAAGTGATTGTTTCTCAAGTTTCAATCCATCTTTAAATGACCAAAAAAATTGTCAGAAAATGTGCTGTGGGGAATTCAACAAGAGGTTTTTTTTTTTTTTTACAAACATAGAATCAAGTTTTATATTTAAAAATTGAACCAGCTCTGTTGGAATAAATTTATATACTCGCATAATATTTAACTAGTTTGAAGGGGAGACAATCTCTCATTTGCAACTATATATTGCATGTTTATTTGGAAAAATTATTTTTATCTCAACTCTAATCCATGATATTTTCTCTTATGCCCTCTCTATTTTTATTTTTAGCCTGAAAGGCATTTCTAGATGTGCTTACTCGGGGCTACATTTGATTGCCTGTGAGTTTACTGACTGGCTCAGGGTTGGCTGATGGAGATCTCATTCATTCGGCTCTCTGGCCTGCCCAGGTGTGTAGCATGGCTCCTGATTTGATCCAAAGCAAACTTTTCATCTCCAAGCATCCTTTCAGTTGCTCTTTTTAATTTTGGGGGGAATTATCTTCTTTTCTTTTATTATTAACTCTTATTAATTGTCTGAATTAATTGGTTTCACTGTGATATTTCCATACACACATACATTATACTTTATATCCACCCTCCCTACCAACTTCCCCTACCACCCTCTATTGCCCTCCCCTCCCCCTTCTCTTTCCCCCATCCTTTTCCCCTTTCCTAACTCTTCTACTTTCAAGTCATCTTTTCTTCTTTTCCTTTTTCTTCTCCTTTCATTCTTTCTTTTTCTTTTCCATTTTTTTTCTTTTTTAATTTCCACAAGGGAGAAAAAGTATGCAGTCATTATCTGTGTTTGGCTTATTTTGCTTAACATGATGATCTACAGTTCTATCCCTTTTCCTGTAGATGACATGATTTCCTACTTTTTTATGGCTGAATAATACCTTGTTGTGTATATAGTACTGTCTTTTCTTTACCTGTTCACCTGTTGATGGGCACATAGTCTGGTTCCATAACTTGGCTCTTATAAATAGTGCTGCAATAAATATAGGTATGCAGGTATCGCTTCTGCATGTTGTCTAGTCACTCTGTGTTTGAAGGTTATATAACCTTCCACTTCTGCAATATCATTGACCATCTTGCTCATATTTTACAGCACAAAGTCAACTGGATACAGAACTCAAAGATTGTGTAAACTGTGCAAAGAAAGCATGACTTCAAGCTGTCAGGGAGCTTAACCTAGACTGAAATGAAGTATGTAAGAAGGAATCTAAATAATGCTTGGCACAGAGAAAATGTTTTTGAGATTTTAATTTCTTCCTTTTTATTTTTGTTGAATCACTGTTTTACATCTCATGTGTATATATGGTGTAAAAGAAGAGTTATTTCAGGAAAAATTGTCTAAAGGAAACTGCTGTGAGTCTCCTGCTTTAGATATTCTGACCTCTATCCTAGAATCTCTTAGATGGATTGCAAATACAATGTGCAGAGCAGAGCACATTGACCAGTGATTATCTTCTCTGTTCCATGAAACTCTGGGACTTCACAAGTCATTCGTCAGAGTTTCCTGAAGGGCTTAATGGTCTTTAAAACCATAGTTATTTATTCTAGCTCAGGACTTGGGGATAAAAAGCATAGATGTTTTGAATCAATCTGCTACATTGGAAAGACAGGAGTCTTAAACATCCTTCTAATCTCAGTGAAAATTCCCATTTGATGGTTCACATCATCTAGCTGTATGATGTTAGGAAAGGCATTGTACTTCGTAATACATATCCGCACACACATAAATACATGTTATACACAGGCCAGTGCATATACATGCTTGTGTATCCTGTTTGCTTTTCAGTTAGCGCTCTAGAGAGTGGGAATGGGATTCCTTCAACATGTCTCATTAAGATTAGTTATGAGAGAAGAGATAATTGAGCTGTAGCATAGAGCTAAGAAAATGCCTTCTGTTTTAGGACTCTTCTCACCCCGCAAAAATAAACCACCACTCCAGACCCCAAATGGTGCCTTTTCTATTGAATTCTTCCTCCTCATCCCCAAGGTGGCAAAAGAAAATGAATTGTCTTCCAGATTTCGAGATGATATGTTGAACATTACCATAAATATCTAACATCTCCATTTTTTTTCCCTTAGGGACACCTATCTTTGCCCAAAGTCAACTTTAAAATGTGCCTTCAAATCTATTATTTTTAGAATTACTGTGTGCTTTGGGACAATGTTTGTCCAAATGTTTTATTTGAACCTTGTTTTGTATTGTTTTATTTCCACTTTCTACTCAGCGTGGCCACATGCCTGAGTGTTTCCTTCAGCTCTGAGTTTCCAGGGACCCAATACATGCCACCCAGAGCACAAGGTCTTCCCACTGTGAAACCAGTGTTTATTCTAAGGCATTTTTATTGATCTTTACAGGAGGACTTCTTTTGTCCTCTCCCAAAAATCAAAACAAACATGCATCTGACTTCTTGTGTTTAAGAATAAGAAGCCATGATTTCCTGGTCTTTCACCAGTTGTCTTTTGTTGTCTCTACCTCAAGCCTTTGGTACCTTAATGGGGCCATTGAATTACAGTTCTCTTCCATTCTCAATTTGGCCAAAAACATCTCTCACTTTCTTATAGGCATTTATAATGATGTGAGAGAAGGGGTTCATTCCTCATATTCTATTTTTTCTTTGTCTTTTTTTCTTCCTTTCCTTTTCTTTTATTTTCTTTGACTTTTCAGCACTGACGATTGAACCCAGGGGCACTCTATCACTGGGTTACATACCCAGCCCTTTTTATTTTTTATTTTGAGACAGGGTCTCATCAAATTGCCCAGGCTGACCTCCTGCCTCAGCCTCCTGAATCGCTGAAATTACAGGTGTGTGCCACTGCACCTGACCTCTCATATTCTTTTTTTCTTAGTATTATGTACCAGGTGCATTTTAATGTGGCTCAGAGTTCTCTCAAGTTCACGGAGGGAGCATGTCCATGTTCTGATAACATTTTAACTTCTAGGTAACCACAAGTCATCACTTACAGTGAAAATCCATAGGTAATCATAGAGCAAGATCAATTCAACTTCACTCAAATCAAGGCCCTTCCAGAGGAAGACAGGTGAGTGGTAGATGGTTAATACAGGATGTAGATGGAGCAACAGACTGTCAATCAAAGAAAAATGTTTCTTCCTTGAGATTTAAACTACAAAACCAAAGTAGCATAGACCACAGGTGACATATTAGCTATATAAGAAAGAAACAAAATCTACGAGTTTTTCTCTTTTCTGAGCTGTTTTATAGTTAGATGTTTTCTTTTTCCTTTTTTTTCCCCACAATGTGACATACATTTTAGGATCCCCAAAAACAGGGCCAAGCAGAGAGTTTCCCACACCCTGGTTCCCTATCAAGTCTCCCATCAAACAACTGCTAGGTATATCTGCACAGCTTTCAGTTCTCTGGTTTGGGGTAAAATCTTTAGACCTTGGAGGCTTTTGAGAGCAGACTTTGTGATGTTCTTTGATGATTAGGTGGAAAAGGGAAGAGGGCCCCAGAGCCTATGGCCTCCTCAGGGAGCCCTGGGGAATGTTTTCAGTAAACACAGAATGAATGAATCCAAATGCATTTACTAAGTCCAATTTTACTTCTCTTTGTGTCATTTGGTATGCAAAGGGATAAGGTCATTTCTAATTTATCTGTGAAGATAGACAAGTTAAAAGGAGGCTTTCTAAACAAAGGAGTTTAAGCAACTATGCAGAGGTTACTAGTCCAATCAGGAAAGCATCATGCTGTTTAAAATAGCTCTGTTGAGGTGTAATTCATATGCCACAGAGTCTTTCATTTAAAGTATACAATTCAAAATCTTTTAGTATATTAACAGAGCTAAACATCCATCACCTCAAACCATTTTAAAACGTTTCCATTATCCCTTAAAAGAAACCTTGCTTCATTTAGCTACAGCTCCCAACCCCATTTTTTAATTCCCCCATAGCTCTAGGCAACTACCAATTTACTTTCTGTCACTACATATTTACCCATTCTGCACATTTGATGTCATTGTAATAATAGAAAATGTCCCTACTGTGTAACTGTGACTGATTTCTTTCACTTAGCAAGATGTTTTCAAGGTTTATCCATATAATGTAGGATGTATTAGTACTTCATTGCTTTTTATTGCCAAATAATATTCTATTATATGGATATACCACATTTTATGTATCCAATCATCAGTTACGTGTATTTCAATTCTTTTTACTTTTTCATGTTCTGAATAAAGTTGCTTTGAATATTTGCGTATGGATTTTTGTGTGGATATATGTTTGAATTTCTCTTAAGCCCATGTCCAGCAGCAGAATTACTTGATGATATGATACCTATGTTTATGTGAGGAACTGCCTATTTTTCAAAGTGTCTGTCCCGTTGTACATTCCCACTAGTGGTATCTGAGAGTTGAGTGCTATCTTTAATAAAAAAAATCATCACAGTTACTTCTATAGGTTCTCATAAATGTGAGCACTTATTTAATGGTGCTTGGGTTTGGGTTTCCAACTCCAATGGAGAATTTTTTCTGAGGGCCTCTCACAACAGGTTATTGTGTCAGAATAAAACTTTCCTATAAGCATATTAATGAGTGTTAACTTGTCTTCAGAAGGCTTTGTTTACATCTTCAGGGGGTTGCTTATAAATAGAATGAGATCAGATATCTATGAAGCAAATTATGGCTTTGCATAGATTCAGCAATATTCAGAGGATCAGATCTGCTGATAGGACCACCGGAGTACCTAGCACTTCTGGCTGGATTACTTTTTAAAAAGTAATGAGTTATTGGTACTCTTAAACATGCAAATTATTTAAACATCTACCCTCATTGTGATTTCTCATTTCTCAAAAACCAACAACAATAACAAAAAGAACACCGTAGATAAACTTAGTGTTTAATCAATAATTGCACATTAAGATCACCAGTGACTTTATATAAAACATTAAGGCCTCAGCTTCTCTTTACATGACTGTTTCTTAAGTTTTATTCCACTTAAGAAACAAAGGAGGTGATGTTTAATTGCCTTCCTTTTGAACGCTGTAGGTGATGTGGATCTGCTGATCTGATCTCAGGAATATACTTTGAAAAGTGAGACCTGATATAAACTAAAACAAAATTTGGGGAGGTAAGATGAGATTGCCATACATTTTAAGTTGTTACTACATGATTCTATTAGTAAAATTGACTTAAGAATCTCTGAGTTATCTTTTTGGAGTCCAAGAGCACTTGTGATATCCCAAGAATTCTTATAATTGCATTATAGAGGTTACTTATCTCATGTTGCCTGCAGCATGCTTGTACAGTACCCAGGAAAAAATAGTAGTGTTTGTTGAATGAATGAATAAAATCTTAGTGAATTAACTACTCCATTTATTTCACTCCAAAGGTATAGAAACTGAGGGCTAGAAAGACCAAACAGTTTGTCTAAGGTCAAATAGCTAGTAAGAGGGGGAATATAAATTTGAAGCCAAATGGTCTTAAGAGAGTGTGATTTTAGCCATCACAACATAGCCTAATTTACTTTGTAATTGTAATTTTCATTTTAAAATTATGGCCCATATATTTCTCTCTCGTGCGTCCAATACAGTCATAAAAATAAAATTAATTCTGAAATATTGATTATATTTAAGATCTCTAAATCTATCAATGGAGAGGCCAAACTCTACTGTGGCAAGCTCCCTTAGATAGATACCATCCTATAGAGCTCAGTTTTCCCCTGCTACCCGCTGTCCTTTTTTAACAGGCACACTGCTCTGACAGTCCAACTCATGGTCTCTGCATCCTAGCACCTATCTCTATCTTCCTCTTGAGGACAAATGTTCTAGAAAGTGGAGCATACAATTTGTCTATGGCTGACAAATGCAAGAGCCCCTTTGCCGTCCATACTGGGAAGCATAAAAAGTAACCATCAAGAGAATGATATCTACGAAGAAGAAAATGAAATAATAGAAAGAAAGTTCAAAAATAGATAATAAAAGGAAGCATATAATAAAAACCATCTCTCTGGTGTTGAAAGAATTCATTAAGGAGGATGCAAGAGCTCCATAAACAAACAAAACCTTTGGATTTTAGAGTTCAGTGGCATAAACTCTGGCTGTATGCACTCTTGTTTATTTTCTCCTCTCTCATTTTCTTGTTTTCTCTGTTTCTCACCCACCTCCTCTCTCTGTCTCTCTCTCTCACTCTCTCTCTGTCTTGCACCATGTGCTGGTCTAAAGGGTTCACATGGCTTTGATAGACATAATTTTGTGACCAGTCAGTTTAAAAATGCTTGGGCCCTATGTGCTCCTGTCATGATTGACAGTGGTTTCTGAACATCATTTATTGTGATAATATGTTTAAAAGTCTAAATGATCTCTTTGAGGGAATGATGCAAAGTACATGAAAATATACCTTTTCTTTTTGTCCACCCCCAGACTTCTGTTAAATACACCTTTTACATGTGTATTTAAAACATACCTGAGCAGGGGCTGGGGTTATGGCGCAGTGGTAGCGTGCTCGCCTAGCACGCGTGAGGCACTGGGTTCGATCCTCAGCACCACATAAAAAATAAAATAAAATAAAGATATTCTGTCCACCTACAACTAAAAAAATAAATATTAAAAAAAAAAACATAACTGAGCAAAGCCCATGAATGGCCCCACTTATTGACCTCTTTCCAGAACTACTTCTTTTGCCATTGTGACTTTCAAAGTCTGCCCATAAAAGATGTGGAATATTGACTTTGGGTGGCAACTTGACTTTGGCTAGAATTTTGCAACTTGCTTGGATAATTGGATGCTAATGGGAGTAATGTGACCAAAGGGCTGGAAAGGACATTCACAGTTGGTCTTGGACTTTGCTTGCGGTTGCCGTGAGAAGGGCTGTCCCAGAAGGACAAGTGGCACAAGAAGCAGTGCTCCTCTGAGAGAGCCCACCTGAGGGCAGTTCCCAGGAATATGGGCTACATGGACTCTCATTAGTATTCTTATTGTTGTGTGCTGCGGAGCTTTTATGGTTATTTGTATCAGAGCATCATTGCAGTCATAGGTAGATGTGACCTCTGACCTGTGATCTACCTGGTGTATGAAAGATCGACTTATTTGCTAAAATTTTAAAGCAGTGTTGGCACCTAAAGGTGACTTACCATTGTGCATCTCCATGCATTTTTTTATTCCTTATAGTCCCCACCTCTGCTGTGGTCTGCTCTCTGCCTTAGGGAGCTGGCATCGCTAAACCACATCACCAGTACTCTCTTCTACTGGGACTGATGTTTGGATTTATCCAGTAGTGGAGTACTGGGAGGGCAGGAGGAGAAAGATCAAGGTATTTATCCTCCCTGCTTCCTCACTGCTTGCTCGTTTTGACAATGGATATATTTCTCTATAACTACAGCTCAGCTGGATGGCCCACTGTCCATCTAATTGGACAATCCAGTATACTTTATACTGGATTGATAGCACTGTTTCCTCCTCTTTCTACTTCAGGTGGAGTGAAGACAGGATGAGGGTGTGGTGTGGCATGTGTATGTGTATTTATGTGATAACTTTCCTTTTTGCTTATTTCTATGATGTTAATGTAAGTGATGTAACCAAAGGGCTGGAAGGGACTTTTGCAGTTTGTCTTGGTCCAAGTCACTGGTTGCATTCCCCTTTATTCTTGTCATACCTTCATGCTCAGTACATATCCTACAAGGTGTTTTAGTATTATTTTGTTTTTTGAGGTGTCATCTATTTCCTCCTAATACATCCTTTAAATTATATCTATTCAAAGTTTCCATCTTTTATTTCATAGAGGACCATTAAAACCATTATCAAAAACAAAAAGTAATTACTAATTATTGGTTCCTGTGCTTTTTATTAAAAAGTTAATACCAGATATCACTATATTTTGTTTTTTCAAATCACATTGAAACAAATCCATTCTATTTGAAATCACAATATAGATTGATTTGACCTTCATCAGGGAGTTTGACAGTGGGACCATTTGCCTTTCCAGACATGTGCAATTGAAGTGAAGAATTTATTTTTAGTTACTATTATCTTTATGATTTGACAAAAGAAAAAAATCATAGAATGTGACTTATGGGATTTCATCTCCAGAAAATTTTTATCTTGCAGAACTGAAAATTTACATCCATGAAATAGTAACTCCCTGCCCCTCCCACTCCCCAGGCAGTACCGGTAGCTGCCACTCTACTGAATTCAATGAATTCAATAACTTTAGATAGCTCCTTTAAGTGAAAAATCTCTGCTTGTCTTCACATGTCCCCCACACCGCCCACTCTTCTTTAGCAGGTTTCTGCCACTTCATCCTATCAACAGTTGTCTGCACCTCCATTTCTTTATTGGCCTTGCCATTAATTGTCCACGTGACCTAATTGAATAGCCATGTACTCCCGAACATTCCTCAGCAACTTTTAATTTAGGCACATCATGGGAATTCTTTGGCCTATGGGATACTGGGGGAAATGATGTCACTTTCAGAACAAAGTATGAGAGAGCTGGTGCTCCACCCATCAAATCCCCTTTCCCCATGAAAGAAGAGTGTTGCTATGGCAGCCTAACAAGTTCAGAGCAGCAGAAATCAGAGTCACTTTACCCAGGACAGCTTCCCTAGAGATTTCTTCTGTCAACTCATGTCAGAATTTGAATGATGGAGCAATGTATCTTTATGATGTTAAGCCACAGAAATCACAGGGTTCACGTCCTCACAGCTCAGCCACACCTACACACTAACAGAGTAAAGGAAACGAATTAATCTCTTGGTTTGTACATTGAGTTTTGTAGTTCTAATAAATTTATTGATAAAGAAGAATCTTTCTCTTATCTTTATTGGCCATTAAACTTTGAACACATTAGTACAAGAGATATTGAGCCTGCCAGGAATTTCCAGCACATTAGACTCAGGGTCATTGATGGCTATGAGGGACCTTACCCAATTCCATTCAGACTTTAGCACTGATTACGAAACTTTCTTCATTTTGAGTTCTCCATGTCTTAATGAGTGCTGACTCCATCTTCCAATTCTAAGTAAAATTATTTTCCTAGACATCTTAAATGAGACCATTGTAGATAAAGGTGTCAATTTTACCTGACAGTATATAGAAGACCTTATAAAACTTAGGTATCCTGATTACAGCAATATAACTAGTAATTGGATCATTTTCACTTCTCTGGTTTGGATACTAGTACTATCCCTGGGAAACAATAGAAGCTGAAGAAATGCTTGCTGAAATAAACTTGAAATAAACTTGTAAATATATAATATTTTTTTATTATTTGCCTCTTGAAGGAAGAGGTTGTATCTTATCTGTATTTACATTCAGTACAATGGATTGCTCATATTAAGAGCTTGGTAAGCATTTAATTTGAATTTAGTAAGAAAGTCTGGCTATATTCAAATTGGGGGAGGTTAGTGCTTGGGCCAGGAGGTCTGGCTAATGAGTCTCAAGCTGCTTTAACACTAATGAATTAGTGCCAGTGAAATGTTCAGCAACAACATTTCAGTAAGACCTTTATTTATTGTATTTCATGCTTCTCCCCCCAACTCACTCTCTAGTCGCAATACTTACTGGACAGTAAGTACAGCAAACAAATACTTAGAGTCTCTAATTGCAATTTGCTTTGCTTCTGAAAATTAACACTATAGTTTTTATGTGTCAGTCAGATCAGTATAGATTCAAGACTCATAAACACCCTTTATAAGAAGAAACTAATTGGTGAATAAATGCGAATTTTATGTATGTGTATCTCCATTTATATATTGTAGGTGTTTACATATATGTGTAATATTTTTCAAAAGAAACTAATTCTGTTTTAATGTTTATTCTTCATGGAAAAATTATGCTGCACCTTTGGTATTTGAAATGATTTGCAAATTATTGTGATGTATTGCTAGTGTAGCTGGAATTTATTTGGTCATTTTATTTTTATGAAACTGAAGAGATATTTCCTCACTCATTTATCTACTGAATGGCCATTTCTCTGTTGACATGAACATCATAATTAGCCATTCAATATGTCTCCTTTATCTAGAATCAATTAATTATAGTATTTGGTAATGTTCTTTACTCTACTATGGGGAATGCTTCATGCTTGATGAATAGTTGTTAGAAAACATAAAATGACTTCTATAGGATGTTCTATATTCTCTACTTACACAGAGCTTTATGAACAACATATTTCAATATGAACGTGTTGAAACTCTGGATATACATCATTATTTTTGAAAATTAAAATTTCAAAGAAAATTTTTTTGGTAGAGTTTTTAATATTTTCAAGGAGTTAAAACACTATATTTTGAACCATTGAAATCAAATCATATGTTTAGTACATGCTTACGAGATGCCCAAAAGGGCACTAGGCTTTCCTACATTCATTGAGTAGAAATCAGAAAGAGTCCTTGTTTTCACAGAACTCATGATCTCATCAATGAGATGTTCATAAACTCCAAGTGTTGTAGAGAACACTCTTACAGGGCTCCTTGGGAGGACTTGACCTGAGGGGACACCTGAGGGCAGATCCAGGCAGACCAGAGTGATGAGGAGTGTTAAATGATGTTTTTTTTTTTCTTTTAACTCAAATGACACGGTCTTCACTAGCTCATCAAAAAAACTGTGGTCACATTTTACAGTAAGAAGCCAAACTTAGGTGTTCTGAGTCCTTGCACTCATTTTCTAGATTCTTTCTTTTAATATTCTTAAGAATCTTGGTGGCATTTTAGATATTCTTTCCAATTTCGGTGACTAGTTGCAGCACTTCCTTCTACTGATTCCTCTGGAGTTTGGTGGGGGACAAGGCATCTTCCCGCCCATTGTTCTGCAGTTCTCTGCTCACTATTCCAGAGCTGCTTTGCTGGTCGCAGGTCACTTCCTCCACCATTGCTCTGTCCTCTGGATTGCCCATTCTCCGAGTGAGCTCCAGAATGCTTGCTACTGCAGGCCTCCCTTACATCTCCAAATTCTGTGTCATTATCTCTACTTTATCATGGAGGGTTCAACAGCAAAGCTGTTTGGATCTGAAGGGCAGTTGTGTTTTTATGTAATAGTTGTGTTCTTTCCAGACAAAACAGGCTCTTGGACTGGCAGGACTAGTCGGACAGTAAGCATAAGCTGAGTTTGGCACATAGCTGGAGAAGGAGGTCTGTTCTGTCTTGAGAGTCTCCTAAGTTCATAATTGTGTGTGTGTGTGTGTGTGTTTTCTGAGTCACTTGTGGAGGGAAAAGGACACAATTTAGCAATAGTAATGATAATTATGGGTATGTTTTACCTTTTTTCCATCTGGTTCTTGAGCTCCAATCAAAGCAAAGGCTCACTCTGGATACCTATCACCATCTCCATACCCTCTTGAAAGTTAAGGTACTCTAAGATGTCTTAAGAAGATGTGTTCCCCTAGTCAACATAGTAGCCAATTTAACTCTGATCCAACCAACAAAGAACACAAGGAACACACCTCTTAGACCTAAGGTGACCACTGCTCATGGCATTTTAAGAAATATTTACTAAACTTTCACATGTGTTGAGTGCTGATTGTATCAAATTAAATTATTATTATGGATTTTCACCCTGTTTATTAGATTCCTTTCTAGAGGTAGAAAGCATTCCTGGGACATGCATACTTGAAATAACATGGAAAACTATAATCTCCTTCCCCCACTGCACCAAGGACAGGATTTACCATTTGTGATTGAAAAAAAGGAAGTTTCAAATGTGATCAAAGTCAGGCACTTTTTGGTCTATTCTTGATAGTTTTCTTTTCGAGTTGTCCTCCTCCATGTGATCCTAGTGGAAATATCATTCCTGGAACACATGACTTCCTAAGATAGGAATGAGTACAATGTGCTAAGAGTCCATTTCTCCAAACCAGGAGGTCCTCTTGCATCAGTAGTATCTCCGTGGTAGACATACTCCATCTTCTCACTGTACTTGATGTTAAGCTAGCAACATGATGTCACTCAATGTAGTACTGGGGAGAGGAGCATGGAATTGGCCTTGCCAAATTTATACAAGTTTCACCAAGCCATTCCCCTTGGTGATAGTGATTGATCCATGTGATAGTCTGTTTTCTGTGTCCACTAACACAATACCACAGACTGGGTAAGTTTAAAGAAATGGCTTATGATGACTTTGGAGGTACAAAGGTCCAAGGTTGAGGTCTGCATCTGAAAGAGCCTCCTTCCTGGCAGGGTCCTGAGATGCTGCAGGGGATACATAATGCAAGACAGAGCACATCCATGATGTGTGTTCTCGTATCTCTACCTCTTCTTATGGAAGACAACAGTATGCAATTATGGGTGCCCCATTCTGAAAATCTTATCAAATTCTACCACTTCCCAAAGGCCCAATGTCTAATCACCATCATCAGATTAATTTTCTAACATATTCATACCTCACAATGGAGATTAAACTTCAATATGAGTTTCAGAGGGGACCAACAAGCCATCATGGTCCAGAATCAGGTATGCAAATCCCAACAAGGCTGTTGAACACTTTTGTAGAAGATTTGTGTGGGTGCTGGGCTATGCACTTTCCTTTAGAACTAAAGCTATGAGGACAGTGGTCACCCTGGAAAGCTGGTCACATCTTTGTTCCTATAGGAACAGAGTATATGTGAAAATAAGGCACAGGGATGCTAAAGCCTATTGGTGAAGAGACAGTGCTGTTGACAGTTTGAAACCCTGTATCTAGTTCTACCTGGCCATATTAAGCCCTTGGGGACTTTCAGATTACATAAGTCTATGAATTTATTTCTATATAGAAGCTAATTTAAGTTGGGTTTCTGTCATTTGCAAGCAAAATAATCCTTATCCTAACAAGTAAAGAATGTCTTAGAATAGGGGATTTATATTTTTGCATTCTGAGAATGTGAAGTTTAGAAATCTATGGGGACCTAGATAAGGATGATTAGGCTTTCTTTAAATAGAGGGTGTGTATATGAAAATCCTGAAATTTCCTGGGGAAGCAAAACAAGAGTGGAGACCACAGGACAAGGAGGGAATGACTGGACCAAAAGACACCAGGAACAGCATTACCCAGGGGATGGGCCAGGAACTTGGTGCTTCTTGATACAAGGGGCTGCTCTATTTTTTTTTTAACCAACTGCACAGTATAGAGGAGAGTGTAATAACAATCTCTTGGATGCCAAACTCAGTCTACTCCCAAGTTTCTATCCTTGACACTATTGGCAGAGTTGTATTTATGATGAAATATTTGATCAACCCATATTAAAAATAAAATGTTTTCATAGCTTCATTTTACTTTGGAAAGATTAAAAAAAAAATCAAAAGTCTTTTTCATGGTGTATCAGGTCCTTTACAATTGTGTTTTCTTATATCCTTGTATTCCTATGTCTTTTCAATTTCCCCTAGACATATACATGCATGATTTTGTACTTCTGGGCCCCTGAGGAGACCACATGTTTAAATAAATGCTTTTATTAGTACAGTGTGGTTATACATAATAGTGGGCTTCATTTTCACACAATCCAGCATGCATGGAATATGCTTTGCTGCCTTTCAGTCCCCGGTATTTCCTTGTTTCCTCTCCTCCTCCCTCTCCGGTTCCCCTTCCTCAATTCTACTGGTGAGTAGACCGCGTTCACATGATCTGGACATCTGGTGCCTAAACCCTATTCAGTCTGCTGTCAACCCTTAGAACCTTCCCCAGCCCCATTGTCACTTCCTGGGAGAAACACATTCAGATTCTTCTAGTGGCCTTTGTGGCTTCCACCTCCACTCTCCATTAGCATCGTGTATACATCGTGTATTTATTGGAGCAATTTTAAGGGTCTTGGTCACTTCTGACTCCTCTAATAGAATACTATAGACTGGGTGGCTTAAACAAGTAGCTCTTATTTTCTGGAGTATGAGAAGTTCTGGAGTATGAGAAGTCCAAGACGCAGGAGCTGGAAGACTCAGTGTCTGGCAGGGTTCTCCTCCATGGCTCACAGATGGCCATCTTCCATTGTGTCTTCTCATGGTAGAGAGTACAGTGCTCCACAGGGTCTCTTTGCAAGGTCTCTGTGTAATCCCATTGATGAAGCCTTCACCCTCATGACATAATTCCGTCTCCAAATCAGGACCTCCTAATGCCATTCGTTTGGAGGTTAGGATTTTGACATATAACTTTGGGGCAAGGGAAACACAGCATTCAGCCCTTAACAATGTTTGGTTACTTCTTTGTTTGTTTCTTTATTTTTCTGCAACTGTTTTTCACTAGACTGGGAGACATAGTGTGTTCCTATTGTATATGTTTAAAAATGTAGTCTGTAGGGTAATCATAAATAAAAACCTATAGGTTGTCCAATATGGTATATTCTCTCAGAACTTAAGGTGGTTGATGAATTTAGTTTCTGAATATTTCTTGAATGTCAGACATTCTACAAGGGAATAGAAAGAACAGAAGACAAGGCTCAAGTCCTTAAAGTTATTATATACTACAGTGAGAGACCAGTAGAAGAGGAGTCAGATGGAAGATAGATAGACAGGCATAAATGACAGATAGACACAGACGATAGATAGATAAATAGACAGACATAGGTGATTGATAGAGATAGATTACAGACACAGATGATAGACAGATGGATAGATAGATAGATAGATATCGTGGATAGATATACATAGATGATTGATAGACATAGATGATTGATGATAGTTATCATAGATAAATAGGTACACATGGATGATAGACATGGATGATATAGATAGATGACAGACACAGATAATAGATAAGTAGATATCACAGATAGATAGATGTATAGATATAGATGATAGACACAGGTGATAGATGGATAGAGGGAGTAGACATAGATGAGATTATAGATATGATGGACATAAATGATAAGTGGATAGATGATAGAGATTATAGATAGACATAGATGATAGAGGTGATAAATGATAGATAGATGATACATGGAGATGATAAGTACATACATAGATATAGATGATATATATGGATGGAAATGTTTAGATATACATGATAGGTAGGTAGGTAGGTAGATAGATAGATAGATAGACAGACATGACAGATACTCAGTTAAGAAGTGTGGAAGAATTATGTAAAGATTCAATTGTAGCCAAGTGTTATTGTGCCTAAATAAGCTGCACAGGGCTTCATGGAGAAAAGAACATTTCAATTGAGCCTTGAAAGTTACAAATAAACAAGAGGAGAGAGGGAAGCTTATTCCAGAAAAAAGAAACAGTGCATGTAGGATTTGGGATGTTCCTGGTGTATAGCCAGTGCCATGGTCTGAATGTTTCTGTGCCTGCAAAATTCACATGTGCAAATCTCAACCCCAAGGTGATGGTGCCAGGATGTGGAGGCTTGAGGGGTGAGTGGATCATGAGGTCTGAGCCCTCATGAACAGGATCAGTGCCCTTATGAAAGAAGCCCTAGGGAGCTGTCTTGCCTTTCCACCAAGCGAGGTTATGGTGAGATGAGTCCTTATCACTTTGATCTTGGAATTTCCCAGATTCCAGAATGGAGAAATAACTTTCTAGCTTTTGTCAGCTACCAAGGATGTGGTACTTTTGTTACAGGAGGCTGAACAGATGAAGAGCCCCAGACTAGTATGGCCACCCTAAGATATTAGCTCCATTCCTGGCCTATGGGCAGTGTGTTCAAAAAATGTTCAGAGAAATGAATATAGGCTGCATGAATAAGTGATAAGGAAAAATATGTGGAAAAGAATTTCAGACCTAAACTGGAGAGGACTAAATATGCCAAGGTGAGATAGTGGTCCTTCCTTCAGACTTAGCAAAGGCAGCATTGCCTAACAGTTAGGCCTCACCACTGTTATGACAGCCCAGTCTGGATGTTGGTTCCTTTGTGAGCCAGCTCTGTATCTGTAGGAAAGCCAAAATCTCAGTTTCTGCACTTATAAAATGAGGACAGTAATTATACCTACTTTGTAGGTTGCTGTGAGGATGAAAGAGTTAAATAAAAAGCTTCTCACGATCTGAGTCACCAGTAAAGACTCAATTGATGCCCCAGATAGCATTTACAGATTTTAAGAAAGCAAGTGACTGGAATAGGTTTTGTTTCTAAGAAGATACTATGAGGTTCTTGGCATGTCCAGGTATGCAGAATATCATCTTTCCTAAATTGGATCTGGCCTACCTTGATTTGGGGGAAAGAAAAAAAATCACAACCCCTTGAAAACACTAGTGATTTCATAAGGAAGCCAAAGGCATGGAAAAACAACCAGCAAGGCTGAGACTAGATAATGACATATAGCACCATTGCAGAGAGCGTTGGCCCTGGAGGAGGAAGACGGTAGCTTGGTAATGGGACTGAAGTAGGACCCTTAGGAATGAGAGTTAGAAAGGCTAGTATTAAATTTCAAGTTTAACTGGGTATAGGAGAACAGGCAAGGAAAACTAAAGAAAATGGAAAAATGGCTAAATGTCCCATGAGGGCCACTAGTGGAGAAAAACACATGGAGATGTGTCACTGTCTCTCTGTCCCTGCCTTTACCTTTGATCCCTTGAAGGACATCTCCAAGGCCTGGGTCGCTGTCATCTAAGACAAGCACAGCCCTGGGTGGAGTGACTTGGGCCTGAAGCCTGATGGAGAATGGGATGGAAAAGAAGGAAGGGCACTCATGGAGGATTCTAACAGCTTTGGGCAACTGTGACTTGAGTCCTCCTGCATGGCTGATGTTCTAAAAATTATCTGATGTGCAATTGTGTGAGATAAACAAAAGCCATTCTTTCCAGCATGCCTGTACTTCTAACCCTGTGAACCCCATTGCATGTCAATGTGACCTAAGCGTAAGAATGACAGCTTGGTGATATCAAGTAAATTTGGCAGCAAAGAGGGGGACAGAACTTGAATTAGTAGTGTCCAGACTGTTTCTTGAAGGTTTTGTGAGATATTAATAGGTGGTCAGTGAAAGTGATTTTTGTGGTCTTGTTAGTTTAGAAACAGCAGCTTAAACAGAATAAACCTAGTTTATTGACTATAGGGTTTTTTTTTTTTCCAGATGCTTAATATGCCAATGTTTTTTTTTTTTTAAATATTTATTTTTTAGTTGTAGGTGGACACAATATCTTTATTTTATTTTTATGTGGTGCTGAGGATCGAACCCAGTGCCTCCCGTGTGCTAGGTGAGCACGCTACCACTGCGCCATAACCCCAGCCCTTTAATATGCCAATGTTTAATGTTAGTCTTCTAAAAGGAAGATGTAGACAGAAGGAAAGAAAGAAGGGCATGGAATGAAGAGTTTTGCTCTTATCTAATGAGAGAGACAGAGAAGTAATTTAACTATAGCAATAGTTTTTGGATACTTCTCCTGAGTGGAAGTAGCCTCCTTACCAGGTATGGTTTTCAATGCCAAAACCAACCAGTGACTGTCTCTTGGTGTCATTTTCTTCTTGTCTGGCTGGCGACAATAAGATCTGGGTAAACACTTAGTTAGACTCCTAGGCATGCTGACTAGCAGCTCAGTCTTATGTCTGGCCTTACCTCTGTTTCATGATCAATTTGATTATATCATTTTGTGTGTAAGGCACAGAGAGCTGTAAATAAGGTACTAAGAGCCCTCAACATAGAGTGAGTATTTTAATGGTTTCATTATTTGCTGTGAGAGGATAAAAACAGATTAGAAGAAAAATTTTTGCTATTACTATTATACTATCAATAGAATCCTGACACCCAGATTCAATGCTATGCACAACACAAAGTCATAAGCTGTTCCTTTTAAGTGCACAGAATTCCTAGAGCCAGTGATATCAGAACAGGAAGAAATATTATCTCCTATCATATTCAATTTTTAAATTAGGTATCATGTTTCACCCTTTAATTTTATTTCATAGTTTCACTAAGATGACTAGGCCTACATATGATTCTCAAGGACAGCTGCCCGAGTTGTACACTGCACAACTGCAAGGTGACTTTCTCTAGGCTATGATGTGTGTATTGCCTCAGGCAGTGATCTTTGCAACCATAAAATAATATGACTTTGGCTTGTGCATAATAGTGGTTCATTGTTTTCTTCTAGAAGAGGTAGTTATATGTTCTCAGAAAGCTGAAAATAGTAAATAAAGTGTCATAATACTAAAAAAGTATAAGACTTGAACACTGAAAGTTATATCTCTAAAACACAATGTTTCCTTATAAAATAAATCACTAATGTGAACTATGAACATCTTTTAATTACTAGTGAAAACTTGTAACCTTGATTTCAAAACTTTGCCATTTCTATTAAGTGATGAAAAAGTAAAGGAGGGGGCGGTGAGGCAAAAAGAGTGATATGGAGGCGTTTAGAAAATGCGTAGAAGCGGGGGAAAGAGAACTCAGTGAGCATTTCATGGAAGATATCAGAATGACAATAGAATAAATATAAATACAATGTCAGGCTTATGCAACATGCCCGGGTGAGTCTCCTCATGTGCCTTGCTAGGTTGCAAAAAGAGGAACCCAAGTTACCTCTTTCAATAAGAAAACTAAGGGGAAATGAAAGTTTTAATGGGCTTCCTTGGGAGTTAATTTCTACAATGCCGAACACAGGTGGAATCACTGACAGGTCTCAGTCACGTTGCTCCTCCTACTTTATGATCTGTCTCCATCTGGCTTGCTGAGCTGCTCAGAAAATGGTTCAGCAGCGCCCAGGAGCAGTGGCTCGTTGTCTGGACCACTGCGAGGCCTATCTTCCTCGAGAGACCAAGACCATACTCACTGGAGGGGGCTACAGAGCCTGGCCTGGATTGGTTCGCTTTCCTCTCTTGCTTAACTTATTCCTCCTGAGAGGCTAGGAGGGAATTGAGCGCAGGGAATCTGTACTCCACCCTGAGTCTCCACCCTTCCAGTGCCTGTCACATAGCAGACCATAAATCACTGTGAAGAGAGGGAGAGCTGTTGCTGCTTCTCCCCTGACATTTGAGAATCTGAGCTCCAGTCCCTGTAAGCTCATGCCTATTAAGCCTCAAACCTATTAGGACCCCACAAGGACCCAAAGGCTATTTTAGCAGAGACAGATGTTTGCACGGCTTCCTTGAGGTCCTGGCGAGTGTACCAGTGGCCAACACTCCTATTCATTCTGGATCAAAATCAGGAATTCCTGTTTGTTTAAGCTTTGGGGTTAAATCTCCCTGTACATAGAAATGTATCACATTGATGCTCTGATGGGCAGGCGGCCTGGAGCTTCATTGAGTTATCAATGTTTCTACTTGATCTATTGACAATGGAGACTTGAAAGTAAATAGCTTTGCCAGCTCCGAATAGCTGGTTTGAGGCTGGGCAAACAAGAAAGCTTTGCACAAAGCTAAGAGCTGGCAAAGGGCTTGGGGTTTGCTGTGAAGTTTCTACAGATGGCTTCAGGAGGGGGAAAAAGAAGTCTGGATTCTAAAAGCCAGGGCAAGAAATCAGACCCCGAATGATCAGGGTGTTTAGGCAGCACAGATCCATGCATGAAACAAGGCCAGGAGAGGATGGTGGACTTTAAGTCTAATTCTACCACCTGGATGAGGTAGTAGTGTCCTCCCTTGCATGAAATTTCTATATCTCTAAGAATATAGTCACAGCACGGCATTGATAGAAATGGACGTTTAGAAGATTGTCTTTAGAGGTAGATAAAACTAGGCTCCATTGGTGGTATGCAAAATCTGCCCCGTGAAAATGTAAGAGTCTGCTGCTCAGCCTCACGGAGCTTTGCTTTCCTCATCTGTAAAGTGGTAATGCGAGCACAGAGAGCCAGGAATAGCAAGCTGGATATTAACAACATTGATCTCAGACCTTTAATACTGGCTGGAAAGCAAGAATCGGGAGACACATAAAACAGCATGTGTGTGTGTGTGTGTGTGTGTGTGTGTGTAAAAGTTGATAGATGTAATAAAAATGAAGAGACATATCCCTGTAAGTGGATGAGAATTAGGTGCTATGGTGAGGAGGGAAAAAGAACAATAATGAATGAAGGAAGGTAAAGAGTCACCTGGTATGGGCCACAGATAACTGTGCTCCTGAACTGACTGATAGGATTTACTCAATTTGGTGGTGCATAAAGGGGAAATAAAACCATATAGTAGCCATGCAAATAAAACAAAAGGTGCTGTCGTAGGAATGAGCAGAGATAGGGGAGCTCTAAGGTAGATGTTAAGTGGAGCTAGGGGAAGACTATAGGAAAGGCCTTTGCAAAGCCCATGGTGCTACAGTAAATGGACACATCCAAGGCACTGAGACAGCCCCGGGGCTGGTGAGCAAAGGCCCAGGTGGTTAGAAGCCATCCTGAAGGAGTAGCAGCATCTGACTTGTGAAGGGCCTTATGGACCACATGAAAAGTTTGCATTTTAACCTAAGTACAAAGAGAAGCCATTAAGTGGTTTTAAATGCAGGGGCTGGGAGATAATGATGCAGATGGTGGGAAAAGAATAGATGTGGCATGGTCAAGTTTTTGTTGGATACTATAACTGCTGACAGGGAGCCAAAGTGGATGCAGACGGCTCTATCAGGAGCTTCCTTGCAGCAATCTGGGCAGACTGAGAGTGGTTTGCACAACAGTGTGGGAAATGTGAATGCAGAGAAATGATGGATGGGAGAGATTCTTGGGGACAGTATAAAAAGATCATGCAACGCTAATAGATTAGGACTCATACGTGTATTCATGTTATTTTTTCTTTCTTTTCTGGAGGACTATATATCCATTTTTGAATTGGCATCAGAAATAGCTATGCTACTTTCCTGTAGCTTATGAAATGTGGATGAAATAAGTATATATTGCCTTTAGGCAGAATTTATAAAAACCACTTTCTCTCTTCCCCCTGACATGGTACCAGCGATACCCCAGGAAAGGGGCTGCCTCCTCCATCTGGGTCACAGTATGATTTTATGCGTGACAGAGCCTTATCTGACCAATGATAAAATGAGAGAGAGCTTAATTTTCTTTCTCAAGTGCACATCAAGTGTTTGTTAAGATAAACCATATGCTGAGCCATAAGACAAATCTCAGTACAATTCAAAGGAGCAGAACCAGAGAAAGATTGTTCTCTTATGAAATGGCATGAAATCTAGACTCAATAAGAGGAAAACATCTGAAAAAAAAATCGTCATATACAGATGTTTCCCAACCTCAAATGAAGTCATGTACATTCTGATAAACTGAATGCAAATTCAAAATATCGTAAGTAAAAAATGAATTTAATACCCCTAACTTATTGGCCATAATTCCTTAGCCCCACCTGGCTTAAATATGCTAAAGAATACTCATGTTGTTATTTCATAATAAAGCATTGAATATCCCATGTAACTTATTATATACCTGGCATAGCACAATGTAGAGACCTGCTATCTACCATGCTGAAGGGTTGACTGGGAGCTGTGGCTCCTAACACAGCCCAGGACAGTATCAAATCACATGTCAACAGCCCAGGAAAATTTCAAAATTCAAATTTGAAAGATAATTTCTATTGAATAGGTATAGCTTTGCCATCCTAAGTCAGTGATTGCATTTGGACATTAAACAAGTCATTATACAATATGGATCTAATATAATAATAAGTAAAATAAGAATGTATTTTGGGAAAAAATAAAAACACAGTATGCAAGTATTTACAACAAATAACTAAGGAAAATGTAAATTTTAAATGACCCTGTGAAAAGGAAGAAAATAAAATTCGTGATCTATAATTCTGAATTCCAGAAGCTAGCAAAAAGTTATTCAAATTGATAGAAGACAGTCTTTAATAAAATATGTCTGAAAATTAGAATAAAAACCAAGAGATGGACAAACAATACAGAAAATCAGAAAATCAAAAAGTTAACTCTTTGGAAACCTTAATAAGTTGATAAAATTTAATGATATTGATTAAGGAACATAAAATGTAAGCTAACTATGCTAGGAAAGAAAGACAGAACATCATTGCAGATCATGCAGATATTAAACAGAGAATATTAAAGAAGAAAAACGTATGCCAGTAGATTCAGTTACTTAGATGAAACAAAAAAAAATTCTTGGAAACAACAACTTAGTAAAATTGGCATTAGAAGCAAAAATGTTAAAATCAGAATAAGGTATCTCTATTCAAGAAACCGAATCCCATGTTTAAAATCTTTCCACAAAAAAAAAGTTAAAGAATTTTCAAAAAGTTCATGAGAATGCAGAAGATGCTAACATAGAACTCTTCCCCCCAAATCGATTTTGAAAAGGAAGAAAACTTTGGAAAGAACTTCGCATTACTTATGTGATCTGAATTCAAGACTTACCATGAAGCTGCTGTACTCAAGGCCATCTGGCACTGTAGAAAGGACATGTGCTTAAAGGAATAGATGGAAGGTCTAAAAACAAACCCTTGTGGCTGGCGGCTAGAAATCTCGGCTCTGCTCTTGGCTGGGCTCCCGCAGTGGTCCCAGCAGGGAAATGGATGGAGTTGGAGAATATCGCGCTAAGCGAAGTAAGCCTATCCCAAAAAACCAAATGCAGAATCTTCTCTCTGATAAGTGGATACTGATCCATAATAGGGGAAGGGACACAGGAAGAATGGAGGAACTTTGGTCAAAGGAGAGGGAGAAGGGTGGGGGAATGGGGACAGTAAAGATGGTGGAATAAAATGAACATCATAGCCCTAGCTTCATATATGACTGCATATATGGTGTGATTCTACATCATGTACAACCAGAGAAATGAAAAGTTGTGCTCCCCCCAAAAAAATAAATAAATAAAAGAATATAATTTGTCACCAAAAATCAATCAATCAATCAATCAAAACAACTTCTCATGTATATAGAGAAATAGGAAAGGTTGACAGTAGTCCTTTGGGTGATGGCAAATGCTCTAAGCAATTCTTGAGATGGGCGTGGAGAAGAGAATGAAGATCTGCATGGAAGAAAGGAAACTCAAAACCCACTTTATGCCCCACAATGAGTGATTTGAAGTGTAGTATATGCATGAACAAGAAAGCTGAATCTATATAACTACTCAAATAACACAGCAAGGAATATCTTCACACTCTTGAAAAAGCCAATTTTTTTTTCTTTTGGAAATGGTACAAAAGACAGAAACTAAAAGGAAAATATTGATAAATTGAACTTGAAAATGAAAACAACTCTGCTCATCAAGAAAATAAAGAGGAAATGCATAGATTGGGTGAAAATATTCACCACCTATATATTTGATGGAGGATTTGAAGCCAGTGTATAGGGAAGCTAGCTCTCCCTCAGCATCTGTAGAGGATTGGTTCAAGGCATCCCACAGATAACAAAATTGGCAGATGCTTAAGCTTCTCTTATAAAATGATATGGTGTTTATATATAACTTATGCATCTTCTCCAGTATGCTTTAAATCATCTCTACATTACCTATAATATCTAATAAAATGTAGGCTATATAAATTGTTGGGATACTGTATTGTTTAGAGAATAGTAAATCTGTGTATGTTCAGTATAGATGGAATTATTTTTTCAAATATTTTCAACTTGTGATTGGTTGAATATATGTGGAACTCATATATAGGGACAAATAAGTCCCACAGCTCCCCAAAAAGAAATGAATCCAATTAAAAAAAAAGATTTGAAAGATACTTGATCAACAAAAATACTCCTGTACTTAAAGAGCACATGAAAGTGTGCTCAACCTCATTAGTCATCAGGAAATCATAAATTAAAATCAATGGCAGCCCACTATCTGCCCATGGTTTTGTTGTAGGTGGAGTGTAAAATGGCATAAGTACTTCAGAAAGTTGCTAAACTGCTCAGCTGTTTTAAAAACACTTATCTGCTCTGTAGCTCAGCAATTCCACCTCAAGGGAAATGGAACTTTATATCCATGTACAAATGGGCTCACCGCAGCCTTATTTATAATAATCAAAGTCTAGAAGTCATGTAAAGATCCAGCCATAGGAGAAATCAGCAGGAACGTGTCCCCTGTATTGAGAATGTCTTCACTCAACCTTTTAAAACAGGCTCCCAAATTTTGCCTTTCTGAGAAGTCCCCAGGTGATGCTGTTACTGATGGTCCTTGGATCAGATTGGAGAACACTGAGGTAAACTGTATATAGCAAGCTGCAGGGACCATGCCTCTTACTGCTGATTCCCATCAACTATTATAGGTACACAGTGGGCACTCAGAATATAATATGGATATTTTGAGTGAATAAAAATTTGTGTGTGTGTATGTGTATTGGTTTCATTTACTGCATTGTAGCAATTCCTTGTAACCACTACTGTCAATGAATAGCTCCATCAATGTGTGAATCTTGTTTAGTTATCCCCTGTTGTTAGATCTTTAAATTGTGCTTATATGTTGATTCTAATACTCTTTCCAAAATGGCTCTGATTTTCACTGGGATTTTTTTCATGAGAGGAAAACACACACACATACACACACACACACACACACACACACACACACACACCAATGGCTGAAGTTCACATTCTACTTTTTAATTTTTTAATTTTTATTATGATACATCCTGGAAAGATAGCATATTGTCTCCAACTTAAATAAAGTAGGTATTATAACTTCCAAAGCCATTTTTTTTTAAGGAAAAGGAAACACTAAGGACACTTCAATTGCAGACAAGAAAATGTTTGTGTGAGGTTATTGGTGCAGGTGTGGAAATGGCAATTGGAGCCATGGAACCTGCATTGAACTGCAGTGTACCAGTATGCACCACCAAGCGCCTGGCTTTATGACCAAAGGATCCTATTGAATTCCAAAGATTTCAGATAAATAATTCAAAGTCATGTCATTTGTAGGAAAGTGAGTGGAGCTGGAGATCATCATGCTAAGTGAAATAAACCAGACCCAGAGAGACAAATATTGCATGTTTCCCTCTTCTGTGGAATACAGAAAAAATTTTTTAAAAAAAGCACAACATGAAAGTAGAAGGGGGATTCTTAGGGAAGGGAAAGGGACAGGACAGGAAACAGGGAAGATGGATACAAGCAAAGTAAGTACATTATATGCACACGTGAAATTGTCATTAGGAAACAAATGTTGCAATTCCTTCGCTTGGTGTGAAAGAGGGACAAATATTTCACATTTTTTGAAGTTTTGTAATTATATCTGCTATATTGAAATGGTAAAAATGTTTCAAACTGATGTTTATTTCCTCTGCATTGAAACCAGGAAACACAACTACCACAGGTCTCATTCTTCCTCATTTCCAAGCTGTTGTGAACCTACTTGCAAAATTCTTCATTTATCATAACGTTCTTTGTTTTAGTAGTTGGCACGACATGTGTCTGCCTGCAAATCCATCTTCCCTTTATTGGATATTTGCCTTTTCCGGGTATTATGGGAAAACAAGTTACACAAAACACCATCCTTCCTCAAGGAACTTAGAGTGTAACTGGGAAAAGCACTAACAATCTCAAGGTAACATGATGTTTTCCCCAAGTAAATTATGCCTGGGTCTGGTGGGAAAGCCTGACATTGATATCAGGTTGGGATACTAGGGGAGGCACTTAACTGGGATTTGAAGGCAAGTCGTTTCCAGATATGAAGGGTGGCCAACCAGTTTTAAGTAGAGAATAACATCCAACAAGGAAGGCAGGAGAAACAAAATGGAATGAAAGAACAAGATTCCTTTAATAGAGTCGCTATGGGATTGGTTTTATGAGACAGTTTAGAATTCACCAGAGGGTGGCCCAGGTCAGATCAGGAACTGCAGAGAAAATGGTCTACAGGCCTAGTTGCTCCCTTTTTAGCTTCATTTCCTGCCTCCCTCCCTGCTCTGTGTTCCAGCCTGCTGGCCTTCAATCATTCCCTTGACCCTCTCATGGTGCTCCTCCCTCTGGATCTTTGCACACTTCCTTGGAAGTTCTTCCACGTGCTTGTTCCCCTCCATGCAGGCCACCACGCCTATTCCTCAGTCAGCTCTGGGCTTCAGTTCTACGTTCTGAGCATAGCTCTTGTCATCCTTGGTATACGTGAGCAGGATCATGCACCCAACGTTCTCTGCTCAACAGGAAAAATGACAGACGGTTCTATTTCCTTCCATATAGTACCCTTGTTTTTTTTTTCTCACAGATTATTTTATTGTAAAGATGTAAGCAATTATAAAGCAACCTGTTGTATGATCAATGCTGTGTTAGCATTAACAATTGCAAGCGAAAAAAAAAATGAATCCAATCATTTACCAATAGGCACAAACATTAAGCCATAATGGCTCTAAGATTATTATCTGAAGACACTGATGAATGTGGTGAGTGTGTTTTTCCTAAAAGAACTTCAGGAAAATTAAAAAAAAATTGAGTAAATCCTCTTCATCTCTTTTTTCTTATATAATTATAGCCACGTTTTTATTAATAGGCCATGAGGTGCTTCAAGGCTGCCTTTTTGCTCATCTTGACACTCACTGCCACAGCTTGGGACCCAACTATTTTCAGATACCTGTATCCCTGTTTTGAGCAGATTTTTTTTTTGTATATATAATGGGTGCTTAGCAAGTGCTGAAGGAAAGAAGAGGAAGGATTAATTTCTAGTTGTTCAATATCTATGAGCCATGCTCTGTGTGCAAGTAAATGTGTACATATTTTTACTCAGTTCTTCTCTAAACCCTCTTAAGTTGGCGATGATTGGACTGTTTTACAGTGAAGATGATCTAATGAAAGCAAATTCCCCTAAGATTGCAGGGTGTCTTCATGTCATTTGCCCTGCATGTTTCATCCTCTGTCTATCCCTATGGCATCTAAATTCTGCCCAGAAATAAAGTAGTAATTTTAGTATCTGAGATCCTATCCTTGCTGTAGGACTTTCTTCGATTCTACTTGTACCACTAACAGGAGAGTCCATTTCTGTTTAGCTAGACCGAATCTTCTCCCATAGCTCTAACATGCTTACTCATCGCCCCAACTGATGCTATGAAGTCCTAGATACTATGTAACTACTGCCTCTCTAGTACCTGGTGCATGTCAGGTACTCAAGTTAGAGTTGGGTGGCTTGTATAAGGCAGTTCAGAAATGATTGGAGAGATCGTTCAAGATTGAATCTTGAAATACAAAGGAACGACTCACTGAGTTTCTCAGCCGCCCTCCTTTAAATTGAAACCAAGCAGCCTCGAGTTCCACTTACCATTCCTCATATTCATTGGATACTTACTATGTGGCAGGCACTCTTCTGAGCTCTAGGGAGACAACAGTGACTAATACCAATCAAGTCCAAGTACTTGTTTACATGGTACTAATGGTGTACTTGGAGCTCAGCAAAGTCAAGGGAGGAGATGGTTTCACAGGAGCATTTGTACAATAGCATAAAATATAATAGAATGTCTAGATAAGAAAACCGCAAACCAATGAACTTCATCCTTAATGGTTGTTATAACCATGGAAAGACATTTTAGTAAAATCCTTGGAGTAGAAGCTATAATATAAATAATGAGAGAACTATAGACAAACTGCAGACTCAAACTAAGTATTGAGTCTTTCAAGAAACCTGGATAAGAAAGAAGAGAGACAGGAGAGATAGTGACTTTAGAGAGAATAGGGTTGAGATAAGGTTTTATTTTGAATTTTTAAAGGACAGTAGATATCTCAACATGTCTGTAGGATCAAGGGAAGAAGCCAATGGAGGAGGTTTGAAATATCCAACACACAGAATAATTGATGGAGCCATGCTTTAGAGGAGAAAAAGCTGCAAACAGAGGTAGGGGCATCTTCTTCAGAAGGAAAATGTCAATATCTTCTTTTGCAGAGGCAAAAAAAAAAAAAGGTACAGAAAAGTTTAAAGAAAACACATTTCAGGCCAGAGGGAATATGATTCAGAAACTCAAGTTCTGTGTTTATTTTCCCAAAGAAGATCCTCTGATGAGAGTGAGGAAAGGGTCAGAAGAGAATGATGCCTGAATAAGATGGAAAAGGTTTAGGAGCAGCATGGTGAAGAACAGAAGGAGGTCTGCCCCTGCGAAAGTCTCCAGACAGCCAGAGAGGTGGGAGCAGGGCAGAAGCGTATGCTGCAAAGTGTTTGGAGAACCAGTCCCGTGTTTAAGGCTGCACCCTTCAGCCTATGCCATTCAAGCACCCTGTGGGTTTTCTCCTTCCTTCCTTCCTTCCTCCCTCCCTCCCTCCCTCCCTCCCTTCCTTCCTTCCTTCCTTCCTTCCTTCCTTCCTTCCTTCCTTCTTTCCTTTCTTCCTTCCTTCTTTCCTTTCTTCCTTCCTCCCTCCCCACCTCCCTTCCTTCTTTCCTTTCTTCCTCCCTTCATTCCCTTTTTTTTCTTGTTTGCTATCAGGGATTGAATCCATGGGTGCTTAGCCACTGAACCATATCCCCAGCCCTTTTCATTTTTTATTTTGAGACAGAGTCTTGCCAAATTGCTGAGGTTGGCTTTGAACTTGTGATCCTCTTGCCTCCGCTTCCAGCTTTGCTAGGATTACAGTTGTGCACCATGGTGACTGACCTTTATGGATTCTGTACAGCTTCCCTTGATCCACTGCTCTTCATGGAACCCCTTGGCAAAACAAAGAAATTTGTTTACCCAGTATGCCAATCAAATCTGATATATTCAGTAGGCATATAGATAAATCTTGGCCATTTCACTATTTTCTTTCTTCTTCCAAATATTTCCTTGCAGATAAAACATAAATCGACACAAAGATGGAGAGAAATTCAGCTCTCTGTTACTCAAATCCCATAATTCAGCATTTTTTTTGCACATGCTTTACAAAAACATTAATGACTACATTCTTTGTAGTTTTCAGTCATTAACAGTTATAATCTTCAAGATCTTGACCTGCTCTAAGAAATCTCAAGACTAATATACTTTATCACTTGGGCTGCTGGGATGGGGAAGGAGATAAAATTGGGACTAAGATGACTAACTTTGATTCCCCTTTTCCTCAGCCCATAGGTGGATAAGGAATTTCATTTTTCTACATACTAAATGAACTATGGTCTCAGACATAGTTCTGACAATTTCCAGAGCCATGAGAGTCCAAGACAGTTGTCTTAGTCTGCTTGGGCTGTGCGATAGTCTGAATGTTTGTTTCCCTTGAAAATTCCTTTTGAAACCTGATGCTCCTTTGGTGAAATAGAGTCTTCAGGTAGCGATTAGGTCATGAGGGTTGCACCTTCATGAACAGACTAATCAAAGAGGCTTGTGAGAGCCTTCTGCTGCTTCCACCCTGAATAGATGCTGTAAGTAAAAAGTATCAACTGCTGTGAAGCAGACAGCAGGCTCTCACCAGATAATGAATCTATAAGTAGATTGACCTTGGACTCCACAGCCTCCAGAACTGTAAGAAATTTCTGCTGTTTATATGTTACTCAGTCTAATATATTCTGTTACAGCAGCTCAAATGGATTATGACAGACTGCCATATCAAAATAAAAATTGCCATACACTGAGTGGTTTAAGAAAAAAATTATATAAATTTATTTCCTATGAGTTCTGAAGTTTAGTATCAAGTTGCCAGCAATGTTGATGTTTGGTGAGGGTTCTTCTCTTGAACCAGAGAAGGCTGCCTTCTTGCTGCATGCTCACATCACCTGTTCTTTATGTGCACCCAGTGTGGGGTCTGTGCACAGAGAGGGAGAGAGAGTGCAAACTATCTGTCTGGAATATCTTCTTATAAGAATGCTAATCCTATTGGCTCAGGGTTCCATCTTTATGACTTCATTTAACTGTAACTACTTTCTTAGCAGCCCCATCTCTGAACACCTCCATGGTGCAGGTTGGGACTTCAACACATGTATTTTCAGTGGATATAGATATTTAGACCATAACATCAGACTGTAGGTCAGGGCAAAGAGCCTCACCAAAGGTAGTCATCAGCATAAATAACATATTATCACTATGACTGAAGACCATTAGTAGATCCAGTTTTAATTGGGATCTACACTAGACCTGAGGTCTATATGGAAATTAGCAGGATGTACAGCTAATGCCATGACCTACTCCAGCAAGTTGACTCTTTCAGCGGGAAATAAGAAGCCTTAGTAAAATGTATGAGAATTTCATGAGACACAGCTTTTTCCTTGCTGATGAAGGAGGGGTTACTGGTATAGCCCTCTTGAAATTAAGGTTGATCACGGACCTGGATCCCTTAGCAGCAACAGGTGTATATCATTCATTCTGAAATAGTAATGGAGGAAGGATTGACATAATCCCTATAGCCATTCACTCACTATGACTATGTTGCTTTCTTAATTTAGTGTATTTATCTCTTTTAAGAAACATGAGAGGAAGGATGGGAAGATTGGAAGTCAAATCATCCTGCTTATAATCACACAACCACTGAATGACAAAAGGGGACCTGAAATTAAGTTTCTGAGAGTCATACCTTCTCTACTAGTACTCTATTCTACTTTAACTTCAAAGTGGAATTGATATTGCCTGCAGGAAACTGAGATCACATCTCTGCTTTATGTCTCTAAATTACTGTTTGGGACTCAGTGTGTGTAGAGGCTTCTGTGATGAGAGTAAGCGCGCACAACCTGATAGTGATCATTATGTGCCACACAGGTGCGATGGACGATATCGTTTAATCCTCTAAACAACCCTGGGTGGTAGGCACTGTGTTTTCATTTTCTGGGTGGTGGAAAGAAGGAAAAGAGGTACCCCAGCCAAGGAGTAGCAAAGCCATGATGCAGAGACCCTGATTCCTGTGAACCCACAAATCACAACTAGGAAATGGTAGACCACATGCTTGTTGGAAACTGGTTACTCTCATAGAACTGAGGGAGGAGATTTCATTTTGATCTTTATTGGTATCTTCACACCATCTGTTACTTGTCCATATATCATTTGGCCTCAATTATCTAAAGAACATGCATTATTTTCTTCTAAATGATAAATAAAACCATAATAATAGTGGTGTCTCCCCCCTCCTCCTTAAGACAGAATTTCAGGAACATGTACTTCAAAATGAGAAGTCATTTCCTAAAAGCATAAAAAAATTCACTGTTCCATGATGGCCTGAAACAACCTCCTTATTCATAAAATGCAACTGAAAGCTTAAAGAGAAGAGAAGGAGGAGATGCAAGTCCCCAAATTACACACTGTCCAGCCTCAGTAAAACATCAAATGCAGAGTTGGTGTCTTTTCCTCCTGAGAATAGTAGAGTCTCAATTATCCCTGGAGGTTCGTGGGCCTGCTGTGCTAAGTACTAGTCTCAGAATTCAGAAACTCCTTATAAGAGTCCATCTTGACCGCTGACTCACTGTAGGATTTGCTAAAACCCAGGATGTTCACTCCCTGAGAACAGCTAAGAGGAATAACTCCTAGATTTTAAAGTTGTGAGCAGACAATCATGCTATCTGGGCAACAAGTAAAGATGCTTCACAGACATAAGCAGTTTAGTATTTGCAATCAAATAGAACAAGAAATCATCTGACACATAGTTAATAGTATGCTTCATCATTCTTTGACTGCCTTGTAATTTGACCTAAATGGTGAGCAGTTTGTGGAAATTACTGTATTTATTAGCAATGACTATCTCTTAATGTTTGTATGACACTTTAAGGTTTATAATGCACTTTACTATAGATTATCTCATTATCTCCTAGGAGAAGGTCTAATGAGCTCAGTAAAGTGTGAGTTTAAGTCTCTCAAAGCCAGCTTAGAAAACCTGGTTAGATACTCCAAACTTTTTATGGATAAGGAAGATGAGATTTGGATATAGACACACAGCTAGTCAAGGCTGGAGCCAGAGCTATTTGACTCCTTGTGAGAACTGGACCTACACTCTGCTACCTTTTACATAGTCTAGAAGTAGTTTCAGTGCCAGTGGAGGTGAAGGATGGTGGCATTAAAGAAAGCTGATAGTTTCTTAGATGTCCCTTTGTACTAATTGAGTTCCTATTCTCTTTTTCAAGTGGCTTATCCTTCAATTCCTTAAGGTAAATCTATTTTATGTCACTTGAGATTTCATGGAGGAGGAGAGAAGAGAGGAGAAAGAATTTGGGGGTAGGGGAGAAACTATAAGAAAACTAAAAACTAAAACTAGCTGTTAATAGTAAAGAGAATATTTCATTTCTGTAGAGTGCTTTGTAGACTGTAGAGTCTTTTCCTTAGGGCAAGGGCAACAGTTCAAACCTTCGCTGATCCCAGGAGGCTTTGCATAATCTGGTCCTAGTCATCAGCTCCCGGTCCTGCAGACACACCCTGCCACAGCTGCACAAAGTACACCTTCAAGTGTGTCCTTGAAGTTATTAGGCCAGTGTACACCCACAGGACCTCACCTGTGCAGTTCCTTTGGCCTAGACGACTTCTTCCCTATGTTCTCAAAGTATCCAGAAGACTCTGATGCTTTCTGTTCATCTCAGTCATTACCGACTCCTGGGAGTAGTTTTAAGATCCACCATCCCTGCTCCATCCCAGGTCAGCTTTTCAACATTTGATATTTATAAGTTTCCCTATTTGATTCAGATACTAGGGTTGAGTATCACAGGCACTTCTCTGACTATCCCATCAGACCTTCAGCTCTTCAAGGTGATGCATATTGTTAAATTCTGTATGTCCAGAGCCTAGTGTGGGATCAGATTTAGTTTCTAGGCTTTCAAACATGTATATAAGATACTTGGATCATATCCACCTTCCTTATTAGCCTCTTTTACCCCCTGCTCTTCCTATTGGCCCCCTTTTGCTTTATGCATGGTCCCCTTCCACATTCATGTCATCCCTTATGAATCTTAAACAAACCAGGCATTTCTAAAGAAAGCAAACTGATCCATGGCATACCAATCATCTTACATCATCACTTGAAAAAAATTGTTTTCCCTCTTTCCTCCCTGCCATTTTCTTTTTTTCTTCCTTATTCCTGTAGTTTTATAGAGAATTTCATTAGAGAAGCAGTCTATACTTCAAAGGTGATGCCTTTCTCATCTTCTGTCATCAGATTGGGGCTGAGTTCATAAAAGTGTTGGAATATGGAAATCTCAAGGTTTTCTATTTTAAGCATATGAAATTCATGGAAAATTCAACATGAAAAAATGTCAAAATATACCAGCAGAAGTGTGCTCCAGAGCACTGAAGATATTTCTACCTAAGGGTGATGACATTTGCTCAGGGAAGTAGAATGAAACTAATGTGTGTTGGTTGAGATTTCACATTGGTTGAGATACACATTTACTTATCTGACACTCTTGTGTTACAGCCTATTGTGGGACCACCGTTTTCTTCAAATCATGTTAAACACATGATTGTCTCAATCCTCCTGATGGCACCAGGAGTTGATGTTTTGAAGGTCCCATCTTATGGGAGCGAATAATGGAATACACAGAGAGTAAATGACTTGCCCAACGTGAAAGAGAGGACACATCTAAGGCGAGATCTGAAACAGACAAAGCTGTTATTATATAGGTTTCATTTTCATTTTACTTCCTAAAGCTTTCTTTCTCATAGAAGTGTGAAATTGTCCAGAATCATAAATCTAGTAAGGGACTGAGCTACATGTAAACTCCAGAGTCCACACTTTTCCTTCTATGGTTTGGGAGGGAAAGAGAAAGAGAAAGGGAGAGAGTAAGTACTTCCTTAAAATTTGTGTCCTGGATTCTGCACTTGATTCCATAGTCTCCATCCTAAACACCTGATTATTATAAACCACACTGTCATCATCCATGAGTTTACTTTAAAAAGTATGAAATTTCTAATGTATGAGTGCCCTGGAAACTTCTAGAAGAAGGTTTGGGAAGAATGATTTTCTGCTCATACAGTGGTGGTATTATTGCAATGTCTTTCCTCAAAGTGCCTTTTTCTTTGTCACTCACCCATGGTCTCTGGCTTTCAGAACTGACTTGGGTCTAGAAATTGGGTACATACAAACATATCATTGCAGCAGAGGACTCAGATCTCTCTCTCCCTTTTTTCAATTATACACATAGTGATTCAAACTCTATTTAGCTGTATCCAGCCTCAGTCCTATAAGCACTACAATCAGCTCTTTCCTGAAGCTATAGGATGTGAGAATCCTCTAAAATTGACTTGGAGGCTCTCTATCTGGTAGTGCCTGTCTTAAAGTGCAGTTACCTGGTGGAATCTGCATCCTCCGGTTCTATTCTTCAGTTCTGTTCACTCAAGCCCTCCAGTGCTCTAAAAGGAAGGCAGCCTACTCCTGATGTCTTGTAACCTCCACCACCTCAGACTGAACGCCTTAACTACTGGGTCTCCCAATGCCTTGCTTGTTGTTCTGGATTTAGGATTCAGAAATAAAATTGTTGCCATGGAGATGTATTAACATGTTTATCTGAATTAAAAATAGAGTGATTTTAAAAATAAAAAAGAGTTTTATTCTTTGGAACATAAAATAAGTCTTATTGTTTTTTTTCCAATTATTTCATATACAGACATTTTATACAAATGAGTACTGTGTTCAACTCCAACAGTTTCAGAAATATATTCTAGGCACAAAATTTAAATATAAAATCTTTGTACCCAAAATGTAAAAACATACATTGAAATTAACATAATTTTTTTCCCAAGTCTTCTATGACTATCAAATTAAGCAAGATTTTTTTTTTTTTTGAAAGCTAACAATGATTAAAAGAAGTCTTGGTAAATCTTTTTGATGCATGTCCCAGAAATTGAGGTATTGTATTCTTTAAATAATATGTAATGAAATGTTTTTTTGTTTATATTCAGACTATTTCTTTTTCTTTGCTTCTTAGAAAACTCCAGTGGAACTCAAGGTCAAGACCAGGGTGAGATGAGTGAGATACCTGGAGAGCACAAGATAAGAAGCCATTCCTTCTCAGGGCCATGGGAATACCTGCTGTGCACTGGTGCAGCCCCCACAGGCAGGACTGCCTTCTTGCTCCTCTCTTGCAGGTCTTGGCCTCAGTATGACCCAATTGAAATGCTGGCTGGTAGATCATTAAAGATGCCTTTTGATATTCGTCACTATGGAATTTTTATTGTAGAACTCAGAAGAGGTGCAAAGAAAATGACTGCCATTGCCATAATGACACATCCATCATTAGGAGCTGACTTTCTCATGCGTACATATATAAAGTGAGAAATTAGTGTAAAATTAATGCTGAATTTCTTTTTATTCTAGCCATAAGTCATAATCATCCAAGGATAAATGGCTCCATTTTAATGTAAAAGCTCTTTATTAGTTTTCTATAGCTGCTGTAATAAATTATCACAAACTTAGTTGCTTAAAACAGCACAAACTCAACATCTTCATAGTTCTGGAGGTTGGAAGTCTGAATGAGTCTTAGCACGGCCTCTGCAAGGTTGTTTTCCTAAAAACGTCCCAGGGGAAGCATTTCCATGCTCTTTTCAGCCCTTAGAAGTCACCTATGTTCCTTGGCTCTTCAAGACCTTCCAAGGACATCCCTAGAACCCTGCTCTGGAGTCACATCTCCTCCTTCTGACATTGACCCCTTTGCCTCTCTTTATGAAGACTCTTGTGACTAAGCCCCAGGATAGTGTTTCCACCTCAAGATCTTGAATCACATCTGGGAAGCTCCTTCACCACGAGTTGCACAGGCCTGGATTATGGAGATTAGAGCAGAACCTGTGCGTGGGTCACTTTTTTGTTAACCATGAGCCCCTTCCACCTCACAGAGATGTGTCTGAATAAAATTTTAATATTAGTATAAAAATTATTTACCAATATTAAAATATTTTTGTTTTAAAATCAATATTGAACTAATAATATCAGTTTTGGAATTTGAGTCCAAAGACATTAACAATTAGAATTTTATGGTTGGAGAAAAGTCAAAAGAAAATGTGACATACATTTTCATTGTAGAACATTGTTACAGACTGACGGTCTAACAATATCTCAAACATAAAAACATATTAGAAAAGGCTAAAATCACATTAGGGACATGGGATTGATGTATGAATTCTAAAGGGACTAAGTGATATAAAAGAAGATCTATTTCATATAACATATAAGTAGATAAAGGTGTACGCCAGATCATAAAGTATCTGGATGCCTTTGATTATGTAGAAAACATAAAGAAAATGACTTATTTTAAAAAGCAAATATTTAAAATAGGCCCTGGATTATATATGTTGTAGTTATTTGATCTTATAATGCAAAATTTTAGGTGATTGCAAAATTGCATAATATGCTACATAGTTTTCAAAATTATTTTGAAGGATAAAAGAGCAAATGTATGGAACTTGCAGTTGCAGGCTATAATATTCCATACCGAAATATTGTTACAGATTTGGAGAATGCCCATCAGGCCAGAGAGCCTGGCAAACAGAATCTGATGCATAATTAGTATGCAACCTATTTTCAGTTCCAGTCTCTCTGCCAAAAAATCCTTATATATAAATGGTCGTAATTGGAGCAGCTTTGTTCTCATGGTTGTTGTCAATAATAAGCGGGACAATTTGTCCAATTTTTTCATAAATATGTACAACAAATTATAGTTATTAATGTTGCTTAATTTTAGGTAAGCACTAACCAATAATAGGGCTTCTCTCTTTTGGCGGCAAGTCTACCAGGAACCTGCTTATGAGGAGATCAAAAGATCAAGTAGGAAATCCTGACAAATGCTCTTCTTCTCACTCATTAAATTGCTCCTGTGGGGAAACTTCAGTGGGAATGCCTAGTAACTGTTTACCGAGTTGCAAAAGTTCAAGTCTTGGGAGATTTCTCTTTCACACAAACTATTCCAAAGAGGGGATTATAAAGGTTACGTTGACATATGCCATCCTTACTCCTCAATCTTCAGGCCTCTGACCTCAAAAGGACACTGATAATAGCTTTGTGGGGGGGGGGATTTGCTACTCACTCTGAGATACTGGCAATAATTACCTGGTGGGAAGAGCTAATGATTTTCTCACTTATAAGAAGACTTGCAGCTTCTAGGGGTTGTCATCCTCTTGGTAAATTGAATGGCTTTTCTTATGGTAATGTAGAGAATGAATGAACTGCACATTAAGGAGCTGTCTGAATAGGGAAATGTATTGACATTTCAGCATTATCTCAATTGTGTGTTAACAGTGGCTTTGTCAAATTAAAATGAATGACAGGTCAAAGCAAAAATTACAAGCTCTTTCTCACAACTCAGAATACTTATTAAGTGTTCTTTAATTCTGAGAGTCCAAAATGCATTAGACAATTTTGGTTACAAAGACAGGCTCTCTTAATGGGGGTTAGGTAGGACACATTGAGGAATCTGAGGTTTTAACTCTTTCTTTTGACAAGTTAGCTCTGGCCCTTTGATCTGTTACTTTATGCCACTTTTATGTTTATATGGAGGACAGCTTTGAGTAATGGAAATGGCTTGAACTGGAGTTCGAGAGAATCAAATCCCTTCTCTACCTTTAAGTTGACATGTGGTAATTCACTTTATTTCTCCATTCTCATTTGTGAACTTCCGAAGGTTGGGGAAGATTGGCAGTTCTTTGTTATAACAAGCTACACAAATAATGATCACATTCTTGCACAAGCTGTTTCACCGGGCTGGGCTCAAGTTTTAGCGAAGCTTCACCACTAATTTTAGAAGAAGAAAATCTCTTTTATGGGTAGAAAACTACACTAACTTAACCATGTGCTTTTCCACTCTGGAAAGCAACCATAATAGGAATAGGTGAGATGGATAGTATGATAGGACTATACTTGAATGCATTCTAACCACTTTTTAAAATATCTTTTGAGTATGAGATCGTAAACAAAATAGACAGATGTCCAACGAAGAGATTGAGGCCCAGAAAAAGAGTGTAGCTTCCCCAGTGACACACGACTTTTGCAAATTATTTTGTAAAACAAAATGCTTAAAATCAAAAGCTGAGAAGCTCTTCTGATGGCTGGGCATGAGTTGAGCTAACACTGCATGTGTTGATTAGAAGATGAGAGAGTTTCAAGCGAATTTATTAAGAAAGAAGAAAATTAAACTCTCTGACCCACCTTCAGAATCCACCCGCAGAAAACTTGCAACATCTTTGACTTCAAGAAGCAGAAAGCCACAAGCCAATAACTATGTAAATGCTACATTAAAGAAAGTATGCAGATAAAGGGCTGATTGCCAAATGAAAGAGAGGTTAGGAGACGTGTGCTGTATATGGCATATTCAGACTTGGTATGTCAACTTTGGAACTTACTTCATTTGCTGGGCTTGAGAAGATAAACTGGAAGTGGGATGGTCGTGGAGGATCATCAAGGTAAATGCAGGAGCTATTCTGGCTGAGACTGCTCTGAGTTCAATTCTCACCCTGTCTTGGTCCCTGGACTTTAATAACTGCTGCTTTTACACTTGTACCTATCATCTGTTTTCCCGCTAGGTTCTTCCCTACACAGCAGGGACCAGGCCAGAGGAGGAACAGTCTCTAAGGACGTTCTTAATTTTAATCAAATATAATTATTTATGATTTAAAAAAATAGTTTAAAACTCAAAAAAATTTACATAATCTAGAATCACTTCTTCTTTTCTTGTAAGGAAGCTTTTAGAGTAAAACACATTTTCAAACTCAAAGAACTATGCTGATGACTTCAACTTTTAAGGACAATCTCACCTAAAGCTATTTCATTTCCTATTATACCAAAGGAAAAGGTTAACAACCACTTGAATGATAACCAGCAGAAGTTTACAACAACTCCTTTAGAATAAGAATGATGCTTTAAATTGTCAATTTCAGGAATCTCCAGTTGGATGGTATTTTTTCAAAGGATACATTCTTGGCAGGAAGAATGTAAATAAGTCCATATACCATTCATTCAAGAATTTTCAAAACAGAAACAGAGCTTTAGGTCTTTGTTTCTTTTGTGGCTCTTCCATTCTCTGGCAGAAATTCTTGGATAAAGGCCCTGACATCTATCTCTCTTTCTTTTAGGTTCTTCCTTTGTTCCCTCTAGATTGTCCCCACAAAGCCTAGAGCCCGGAAGCTTTGGAAGCTGTCCCTCTTATTACAAAGTCTCGTGGCAGGGAGCCTAAACCATCTCTACTTTAGGCATTAGTACAATCTCTGCTACTCTTCTGTCTGTCTCTTCTCCCTGGCTGCGTGATCTTGGACCACCCTTTCTTTTCATTAGAATTGTACAACAGGACAGCTTGGAATTCAGGCATGAGTTTTGGGAGAGGAGGACAAAAGATGCTCAATCTGGTCAGACTCAAAGGTTCAGGCTTGTCTTAATCTAAGCAAAAATATTACATAGGAACAAGTCTAGCCCAGCAGGCTGCTGGACTGAGCTTTTGAATCAAAGCATCACAGTGATCCAATGAGCACATTTTCCTGGATTACCCAAGTCATATCTTCACCCTTCCTGGTATTTCTGTTTTCATTTAAGATAATGAATAACTTGAGCATGATTTTAGGCTAAGGTAAAGGAGTAAGTGGAGAAAGAGAGGACACAAAATCAGAAAATAGAGTATTGGGAAGGTCAGGTCCCTTTATTCTCCTTGTCCAGTTTATTGCCCTTGCCTATAATGGAGATGCTTGGTATTATGTGGACAACCAAGGACATACCTTAGAGATTCAGAATTATGTGCTCAAACCATCTTCCTTCCTTCCACATACTTTATTCCTAACACTGCCTGATAACCAGTTCGACTTTTTACTCTAGATTTAATCCATCCCCCGAAGAGAAACCTCGCTTCATCAGTATTGCCTCTGTTTTTTTTTTCTCCTAGATTCTTCACTTTAGTCTAGAAACATGTTCAGACTCTTCATGATATTCAAATGGGAATAATAGCAACAATAAGGTCAAAGATGTGAATTGGTAGTACAGGAGCATGCCTCGAGTTAAAGTGACTCAGGTGGATGTGATGGTTCAGGATGTGTGGCAACTTGGGAAGTCAAGAGGAGGCAGTGAAGAAGGAAATATGTATATGCACGAGGCTGAATGTGGAAGTTAATGGTATCCATTAGAGTGCTCCTTGTTAGTAGAGCCAGGTGTGTGCTCTCCACAGTATTTTTGGAAGGTTGATATCTAACTGTACAGAGTAGGGATGGGGAACCAGCTCCAGAAAAAAATCGGTGTCATTGAGGATAAATGCTCAGTTACTTGGGTACTTGGCAGGGGCAGGAACCACAGTTACTCTTCAGTATGGAGATGAAGAAGAGCTCACAGAATATGAGCTAATCTTTAAGGAGACAGTCCTCTGTTTAAATATATATATGTATATATACATGTCAAAACTTAGAGGGCCCTGAAATGGTTCTTCCAAAACTAGAATTCACTGGAAAGGCTTGTCCAGGACGGAAGCATTGGACCAGCTCTGAAAGTAGAATCCTCCTTCTGGAAAATGGCTATCTATCTCTTTCTAAGGGAGAATCCAGGCAAAGGAACTAAGACCTTATTATCACAGTTGTACTAAAATAAGTATTTACATCATAGAATTTGGAATCAGTATCCTTGAGGGATAGGCCTGAACACAATGTATCATTGTAAAAGATTTACCCACAGACTAATCTATGTGCCTGGCTTGAATTCTGTTTGGCAGTTGCAACTACTACATCACAGTCTCTTTTTTTTTTAAATGTTTTTTTATTAGTTGTAGATGGACACAGTATCTTTATTTTATTTATGTATTTTTATGTGGTGCTGAGGATTGAACCCAGTGCCTCACGCATGCGAGGCAAGCGCTCTACCACTGAGCCACAATCCCAGCCCTACATCACAGTCTCTTAAAAAGAGAGAAGGAGGCTTGAGATGATGGTTTATAGTTTTCTTTTTTTTTTTTTTTTAAATATTTATTTTTTAGTTTTAGGTGGACACAATATCTTTATTTTATTTTTATGTGGTGCTCAGGATCGAACCCAGTGCCTCCCGCGTGCTAGGCGAGCACGCTACCACTGCGCCATAACCCCAGCCCCTGGTTTATAGTTTTCATAACCTGTTTGATTCGTAAAATTGATTTCGCTTAACCTAAAATATCCTTGGCCCACAGAGCTACAAGTATAATTTCAGATACAGAGGACAACTAAAACAACAAACGAGACAAGGACGTTGAAGGGATCCCGATAGTCTTGCTTGAAGAATTCATGACTGAGCGGATGAAGAATTTGGTGATTCTTTGGGTGACCTGCCAATCTGACTTTTGGGGGTGAAGTCACAGAGATCTCCAAGTCCCTTCAGTTACTCTCAAGCACAAGTTTTGACTTGCCGTGGATGTGGAAGGATTGCCATTTTCTCATGTGATAGCAGGGTTACAAGTTTGCCAGGTGAGCATCTCCCAAGGCAGTGGGATCTCTGGATCTCCTGGTGATTGGTCTTTTGAGAATAGAGCATGTTTGGCAATGGTAAGTATAAACTAAAACACAAAGCCCTGGAAAACAGAAGGCTTGTTATGTTTGGCCTTGGATTTGCTTTCCAGAAGATGCCATTTCCTGTGCTTCTGTGCCTGGGGCACTGAATACCAGCAGAGGAAAACCACGCAGCCAGGCTGATTGACACCTCCACAAATGCATGGATTTCAAGCTTGGATAGGCCCCTGGACTATGTGTTAATTCATCTCTATTTATCTTCCTTTCTATTCTCCACAACACTATCAGAAGAATTTTCCCCATGCAATTCAGTGTGTTTTGAAAACACCATCTTTATAAAGGCTACTTTCTATTCCATCATATGGCTGTTTAATAATGTATTTAAACATTCCCTTATTGTTAAGCTTGAAGGTTGTTTCCAGTTTTCTGCTGTTATGAATAATGTTGCCATGGATATCTTTGTACCCAATCTTCAACAAATCCCTTATTATTTCCTTACAGTGGATTCCTACATGTAGAATTACTAAAGTAGAAGAGTGTGAAATTTAAATATGTGTATATACATACATATTCATGTTTGTAATATAAATAATGCATGATTATTATAGAAAATATATTAATATAGATCAACATGTATCATTCATAACTCTAAATTTCAGAGATTACCACAGTTAACATTTTACTGTATAGTCTCTTGGAAAAATGTTTTATGCATACACTGTCATGAAGTCTTCAAAAGGCTCATTATATTTCTTGCCAAATTGCTGTCCAGAGGAACATGTTAATATTCACCCTACCTGCTGCATATGAGCACCATGATTATTATAATTAAAAAATCAATATGTTGGGAAATAAGATTTCCTTGTTGTTCTGTTAGAATGTATATTTCTCTAGTGAAGTTGATTATTATTTCACGTGTGAATTTTTATTTCTTTTCTTCTTTTGCAAATTAATTTTTTGCTCTTTTATTCTCTTCCCTTCTTTTTGGAAGGGTAAGGTTGTCTAAAAATATAGAAAAATGCAAAGAAAAAAATGACTGTCACTCAAATACTCATCACACAGAATTAGCCATTGTTTTTATCTTTTAAAAATTGCTCTCAGTCTCCTTGTGTTTATAAGTTGGTTATGTAAGCAGTACATGACTACAATGTCCTCTTAAAGCACATCATACAACAAGCTATAGTTCTTCTACTTTGATTTTTCAAATTTTATTTTTCTTCGCCAAGAACAGAATCAAAACATGAACACATGTGCTTCGCACACACACACATATATATGCAATGCATCTGAAGAAAATATATATGGTCTTATTTTTACATCATTCTATAATTCTTTTTTTTCAACCAACATGAGCTTGAAATATTCACATCAATATTCATTATGTCATTTTATTCTTTTATGCTGCCAAGGAGACTCTCTGGGTTGACAGTGTATGTATGCTCTATGGGAATTTATTTTTCTATTCTCTTATATTGGGCTTTTAGTTTACATAATTGTTTCCCAAGGAGTATCATTTCTTGGGGTGTACAAGAAAGTTTTATTTTTCTCAATAACTATAACAGTGCTCTGTCCGACTCTTTCTTGTCCCCTCCTGCTGAGTAGTGGGATCCCTTAATGACAGCTCATTTGAATCGATAAAGTCACTTTCTGTTATTAAGCAAGTCCCACTTCAGCTCTTTAACAGTCAATAATGTACATTTTAGCACTGCAATCTTATATTCTATTCAAAGCAATGTCTTTTTCCTCTTCCCATTCCCTGTACCCAAACCCCCTGTGGTTCTAATGGGTTGGATCAGGGATAGGGGAACAGAATAGACTGACTGCTCATGAGTCCTTGTCCTCATGTTTTGATTTTCTTCTCCCTCTTGGTGTTGGCTAAGAGGGTAGGGAGGGATAAAACATATTTTCTCTGCAAGGGCCCAGCCTGGAGCTCCTCCCTTGAGTTGGTTGTATGCATGCTCCCAGCTGCCTGGTTTCATTGTGGAGAGTGCTGGGTGGCCAACTTGCCACAGCCTACCATATTCCTCTGACATAGAAGTCATAGAGCCTTCCAGTGCAGCAGAGAGCAGAGCCCAGCCTCCTGCCATCTGTGGCCTCTTGACTCTGAATCTAGTAGAACAAAGCAGGATTTACTGTTTACACTTGTGGGAACTGAAAACTGGAGGAGCCATCAGTGTACCTGATATCTTTGTCTGCAGCTCTGTGTCTTCTCTTTTAGCAAGTGGCATGGTCTCCCTGGTGACTAAGTAGAAATCTAACCAGATATAAATATATAGGTATTCATGTTTTGTAGACATCTCTAGATTTCTGCCAGTGATTCTCTTGGGCATTCAAATTCCAAACTATGGAAATTTGAAGAAGCTCTTCCCCCAAATGCTTCTCTTTCTCTGAGTTCTACTCCACAGGGTAGAAAGGGTGGAGCGTGGTATGCCAGCTCTTTGAAATGCTGCCTCTGCAGAGATTCCCAGAGGAGGGGCATCCCTCTGATACCAGGCATTTCTCTGTACCTAGAGAATGAGGAGCACTTATACCCTAGTTTGTTCCAGGAAATAAGGAAAATTCCCATTTTGTGCAAATAATGGCTTGCAAGATTCCATTGCATTTCTGAACAGCCTTATGCTAATTTTCTTATGCAGGCATGTGAGCATTTCTGATGGAAGATCTTGAAAGAGAACCTGTTGAGTCACAGGGTATGGGTATGTGTATCTTCAGTTTTTAACAGATGTTCCAAGTTGTCTTTTAGTTTGTACTCTCACAGCAGTACAAGAGATTATTTCTCTAAATCCTCATCATATTTGACACTACTTTTTATCTTACAGGACCAGGTATAAGATAAAACTGGGACAGACAGAGTCTGAAGATGGAGTAAGTACCAAGATCAGCTAGAACAGAGATCAAAGGAACTGCAGGTGGACACTCCTCATATCAGCCCCAGAGATTCCATGAAAACACTGTGGGAGAAAGGGTCAGCTTCCATCTGCCAGATCCAGACAAAAGCCATCTTTCATGTAAGAACTTTCTTGAACTTTTTTTCCTCTCTTTATTCCTCATGTTCTAACTCAAAGTTGTCAGACATTTTTTTAAAATAAAAATTAAATTTTATAATTGAGAAGTTGCACATGTGACAACATTCATTCAGATAAACTGGAATAGAATTTAATAACGTCATATTTTGGCCTCCTGCATGGAATCAATGCTATTGATTAGAGGGACCAAGTTGGCCAGAAACCTGCTATCATAAGAAAAGGATCTCATCAGTCTGCTGGTGAAAATTCACAGCAAGATGTGGAAACATTTTCAGAGAATTTCAGAAAATTCTTTGTGCAGACTTAGCTAACAAATTCATAGAAGAGGAGTATGTACTTTACAGTTTGCTCTGTTTTATCATTGACACTTATGTTAAGATTATTCTGCATTCTGTGTCTTACGAGACTATTACTGATTCCCAAAAGAAAGGAAGGGGTTGCTCTTCATTTGTGGGCTGGCTATCAGTCAGAGTTCAATTGGAATCAGATCCATTATGATAATTATTGTATAATAAATCTGTGGTAGGTATTAGACCATATGCATTTGAGAAAGAGATTGGAGAGTTAGCAGTTTGAAAAGGTAGTCAGAAGTTAGGAAAGTGGTTATTAACCAGTCTGGAGGCAGGTGAATGAATTGGAGCTTGCAGAGGAACCTGGAAGTTAGGAACATCTGGAAGGGAGGTTGGTCCAGTTGTCCATGGCAGGCTGGCATCACTTCATGTTATCAGCTCCATGATTTGGCAGTAAACAACTGATGGTCATCCTGGGGTGCTATCACTCAACAAGACTGACGGTTGAGAAGGAAAACTGGATTCAAAGTAGAACCAAGTCTGGACTGACTAGACTTTACTGGTACATCACTGACCTTACAGACTGATGGTTGCTGCTTCAACCTCCCAAATTTCTAACCCATAATTATGCAGGGAAGGAGACCTGAGGAAGTATATTTCTTAGAGTAAACAAGTTGACAATAGAACAATTCAACACTTTCTGCCCCTTTATGAGTTGACATACATATATACTTCTTTTATGTACATTTAACTTCCAATAAATGGCAATAGGAAAATGAGGCTTCAGTTTAACACAATATTAATTATTCCTTTGGAAGACCTGTTTCCAAAGGAGGAAAGGTAAAGCCTCACTTTAACCATATTTGGCTGACATCTGTTCTTTTAGCTGAATACACTCCCACTTGACATCCTATTACTTAAATACTGAGTTATAATGTTGGATGAATGGATAAAGAAAATGTGGTGTATATACACACTGGAATATTACTCTGGTTAACTCCACATAATGTACCACCACAAGAATAAGATCCTAATTAGAATAAATTGTAATCCATGTATGTATAATATGACAAAATACATTCTACTGTCATGTATAGCTAAAAAGAAAAAAAAATAATAAAAGGGTTAACTTAAGAAATGGGTAAAGGAGAGAAAAAAGAGGGAAAAAAATCAGGTAATACTCATATATAAATATACTAACATCAAAACAAGGTAGGTACTCATGGCTACTTCAGTTCATTTATCTGAAACCTATACCGTGACCATAGGTAGTAGTTATAGCTTTTTCTTCCAGCACCTCTTCCCTATTTTCTTTACCTTCCATAAATTCTTTAGCTGGTCATATACTTTTGTCTATAAGGAGGGCCAAACTTTTTATTTCTCTATGTGGTTGTTAGCATTTTGCATTAACTTTGACCATAGGGTACTGTGTAACTAAGATACGGAACAGAGGATTTCTTGTTTTCTAGATGTGCTTTTCACATCCTGATTACATAGAAGCAATTTAGTTTCCTTTCAACATGCAGGATCAGACACCTCAAAAATAGAGTTTACCCATCATTTTGCTGGCTCAAGGAGACCAAAGTGGCAGTGTTGACTTTTAACTTAATGACATAATTTCTTTGTTCCCTAGTAAAAGTTCTTTAGTTTCCTTAAAAACAACTTAAAATCCAATAGAGCCTGAGGTCATGAAACTGGGAGGATTTTGTTTTTTTCTAGATGATCATTAGGAGTAACAGCAAGTATTGCCAATCCCTTTTCTATCCATTAGATCTCTTGTCTGTGAATACTGGCTAAAGAAAAGAATCCCCATGAATTGGTTGTAGATATAAGATTTTGTGCTACCTGTCCGAGGTGATCAACCCAGCCCTGCAAGAGGTTGTCGCTCAACTAGCATTCTTAGTCCATTCTGTAATTCAGATGTATCAGCGTGCTAGAGAACATGATAAACATCAGTAAATCATAAACTCATGAAGATGTTGCTAAACATGAGTTCCCTGGTCAGAAGCAATGCTATGTGATATCATCAATAGCATAGACCAGAGTAAGGAAGAGGCAATGAAGGATGCTGTTGACTAGATTATGGCATAAACATTAAGAACTGATAGAACCCTGAGCTAATTTGGTGAACAATACTGACCTTGCCACCTAAGCAAAATGATTTTGTTAATTCATACTATCAGGTGTGCATAGTTAAAAAATTGACTAGAATGATTGATAGATACCAGATACCAGGGGATGTATTGACTTACTCTATCTGTTGCAATTGCAGTGATCATTAAGTTAGGTTTATAATATGCCTCTGCTGTTTTTTAAAGATTCCTTGTCTTCTGACATGTGTTCAGAATCATTGTTCTTCCAATGTGCAGTGCCTTTATTATGGCAATATTATTTGTAACCCTTTGAAAAATATAGCATTGCATTGGTTTATTATTTTGGTAAGTTGAGGCAATTCTAGCATTTCCACGTGGATTTTTATGTAACACCAGTCCTCACCTTATGTGTCTGGAGACCAAGGTGAGGACTCTGCCAGTGTCTGAGTGTATCTACTCACTTTACAATATGATAACCATGGTTTGGTTTGGAATCTCTTCTTCCCACTATAAGGTAGACCTGGGTCAAAATGTCATAATCACATGGTTTCCATAGGGCCCTACTCAAATCTCCAGAAATTTATGTCATTTCAAAGTCAATGGTCAATAATCCCCAAAGGGTCGGTATATGTCCTCATCCATCCATATGATCCTGGCAAATAGCTGCTGCTTACACTGGTAAAGACTAGGAAAAACATTTGAAGTATAAATTTTGTCTGTGTAATAGGGTCCTTTCTCAAGGGGACCTGGCTGTCCAGGGGTCTATAAACTGGCTCAAGTTTGGAAATTAGTTGTGAACTGCATCTCTGTTTTGATAACACAAGATAGACTCTTCTTTGACCCCAAACCTTTTTTTTGTTTCCTTATACAAGTCAAAATTCGAATTTGCCACCCTTTCATTTTAGTTTCAAGGACTATGTGATTAATTAGCCAAGACCAAAGATCTCTGTGGTTTTGACTATTTTGGTTTCTGCTTTGGCTTTATCATGGAGCTTTATGGAAAGAAAAATAAACCAGTAGCTGGTTAGAGAAAAAGGCAAGAAATTTGACTTAAAAAGAAAAGACATGGAACAAGACTGAAGAGAGTCCTTTCAGGTTTCTTTGGAGGCTTTCCCTAGGTTTCTGACCTTTGTGGATCCGAAGGCTGAGAGCCGTGCCTGACCCTTTGTGCTCAAGGCCTGTTGAATCATTCCATTACCCAAGCAATTGCTCAATAAATCCATAGGAAGTTTAGAATTAATTTATTTTTGGCAGCTTTGATATTCCATGATTCTGTTATTTCCTGGCTCAGATTTTATAATCAGATTTTTATTGACCTTGGTGATTTGTTTTTTTTTTTTTTCAGTACTTGAACAAAAGACAGGACTTCTCACCAGGAGCTGTCAGCTCTATGCTACTTTATACCCTAGAATTCCTTGCCTTCTGACAGATTGTGCAAACAATGTCAGCCTTCAATACCACATCAACTGGATGCCTGTTGGGGCAAATGATGAGCTGAGTAAGATCCCACTATTTTTTCTTTTCTCAATTCCTACCTGGAGGTAATTATGTAAAATGGTAAAACTATGCCCTCCCAGCTCCTCTTAGACTGCTCTCAATGGGTCTTCTTAGCTGCTTCATAATTATGTTATTCTTTGAGGATTCCACTCATCTTCCTTATAGTGGTTCTTACAAAGATTCAACTCCACCATGCACATGCCATCAAAATTACTTTTCCTTATACTTTCATCCCTTACATGGTTTCCTTGCTTAATTGCTCTAATTTCTACTAAAATGGTTTGTACCTTCTCAGTTTCACATTTTGCTCACCTCACTTCTTTTCTCAATCTCAAATATCCCATTGATGCAAATGATGTCCAAATCTGAGTCCCTGATGCAGACATCTCCTAATTTTGAACCCCACATTTCCAGATATCTTGTAGATTTTATTTATTTAGTTTTTGGGGGATTGAAGTCAGATGTTTGCTCTATTCCACAATAGGGTGGTTCCTAGTGTTCCTTGTAGCAGAACTCACCTGAGTGAAGCCAGAAGTTACAGAATTTGACAATATTTTGTAATGAAGGGACAGTGAAAAGTGGATCAGGTGGGGTACCAAGTTATGAATTCTGAGTGATTATTGGAAATGTCATGATTTGCATAGGTGTGAGAACCAGACAAAATCGTATTATTTCAGTTTAAAATATATTCATTTTAAGGACATAAAGCCACCTTCAAATAAAATATCTATGAGAAGCTGGGTACAGTGGCACACGCCTGTAATCCCAGTGGCTCAGGGAGGGTGGGACCAAGCATTGAAGAACCTGCATTGAAGAACCTGACCCATCTGTAGAAGGCTGGCTTCATTTAAGGAGACTATTGAGACTAAGCACTTACTGCTATTACAGGATGTGGTGGAGTCAGGTGTGTTTCCCACACTGCACGGCCACATGTTTGGGCTGACTTTGTCTATTTGAACCAGCCAGACCCACTCAGTAGCTGTACCCCACTGCCTCCCTGAAGCATTTGAGGCAGTGGTCCACTATTTCTTTTATCCTTCCATTGACCACTTGTATCCAGTATGTTTTCTTCTCCTCCTCCTCCTTCTCTCCCTCTTCCTCCTTTCCCTTCTTTCTTTTTTTCTCTTTTTCCATGTTATTTCTTATGTCAGGCCTTCTATCAGACCAAGTGTCAGACTGGAATCCCCTTTACCTTGGTTTGGCACCCAAAATTGCTTTCCCTGTATTATCAGTTCTATTGTACGCATTGTCAATGCTCTCTTTACCAAGACTTAACTCCCACTCTAAGATTTGTTCATCACCTTTTTTCTTCTTTAAACTGTTCATAGATATGTGTGTGAGTGAGAATCTGTGTGTGTGTGCACATGCATTCAGGTGTGGGTTTTTGTAGTGAGAGTGAAGAGACAGATTGTTCTCTATCCCACAAAGATTCTTATAGAATATTGGATAAATGAATAAATAAGATCTCCTAACTCATTATGGCAAGCTGTAATATATTTGGGCCAGGCATTTTTTTTTTTTTTTTTGGTACTGGAGATTGAACTCAGCAGTACTTGACCACTGAGCTACATCCCCAGTCCTATTTTGTGTTTTATGTAGAGACAGGGGCCACTGAGTTGCTTAGCACCTCGTACTTGCTGAGGCTGGCTTTGAACTCACGATTCTCCTGTCTCAGCCTCTCTAAGTACTTGGATTACAGGCTTGTGCCACCGCGCTCAGCTTGGACCAGGCATTTTATACTCATTTTCATTATATATGCATAGTCCTGGCTCAATGCAACCACACTGGAATGTATTCATTGCAATGTATTCATTCTGACAATGGAGGACCAAGCATCTTACTGCCACCAATATGAATTGAATAATTTTAGGCTCTTTGTTTCTACTTTGAGGTCTATTTTCCAGTAATCTAGTATGTTAAACATTACTAGGTTGATTCTGAGAGCTTTGAGACAGAACACAACTCTTTATGGATGTCTCTTGGAGAAGCAGTGTGAGATCTTCTGTCATGAAATACCCAGCAAAATGTCCCCCAAATCCTCTGTATGCAGTTCTGCCCCCACTTGTCTCTGAAGACCCATTTATTCTACCTCCTGCTCTCCTTATTGTTCCTCATCTCTTGTAACACTCAACAAAACTCTGTCCATGATCCCACATTGTCCTTCCTCTATGAATAAGCTTATTCCAAGTTATCTTCCTTCTCTATCTTAATAAGTATAGTACAAGAACCTGGGACCTAATGGCTCCAAAATGCTTCATATCTTCCTGAGGAAGGACTATAGAGGAGGAGAGGCAAAATGTTAATTTTTAAATATCATTTCCTAAAATACTTGGGAACCAGATCTAGTGGTTTTATAGTTGAATACAACTGAGATGCAGAGTTAGTAAAACCTACTGATCATATTGACCTGAAAACAATCATTGAATGCTATAAAATCGAGTATTCAAAGGCCCACAACCAGACCTATATAGAGTTCAACTTAATCTTATATATACAGAATATAGGAAATACTAATAATGTACATATTTATAGCATTCTTTGTTAAACCTCAGGATGATAGATTGAAATTACATAATTATGCAAGGTCAATAATTATTCCAATAGGCATTTATGGGGCATTTCTTGTGTGTTCACTATATGTAGTAACAAAGATGATTGAGAATTGGTTATAGCCTTGAAGTGTATATAGCAAGCCAAAAACCTACTACAATATAGTAAGGGTTATAATTACATATTAAACATATAGAAAGTAAAGGGTCGTTGACTCTTCTGGAGCATTTGAATGTTCTAGTAAACACTTCATAGAGGTGATTGCACACCTCTTGTATTTTGCAGGATAAATGGGAGTGGACAGGTAGATAAAGGGTGAGAGAAACCCAAGCAGAGGACACAGAAAACACAAAGTCAGGTAGAAATAAAGAGCTTTGTTTTATTCAGGGACCAACAAGTAGGTGATATTCTGAGAACTTCAGATGGGGGAAGTTGAGATGGAGAAAACCACACAGGAGGAAGAGGCATGTCACAGAATTTAGACATTTGTTTTTGCAACCCCAAGGAATCTGAGTTTTATTATCTAGTTGGTGAAGAGCTACAGAAGGGTCTCCTCACTCTTAGGAGAGATAGGATAAGACTTAACTGTTTTAGGGTTGTTCCTGGGCCTTGTTTAATAAACTGTGTGGGCAAAGTCAGTGGAATGAATTAGAAAATCATTGTAATAATTCAGAAAAAGGATGTGTGAGAGACAGGCCTGAAAGTCCAATGCTTGATAGGTGGTAGGTGTGTAATAAGTGAGAGTTTCTTTTCCTGTTTGACAATTCTCTAGATTAGTGATGGCAGATGCTATTATCACCATTTTGCAACCTGAGGAATTGAGTTGCTAGCTCGAGTGACTTTCCCTTGAGGACTTAGATTGTAAATGACAGGACCAAAGATACTACATTTTTATTTCTGCTTTCAAGTGTATTTGCATGTCTAAGAACTTTAAGAACAGAAAATTTTTCATTAAGTGGAATATACATTTTCTGTAAGTGACTATTAAGAACTCTAATGTGAGTCAGATCTTTAATCAAGTCCCATCTCTACCAGTCATTCATTTTATAAATATTTTTGGAGAGTTTATTATAATTAGAAGACTGAAGATACAGGGGAAAAATAGACAAAATACCTTGCAGTAATTGAATTTCAGTTCTGGTGGTTAAGTGAGACAATCACCCACCAGTCAAGTATGTGAATAAATAGATCATGTAATTATAGGAAACAATAAAATAAAACTATATAGCAAATTAAAACAAGTTTAAGGGAGAAGAAGTGGTGGAGGGGTGTCTATTCGATCATGTGTTTAAGAAAGTCCTTTCTGAGGAAATGACATTTATGATCAAATGATCAAAACTTGTGAAGATATAGGAAAAGGTCATTTTCAGGAGGCAGAAGGATCATCAAAGATAAAGGATTATCAAAGATAAAGGCCCTGAGATGAACCATGCTGTGTAGTCAAGGTTCAGAAAGATGGTCACTGTGGGCAGTGCTGAATGAATTAAGATGATATCTAGGAGAGGAGGAGGAAAAGAGGGAGGTTCTTTGAGCACACGCCATGCAGTAGGCTTTTTACCATTCTGCATTTGTGACTGTGATTCCTCAACTCAGTTAAAGCTATTCTGTGGATCTGTACTGAACCCCTGCTGGGCTTGTTGTTAGCTATATGTCAATGAGCAGGATGAAATTTTTGTCTCCAAATGTTCAAAGCAAGGGGCAGATTCAGGGTAGACTGTATCTTCTCCAGGCTAACCCTGTTAATAGAATCAAATTGGGGTCTTTTAGATTCTCATGCCATTTATTTCCTGTACAAAGGTAAAACAAAGCCTTGCATTTGGGGAACAGAGAGATGGGAGACAGACGACCAGTAAAAGAACACGTTTTCAAAGGAAATGATGATTGACTGATTGATGGATTTTTCTGCTCATTCTAAAAACAATGTGAGGAAATTTGTAAAGATACAAACATAATTAAGGACAGAAATTAGGGAAGAGCAAATGAGGTAACTGCAGGTCAATGGTAGGGAGTGAGTATTTCCCATAAGTGGTGAAGATTTGGCCAGAGGTAGGGAAAGAATTCACACACAAATGCGAAACAGATGCTCACTAATTGGATAGAAATGGAATAATTATGTTAATCTGTCCCTTTTTATAGTCAGAGATGGCTTTTAATTCATTTTATGGATTCAAAATTAAAATATGTCCATATTATTTGGCCCTTGCCTCAATCTCATTTTTTTTTTCCAGGAGAGAAATGCATCATTCCAAGTGTCACTTTTGGGCAGCAGAGATATCTTGCATGAAAATGAGGGCAGCGGGTAGTTCTCCTCTTACACCATTCCTGTGTGCCCACCTGGCTGTTGGGCAGATGTTCTCCTGTAGGGTACAAAAATCCCCCAACATTAAGTTTTAATTGCATTTCCATAGTTATTGTTTAAACGTTGGCATTCATTTTGTGAGATTTTTCTATGCTAATCAGTGTTCAATTCTAATCAGTAAAAACAAATAAACAATCACAACAACAAGAAAAACAGAATTCTTCTACATTTATAGCTGGTGGCATAAAGAGTACCACAAATCATGGTGGTGACTATCTAATTGCTTGAAGTCTAACACAGGATCAACACTCAGACTCCCTCTCTTCGTACTGCATTCGGGGCTGTAAACAAAATCTACTCTGGTTTGCTTTGGAATCAATTTGATTTGAGAAGGCACTGGGGCTCTGTCAATGAGCAACAAACAAAATACAATTTCCTTTGAATGGAACTGGGATTATGCTTTGAAGAGATTGCTTTTCTTCTTCTTAAGGGAATTGGGAGAGTGAAGCTGGAAACCTTTTCCCAGTGGCAAAATAGAAGAACTAGTTGTTCAGAATCTCAGGTGCTCTCCATCAATTTCTTTGAGCAAGAAACAAGGGCAGAGGGAGGTTCCAAATTCTCAAGAATGTGATTAATCAAAGCATAGGAGAGGTAAAGTAATGGAATGAAGGAATGAAGTGGGTTTGGGATCTAGAATCAAATGGTGGGGTTGTTTGATTTAGGGAGCCTCAGCTCTGTTGAAACTCAAGTTCTTCCTGAGCAAACACATGGCATTAAGTGATTGATACTTCATAGGATCATTGTAGGAACTGAATGAGAAGATGTATCTAAGAGTTTTGTTGATAATTAAAATCTAAATAATAAAGAAACTTTGTGCCTTAAAAACATTGTGTCTTTAAGCCGGGCGCAGCAGCGCACACCTGGAAGCCCAGCAGCTTGGGAGGCTGAGACAGGAGAATCACGGGTTTAAAGCCAGCCCCAGCAATGGCAAGGTGCTAAGCAACTCAGTGAGAACTTGTCTCTAAATAAAATACAAAAAAATAGGGCTGGAGATGTGGCTCAGTTGTCAAGTACCCCTGAGTTCAATCCCCGGTACCAAAAAAACAAAACAAAACAAAAAAACAACAACAAAACATTGTGTCTCTATATACATTTGATCCATAACTCAGCTTTAGCTGGTCCTTCAGAGGCTTCACTGAACTCCTTACTCCAATTTAAAGAAAACTTGCCTAATATGTATTAATTATACATATTAATAGGGTGCCCAAGTTTTGACATAGAAAGAAGTAGATATTTAAATTCCATGGTTTAGAATAAATGAAAATTTCTGCTGTTGTTGGCTCCAGATTCATTACTCAATAAATTATAGATTTCCTGTGGCCTCACAGCTAGAAAAATTTGATCAGTCCTAACTCATCATTTCCCAAAGCAGTTATGTTTCAAGTTCTTTTCTCTTTGGTTGGCAGGAACCTGATTTTTGAGGAGGTCTTTCAGTTCTGTACTGATTCCTCTAATAATTAGAATGCTACTCCTGCAACTAATCTTCCTTCACATCTGAGTCATCATTGGATCTTAATGCCCATCCAGCAGAATATCAGGTACACTGGTGATTGTCCTAGAGAAGGCTACAATTTACCATCTTGAGGAGAAGGTATAGAAGGCAGAGGAGGAGGATGGAACTTTCTTTTCAAATGTGTATATTGCCAAGGCTGCTGCCCTACTTTAGAACTGACACAAGTCCTGTTCTGAGGTCACCACGATGCGGTTAGGTATAATATCTTGTTAGGTATTCACAAGACTTTGATTTCCAGTTCAATGTGGTCAGCTTTCTGGAGATTTTCCAGCGGTTTGTGTTGCCAATCCTCATCAATAAATGGTTTTGTCCTTTTGATGACTATTCAGACAATTCAGTTTTTCTTTTTCTGGTATCAGGGATTGAACTCTGCTGTGCTCAACCACTGAGCTACCTGCCCAGTGCTTTTATTTTATATATTTTACTTTGAGACAGGGTCTAACTAACTTGCTTAGGGCCTCATGAAATTGCTGAGGCTGGGCTTTGAACTGGTGATCCTTCTGCCTCAGCCTCCCGAGTCACTGGGATTACAGGTGTGAATCATTATGCCTGGCCAGACCATTCTTTTTATGGAAAACCAGGCAGGCTCAGATGTTACATACAGTCCTTGACCATGCAAGATAAAGAATATAAAAACTCTGGGGGAGGGAAGGATGTAAGTAGAATAAACCAGTTAGGTGGTGATTGCAACTATCAAAAATTCAGATTTTGATGTGCAAAGGAATCATAGGAAAATTTGTCACAATGTGGATCTAATGAAATGGAGTCCAAGATTCTACACTCCTAAGGCACCCAGGTAAGGCTACAACTTTTGGTCCATCAAGCACACTGGAGGGGCCATGTTGCCTTCACGGCTGTTCTGTGCTTTTCTTCTTGGACTCACCACTTCATAGCTGAGGTTCTCTACTCCAGCTGCACCCTAATTCTGATGTATTAAAACATATCTATGCCTGAGTCCCAAATCCTAGAAATTTCATTTTCGTTATTCTGGTGAAGGCTCAAGCATCTATAGTTTTTTTTTAAAAAATGTTCACCAGGTAATTCTAATGCACAGACAGGAAGGAGAAGTCTGGCTTTAGTTCATCTTAATTCCAGCCTGAGCCTTTGATGTTGCGTGCAGGTCTCTATTGAGCCCACTTGACAGCATGCAGACTAGTCATGCACCGTGCTGCCCCCAGGATCCAAGTCCTGTGCTGTAACCTGACTTGTCCAGCAGGGATACTGTACTAGATGGCCATCCTCTCTTTGGGGCTCACACATCATCCTTACTTTTAAAATTTTTTTCATGGTTTGTTTATGTATCCATGTCTTTCTCATTTGGTGACTCAAGGTAGGAACTGTACCATAGACATTCGTATCCCACCAGGTCCTTGTATAGAGCCTGGAGTAGTCAAGCAATCTGTACAGATGCGTAGAATAAAGGGAATAGGTCATTGCAGTGTACCTGGAGGGGGGGCTCCAACAAGATCTCCCTTAAAATTCTTCTGTGAAGTGTTGAGATATGGAATGTGGATGCTGCACATAACTGTCTCCGTTTCCCATAGGTGAACAAGAAAGACCTCGCTGAAAAGAACACAGACTAAAGTCATCATCCTTTAACTACCTGACTTCTTATGTATTCACATAGAACTGTCCTCCTAAAAGTTTCAGGATAACATCACTCATACCATAATGTCCTACCATTAATACTATTATATTATTGGATACTTTTCAAAAAGTGTATATAAAAAATCCAACATATAGAAGTCTCAGAATAAGCCTGTGCAGTACTATTATAACTTCCATCTTATCAGAGCGAGAATTCTGGTATGGAATGGCTATGTATTTTGGCTTGAAAAACAGGTAGGAACTGGCAGAGTTGGGATTTAAACCAAGAAGTTTGGGTCAAGAGATCATGTGTTAAACACGATCCTGTGTGTCCCTACACTACCCTGCCTGCCGCAGGTGGCCTGGCCAGTTCTGAAGCTAGTGGCATTGTCACTCTTTTTCCAAAATCCCTGCTTCTTTTTGTTTCCTTCCTTCCTTCCTTCCTTCCTTCCTTCCTTCCTTCCTTCCTTCCTTCCTTCCTTCCTTCCTTCCTTTCTTTCTTCTTACGCTCTCTCTTTCCTTTCCTTTCCTTTCCTTTTGTCTATACTATCATTTTTCTCATTTGTTTTTAATTTTCACTGCTTACATCATATTATGCTCATAATCAACTTACATCTACATTTTATAACAATAAATCCTTTAAATTATTCTTTTTTATATATTTAATCATTTTCTATAATCTGGCTACTTCATATCAACTTCTAAATATTCTTGAAGGCATACTGTCAAAAATATCTAAGGGAATGGAATATACAGACTAGAAATAAACCCATGCATCTACAAACAACTCATTTTCAACAAAGGTACTAAGAACACACTGTGGAGAAAGGACAATCTTCAATGTGGCACTGGAAAAATTAGATACCCACATACCAAAGACTGAAACTAGGCCCCTATCTACCATCAGTTACAAAAACTAACTTACTTTAAATGTAAGATCTGAAACTCTGAAACTACTAGAAGAAAACAGAAGAAATGCTTTGGGACATTGAAATGGGTAAGGATTTTTTTTGGACAAGACCTCAAATTACACTGGAAGCAAAAGCAAAAGCAGACCAATTGGATCACATCAAACTGAAGAGCTTCTGCACAGCAAAGGAAACCATCACTGGAGTTAAGAGACAATCTACAGAGTGGGGGAAAATGCTTGCAAACTCTAAGTCCAGTAGGCTGAGTGTCCAGCTGCCCTCAGTGGCTTCTGACACAATTACAGGTTCTATGTTTGAGCACTCATTTCCTTGGCTTCCCTTAAGCTCCACTGCTCTGGTTTTTATTGTGTTACTCGAGCTGCCAATCATTCTCCTTGCAGACTCATCCTCATCTTTGCAGAAATCAAGTGGCAGGACTCCTCAGCCTTTGCTCTGGACCCTCTTCCCTTCCTGCTCCACAGTCTTCTTGCAATTGACCTACTCCACTGAAGATTTTCTTTTCCACTCTCCTGAGGCTGGGCATCTCCTTCTGAGCTCTCAATAACCTCCCAGCTGAACTGAAATATTTCAGGAATCCATTACAGGGCCCCAAACCCAATCCATGATTTCCCCAGGGCGCCCCTGTTTTCTGTCTCAGTAGGAGGTACCTTCTCCATCTCCCAGATGACTTACAGAAGTCATCTTGAATGTCCTTCTAGCATTTTTTCTTTCACTTCCCCTCTCCTAAGTGCTGTGATTATGCTAATTTTTATCTATCCCATTTGTTTTCCAAACAGGAAATATATTTGAAAATAGAATATTTTTATTTTATGTTAAAATAAATTATTTTATTAAAAATTATTCCTGATCATGTAAAAAGAAACCAAAATGCAAAACAAAACAACAATAATATTGAGGATTGAACACAGATATGCCATATCACTGAGCTACATCCCCACCCTTTTCATTTTTTTAATTTTGAGACAGGGTCTAAATTGTTGAGGCTGGCCTTAAACTTGTGATACTCCTGTCTCAACCTCTCAAGTCACTGGGATTACAGGTGTGTGTTATCATCTACAAATAAGAACCAACTTCTTTTATATGGCCCATGAATCTATCCTGCCTTGCAGTTGCTTTTCTCTATAGACTAGTCTTATAATCTTCTTTCATCCTCCTCCTCCACCATCTGTCACATCCCCTACCACAGGAGTTTGTCACAGGCTGCTCTCATTGTTGCTTTCCTTCTCTTTGTCACTTCCTATTTTATTTTCTGGTCTCAACTCATTATTTTCTTAGGACATCATTCCCAAAGATAGCTTACTTACTAGGTCAAATTTCTCTATAACATGATCTCATAGTGCCCTGTATTTCCCTTTCTTAGTACAGATCAGAGTTAAACAAAAAATTACTCTTTTGTCAATATCTGTTGTTTTTTCTCAGTAGACTATAAGCTTCATGAAGGCAGAGATGCTATCTCTTTAAGCTCATTTTTTCCCCAACATGTACTACAATGGCTGGTAGAAGAAATCACTCAAGTAATATTTATTCAGTGTGTTTATTGTTTGAAAATATCATTCACTCTGGCTATTGTTCAGACAATGTTAAGGTTTTCTGTGTTTATGAAGTTTTTGTACTCTTTGATTTTTCTTTTCCTGTTTAGTAGAAGTGAAATGATTAGTCCAGCCTGGTCTGTTTTACGGAGTCCCTAAAACAATATTTACTTGATTTTCTCAAGTAGCTTGTTATTCTTTTTTTTATTTTTATTTTTTTTTAGTACCAGGCGTTGAAGTCAGGGATTCTCAATCACTGAGTCACATCCACAGCCCTATTCTTGTGTTTATTTAGAGACAGGGTCTCACTGAGTTGCTTAGTGCCTCGCTGTTGCTGAGGCTGGTTTTGAACTCGTGATCTCCTGTCTCAGCCTCCCAAACAGCTGGTATTACAGGCATGCACCACTGCACCCAGCTTCAAGTAGCTTGTCATTCTAAGTTACACAAAGATGTATCCATAATCAAAATGTTTGTCTTCTCCAATAAAGAATTTAATCTCATCCTCATCACTGAATCTGAATCCTGTGCCAACTGCCCCTGGATGCTCTCCTTGAGCTGATGAGCTGATTTGGGGTAAGATGAAGAACACGGAAACCAAGAATTTTTTTTTTTCCCTTTCCACATTTTGTTCAGTTGACAACAACTTGATTCTGTGTGTTTTTCCTTTACATTTTTTTTTTTTTTGCAGTTTCTGGAGGGTATTTAATGATTTCTCAAGAATTTCTGTCTTTCCACTTGATTTTGCCTTCTCTCCTGCCTGGCAACAGAGTTTACAGAACCAGAGCTTCATCACAGCCTCACACCTGAGAGTGAACAGATGCTCACTGTGGAAATCGGCTTCAGATTGATGCACATGGAATAATCATCTTTCCAAAGACGGACTCCCTACAGCAGGAGAGGAGAGTACTTTGGATTCGAGTGGAATAAATGAAAAGGAAAGTGCACCAAAGGAACACCCATTGAGTGTCGAGGCATCGATGCTGCAAGTCACTTGAAGATCATCTAGCTCAGCCTCCATATTTTATAGATGAGGAAACAGATGCCTAGAGCATTTAGATTATTTGTTTCTGTTGCTTACTATTTCAGGGGCAAGAATGTTCTGCTCCCCAGGCCTATTTGAAGACCAGCCACTACATGCTCATAGGCTCCAAGGATATGTTAACCTCTGGCTGAATATTTTCTGTCCCATCTATAATCTCACTTGCCTTTTCCCACTTCATTGAACTAAAGTTTTAAGAAAACAAATCTAAAAGGTAAGAATATCCAAAGAGGGATTCTCCTCCTCCATACATATTTTACAAAAGATTTTAAAAGTTGTTTTTGTTCCTATTCCTGATTGAAAAGGAAACACACACACACACACACACACACACACACACACACACACACAGTGGCATACTCTGTATTTAACCATCTATTCTTTTACTCTTAGATTTTTCTTCCTGCCCTGGAGCCACTCTTGATCTGGCATTGGACATTCAGTTCCAAGAAGGAGGGCAAGGCAGCATGGAACTAGCTGCAATAGAAGGAGATTGGAACAGGATAGTTCAAGTAGCTACAGAGAGTAAAGATGTCATCTCTGTGGTCACCTCAGTAAAGAGCAGAATTATTTTAAACAGTAAAGTTTAATCCTTAAATATTTCTGATAGCTATTTTCTTACCTCTACTAGCTGGTGGCGACCCATCACCACCACCATCTCTTTTTCCTGATCCAACAGAGGGTCCTATCTATGTTTCCTCCTGCCATAACCTCAATATTGCCCATTACTACATCTGATGCCATCCATTGGCTAACTTGTCTCTAGTTGTCCAACACCGGAGTGTATGAATGCAATATTCTTTCTCTTGGACTGAGTATGCTCCCCTAGGAAGTAGATTTTGCCTGTTTCCTCCTTTAACGACTACTCTTTCCTGTCAACATGTCTAATTCATAATTTTATGTTCTTTCCAGTGTAGGAGACCTACCTTGGTAATGAGCCTATGCACTCATTGATGGCCTAGAAATGTAACTGCATTGCTACCTGATCCACTTAACTTTGATTCTTCCGCTCAACAAGGACAAAATATAAACCCCAAAGTCTGACACAGTGATCCACCTCCTTCAGCTACACCCTACCTGCTATAGTTACCACCCAATTAATCCCTATTAGAGAATTTATGCACTTACTAGGTTAAAGGTCTCATGACTCAATCATACCACTTATGAACTTTCTTTCATTGTCTCACACATGAGCTTTTTGAGGGACACTTAATATGGAAACCATTACACCCAGGAGAGCTTTCTTGTTTGAATTTAATAGTTGAGTGGATCTCTAATCATTTGGGAATTACAACACTTTCAATATTTTCCCCTTCTCTTAGACTGTGAGTTTCATTCCAAATAATGGCAGTAGAGTTGTTGGTTGACAAGATAGGGCACAACTTTTTATATTGTGGCCTAAAAGAGAACTCATACCTAGTGCAACAGCCAAGCCTGTTTCTTAGTAGGAAGAACAGTAACACAGGCAAAGTGGTTTCCTGAGAAATTCAAGTGCGAGGCAGTAGAAGACTGGCTATTTCTTCTCCCTCACACACCTTTTTCACTCATGTTCCAAAAACACCACCCTCCAAAACCATGTTTGCATAAGTGCTATGACTTTTCTTTTTTTCTTTTTTTGGTACTAGGGATTTAACTCAGGGGTACTCGATCACTGAGCCACACCCCAGCCCTATTTTGTGTTTTATGTAGAGACAGGGTCTCTCTGAGTCACTAAGTGCCTTGCTGTTGCTGAGGCTGGCTTTGAACTCGCGATTCTCCTGTCTCAGCCTCCCAAAGTGCTGAGATTACAGGTGTGAGCCACCGTGTCTGGATTGTAAGTGCTACGATTTTTAATGATGCTAAGTGACTTACTAATATTTGGAGGCTATAAATAAGGGGAGTATTGGCAAAGGACTAGGAAGGTTGTGTTTAACCCAAGCTTGAGAAAAAGTACTCTGGAATGGGTGCACCTATCAGAAGCTCAAATATTTAAATGTGTAAAATCAAGGAATTTTTCTCATCCTTTTTTCTTATCAACTTCTTACATAATAGCACATCTCTTATTGAAGTATTTTCAAGCCGCCTTTCTCAGATTCTGGTTCAACTAGTATTTATTAAATATCTAAAACCTACCAGACAATGTTAGGTGATTTATACACTGTTACTCATTAAATCCTGGAAAATAACAATGTAACGGCAGGATTTATTATCCCCATGGAGAAGATAAAGAAACTGAGGGTCAGAAAAATTAAATTACTTGTCCCAAATTGCACCCTGAATAAATCTCAGAACTAGGATTTCAGCTCCAGTCTATAGTCTTAAATTTATTATTTATCTCCCCCTTTTTTTGTTTAAAAATTGAATTCATCAAACATTTCTTAATATACCTTAAAGGCCATGTATATAAGTGTAGGTATTCTCAATGGGCATTATTTCACAGCAGCATTTACCATGACAGTAACTGCAGAAAATGAGTTTTTCAGAGTACGTTATAGTAGCAGATCATTATGTACAGGGAGATTTCATTTTATAAAAAACCAAATTGCCCTTCAAACTGCAAGCATTTAATTTTTAATGTGCTAATTTTAATTAAATTTAATTAATGCTTCTGAGCTTGGTAAACTTAAAGAACTTCAAATGACACCCCAGAAGCCCTGAAACATCTTTCTTACTTGTCTAAACCAGCCTTCTGGCTGAATCCCAATTCATGCCTCAACAGAAATTGCTTACTCTTTGCTCTTTCTGAATCCATGCTATCATTTATCCATTTGTTATATGAAATCCAATTTGTAATTGAATCTTTGTCCAGTACTTTATCAGAGAGAGAGGGGAGCTCTCAGGTCATTTATTATCCTAAACAGTGCAACTGAGTTCTGCTGCCCTCCCCTAGCTAATAGCCAGACTCTGTCTTGAAGGTTTGCTCCAATTCACTGTCCATCTTGTTACTTATTTAGCATTCAGTGCTTCTAGGATGAAGAGTCTTCTGGTGTTAAGAGAAAGACCTGGAAGCTCAGAATCTAATCCTCCAGGTTTTCCATATTCTATTTCCAGATTATTGAAAAATACAGAACCAACAGACTTCTTTGAAAACCTGAAGGGGAGGTATAGATTGTTCAGATTTAAGGTAGCAGAAATATTCTGCTAAAAAATCATGAAATAAAAAAGCTGTCAGAATCATGAACTTTAGAGTTTTCCAGATTGAAGACTCTATAGAACACTGAAGTTTTAACTCCTATAATCAGTGTATGAACAGTTCTGCAAATTTTCTTCAGAGTGTCTCTGGCCCTTGGATTATGTCCCTAACTATTGCCAGGCCTCCCTAGGACTCTCTTATTCTCTGTAACTGTAATCTCCCATTTTCTCTAGTGGTTGCGTAAGTCTGTCTGCCTCCCTTTCTCAAAGATGAGCAAAGCCTGTCCCCACTTCATGCCAGGCTCCCCTCCTGTGCACTAGAGTCCAGCCTTTGAACTTTCTCAAGGACTTACTTGAGAAGTAAGGAATTCTCTCTTTATCTCACATTCTCTCTGTCTGCTAGAAAGAGACTCTGCTCTTGGCACATAAACATGCCACTAGTTCTCCCAATTTAAAATTCAATCTCCATAAAAGCTAAAGCAAAACTTCTTTTGATTTCCATTCCCTTGGCAGCAGCCACCTCCCTTCTTTGTCCCTCAATATAGAAAAAAGATTCAAAAGACATTTGTATTTCCTATCTCTACTTCTTCTGCTTCCTACTTTGTTTTGAATTTTTTCATTCCTGCATCTTCATTATTAAGAACAGTGGGTTCATGGTGGTGTATTTGTACATGTATGCAACATAATTTGATCATCTTTACTCTCCAGTACCTCCTCTTGCCCACCTCTCCTCTCTTCCTCAATCTCCTTCCTCTACCCAAATGGTCTCCTTTCCCTTTGCATAGGACTGTTTTTTATTCTACTTTTCATATATGAGAGAACACATATGTCACTTGTCTTTCTGAGTCTGGTTTATTTCACATACCATGATGCTCTACAGTTCCATTCATTTTCCTGCAAATGACACAATCTTGTTCTTCTTTATGGCTGAATAAAACTCCATTGCATTTTCTTTATCTACTTATCTGTTGATGGACACCTAAACTGGTGCTGCTATTTCAATTGGGCTGCTATGAATGTGGCTATGCATAGATCCCCAAAATATGCAGTCATTAATTCTTTTGGATAGACAATGAGGTGTGGTAAAGGTGGATCATATGGTAGTTTCATTTTTAATTTTTTGAGAAATCTCCATAATGATTTCAATGGTCTCTTTGGCTGGTTTTCTTTTTTCATCTCCCATGACTTCCAAAATTATCTCCAGTCAATTTCCTTTTCTAAGCTTCTAGGCCCATATATTCAACCGTGTAGGTACAGCATAAATGTGTCTAATTTAATATGTTCAATTAAACTCTGGAAAATCCTCTCCCTCATTTATGAACTTGCTTCAATTACAGTTTTTCCCATCTCATTTGATGGTCCCTCAATTGCCAAGTTAAAAAAATCTTTAATCTGACTTGTCACTTTATTATATGTGGCACATCTGGTCCATTAAAAAAGGCTGTTGGCTGTACCTTCAGAATATATTCAAGACCCAAATGCTTTTTACATCTTCTACTACAATACTCCAAATACAAATCACCATCATCTTAAGCATAGACCATTGCAACAGATACCTAACTGGTCTCCTTATTTGGCCCTTGTGGAAATGTTCACTCTGTTCTCACTGAACAACTATGGGTATTGTTTTACAACAAGTGAAATCATGCCCTTCTTTTATTTCAAAGTCTTCATTGGTACCTTATTTATTTCTGATAGAAATCCTTAGCCCATAGAAAAAAGATTCAAAAGACATTTGTATTTGTATTCAAAAGACATTTTGTATTCAAAAGACATTTGTATCCTAAAAATCTACTGTTTTCTAGTAGAAGTAACAGCTATGTCATAATAATTATTTATAGCACCAATCAGTCATTCGTGTATCCTAAAAAATCAAAGAACAGGTAACCCCTCAGAAACTCTCTAAATTTTGGTAGTGAAAAGAAGTCTTGGTGGAATGTTCCATAAAAGGCGAAAAAACTTAGATGATTTTTAACATGGTCAATTCAATAAGCAAGTATCAAGTATCATCATAAATAAGAGAGCATGTTAGATAAGATGGCAATTAAAAAGCAAAGACTGGTCCTTAGAGACTCATACAGATCCATATTCCTCTAGACCAACACAGACACACAAGTGATCATTACAAATCAGACATTACACATCAGCTGTATGCTGTAGTAGAAGTGCAAAGTGCCCATGGAGTACAGAGTAGGATGTGAGAACCAATGGGAATTTAGAGTTCGGAGCTTTGTGATTTGGAGAGACCATGGTAGAAGGTGGGGATTGATTCTGAAGGAAGACACTGCATAGGGAAGTGAAAATAGGCGGGATTATACAAAATGGAATGTCCCAAACATACTACAGGAGCCGTGAATAGTCAGAATGACTGAGGGGCAGGCAGTGTGTGCTTAGTGGGAGTACTGGTGAGATCGTGTGACGAGAGGCAGAGACAAATGACATAGGCTTTGAGTCGAGGTCCACTGAAAGAGAATCTTCAATGTCAAGACAAGAAATGTGTGGGCTTTTCTTTATTCTAAAGGGAGTCATTACAAGTGTTGAGGGAGTGTTTTATTTGATTCACAGCTTTAGTTTAATTAATCCAATTATAATTTATTAAATGGATGATCTGTCCCCATTGCTGTCCTAGATAGTTTGATATTCATAAAAATGACTTATGCTGTTGGACAGAAATAAAAATTCTAGGGCCTATATCTAGTATGGTCAGGTATAGGTCTCAGATACCCAGGTTAGCACAGTTTTAAATTTCAGCTTATCATTTCATCCTTGAGTCTGTGTGCAATTGGTGTGGGGACCTGGTTTGCTGAAATATTGATATATAGCACACCCCAGAAGACATTAGCTTTGTGCTACCTGGTACCTGATATGTTAATTTGGAATGCAAAATTTCCTTCCTCATTTGTATGTATGAAAAACATTTCAAAAGTGCATGTTATCAACATAAAATGCTTTTCGTACATATGTGATGATGTTCCAATTCTTATGAAGCCAAATGGATCTCTTTCTTCATTTCTTTCAGACGTTTATACTTAGAAAAATCTTTTCTCAACAATTTATCTTTATTGAAAAAAATCTTGTAACTCATGGGTAATTTCACATTAAAATTTTCTAGATTTATTTATTTTTCTCTAAGATGGGAAATAATTAGTTTAACTCTTGTTTCTGAAAGCTACTGATTTGTCAAATACATTATCCTTTCTAAATCCATGTGTGCTTTTTTTCTTACTCATTTGTGCCATAGGAAATTAGATTGAATTAGGCTGAAGCTGTAAATTCGTTACAGTAATGAATAATTTTTTTTTGTTTTAAGTTTGAGCGTCCCCCAATACTTGAAGAGCAATAAAGTAAACACCATGTTCTCCTTAGATTCCCCTCCTCTGGTCTCTGCTTAATGCTTGTCCCCATTTATTTCAAGGAAAGATCCTAGATATTCTTTTCTTAAGGAAAGAAGGGTCTCCCGTATCCTGGGAGAAAGAAAATCTTAAAGCTGTGTTTGCCCAAATCTTTCCACAACAATGAAAGATAGATTGCAAAGCAGTTGAGGATTTGGGAAAATTCATGTGGGCTCATATCATGTGAATAACAGTGAAATCTGAGCTTGAGTCTTATCTTCTTAAGCAGGTTTCAATCCTCACTCTTCATCTGACCAATAATCATGTCATTGACTATGGATTTTCCCTTTTTCTTATTGCCAACATGGAGAAAGTCATAGGTTAAAATGGGAGAATGCTTTAGCTCAGGAAGGAAAATACATTTAGGTCAGCATCTTTTAAATATTATATATGCTGACCTGACGAAAGAAAAGTAGAGGGAAGGCTGAGAAGTATGCACATGAAAGAGATATACAGTTAATGCTTAGGAGGTACTAAAATTATGATCACATATTGTAAAATGCAAAGTGGCAAACAGAAAGAAAATGTAATTAAATTCAGAGTAATCCAAATATGGGAAGAGGCCCTATCATGCATGTCCTGGATACCTGATGGATGATAAAGAGTCAGTAGGCAAATGTCCAGTTTTTAAATGCCATCTTCTGCTCATTTCTATGTTCCAATGCAGAGTACTACAGGATTTACAACAGTAATTAGTTCTACTGATAATATCTGCCCTAGAAGAGGCTGAGGAACACTGTGTAATACATAATTTTTCCAAACACAAAGTGGCTAAGGGTGAGTTCAGTTCATCGGTAGTGATAGTTAATACATGCACAATCACGGCCTTTCTGAGAAAGCAACAGCTGGAGATAACAATGATACTACTAAAGGTATTGAAAGAAAGAGAGAGAGATAGCCACACCTGAAAAAATGGGCAGACAGAATATTCTTGTGCTGACTGAGTCATTCGTGGTGAGGAGGAATGAGTGATGGAGGCAGCGAGCACTGATTAGCTAATAATCATTGCTCTTTGCTTTCTATTGTTACTGAAGCCAGTCCAATTGGCAAAGAGTACTCATTAGCTAAATTTCTCTGTTATCCAGTCTTCTCCTGTTATGTTTGACTAATTATGGAGTAGCAAATATCCAAATCAAAGTTTCATGGGTAATTGGTGGGTTAATGAGCCCGCAGAAAACACTTTAATTAATTCCCCTTGTTATAGTGACAAGAGAGACAGAAATGAATCTGAGCATTTGCATTGGAGATATTTGAAGTCTTCACACTAGCATGCCGAAGACACCCCAGAAGAAGAACTACACTCTGTACTCTCAGCTTAGAATTTTCTAAGGATAATTCACAATTAAATAGTTGTCAAAATGTGGATTTCATAAAGGCAAAATTAAATTCATTTGTTTCATAAACTTTCTCTTTGTGGATGCTCTATTATAATCAGCAGCTCCAACACTTTCCAGTCGCCTAGACTTGAGGAACTGCACATCATCCTTTTCTCATCCTTTTACAGGGCAATCATAGAAAGCAAGAATGCTAGCAATTATTCACTGAGGGTTTAGAGTTGTGTATGGTGCTACTAGGTAAGCATTATCAGCAGATCACACTGGAGGAAAGTCATACTCATGAAAGTTAATCATTCGCGCAAGGTTTCCCTGCTACACCAATCATAATTTAATAGAAATGAAGTCTCATTTTATATATATAAATAAGCAAATGTATATATGTATACATATTTACATAATACAGGAATATATTGCAATAGTAAAACATGTTATGTTTCATTGTTAGTATGAAAAGCAAAATTCAAAGAGTGGGAAATGCTCAATGTCAAATAATCTGACTTATTTTACATATATATATATTTATATTTATATTTATAAATAAATCAGATTGATAGAAGACTCCACAGAGAATTTGAAAAACCAGGCTTAGCAAAACAAAGCAATTGAGGAGATTCTAAGGAGATGGTATACATTGGGCATTCTTAGTAACTTAGGACTTCTCACTACTGTGCTTATTCATTTCTGTTTAAATTTAAAGACATTTAATTGTAAATGAAAACACAGACACAAAACATGTATGCTAAAATAAATTATGATAAGGCAACTATCTTTGTAAGAACCTTACAACTATTCTCAATAGTTGAGAAATCCCTCCAGAATTTATCTCTTCTTTTACTTCTCAGTCCATTCCCTCTCTCAAATGTATTTACTATGTCACTTTTATATGAATCACAAACTTGCATAATGTTTTCCTTCAAATGTGCATCTCTAGATGCTATTATTCAATTTTTCTTCATTTTAAAATATGAGTGTCTCTTAAATTACTTTTAATTTATAAGTGCCATTTTTATCCATTTCTTGTCCTTAAAATTCATTTGCTGAGGAGGTGACTCCATTGGCCTCCTCAAGTTAGAATTTCCTCAAGTTAGGATTTTGCTGAACAGACATTTAACCATGTAGGAGTACAACACATTGTTGTCCTCATCATCTTTTAATCTGATACCTTCTATATGACATCTGTATCTTTCTACTTCTGCATTGAAAATCCTGGTTCTCAAGGACATGGTAGATAATGCCATTAAAATATCAAACAATTATCATTTACTTGCCCAAATTACATACACATCGTCCAGAGTAATAATACTACTGCAAGTATGAATACTGAGAAGAGTTAAATATCATTGTGTATGTTCTCTCTATTCCTCAATCTTCCGTTTAAAAAAAAATTCTACCGCATCTATGTTAACTGAGCATATAGTCATTGCTATTATTCTCTCTTCCTCTTGCAGGTATCTATGTTTAATGCTTATAGCTCAAACTCAGACTGATGAGTCTTCATTTTGGTTGAGTGAAACACATTCTCTAATCAAAATTCCTCAGGAAAGACTCATGGGAGTAAATTTCCCTGAGTGCTTGCATGTTACTATATGCCTTTATACCTGAGAGCCAGTTCAGCTGGATATAAAATCTTTTACTTATATCTTCTCTCTTTATTTTCTTAGTATCTGAAATATATTACTCCAGTTTCTTTGGGTATACCACTTTGCTATATAATTTTATTTCCCTTACAAGTTACTTTTTCCTTAGATACAAAGGAAGTTTCATATTTCTTTCTTTTCACTAATATTTAATAGGTTTTCTATATTATATTTTGTGTTAGCTCTATTAGGCTTTATAGTATGAATTCTTGGCATGTAGTTTCAAGTGTTTTTTAATGTTATGAATTTTTTCTTTAACTATAATTTGAAATTTGTTCTTTTCTTTTAATTTTCTTTTTCAGAAACTATTATCATCCATAATTTGATCTGTACTATCTTTTATATTTGTTACTATTTTGGATCTTTTATTCTTTTTATTTCTTGTTGATTTTTAAATTTTTCTTTCTTTGTACCTTCTATGATTTTTAAGACACAATCATTTCATTTATCCTGAATATTGGGTATCATGTCTTAATGTCTGAAATAACTTAAAAAGTCCAATCATCAGCTACCTTAATTTTTATAATTCTGAATTATTTTGTTTTGTCTCATATATATTTCTTAATGCCTATTAAGTCTTTTGAATACAGAAGCTTAGTATTTTTATCTGTTCTTTGGGTAAGCCTTTCTGTTATGCTTTTTCCTCACTCATTAAAAAATGTCTGTTGATCATTCTCTTCTATGAAAATTTCTTAAAAGATTTTACTTGTACTTTTATGTTGCCTATAAAATTGCCTTTTCTGAACTTTTGAGATTTGTGATTCAGAGTAGCTGTTATAATTTTCACAAAGATTTCTCTTCTGTTTCTTTCCTGAAGTGTTCAAAAACATGATAGCTTGCTTTCTCAGCTACTTGGGCTCCATTGCCTTCCCCAGTGTTTGTCTGGACCTCTTCTCATTACTTTTCTGTTCAATCTGGATTCCACTTCCAACATTTTCTCCTAAGTATAATGCTTTTACCTTAAGGGGAGTCCCAGTGGAATTCCTAAGGGAGTTTTAAGTATTCCAAACCTGTAAACCCCACTCTAGCTCCTTTAATATTACAGAATCTTTGCATTGATCCACAATAAATTCTGATGACACCCTTCTCGTTTTAGCTCCTGTTCTTAAATTGGTCCTCTGCTTTCTAGTGAATATCTCTTGCCTGTTTCGAGATCCTGCTGTTCTGAGGCCATCAAATGTCGCATTGTCTCCTTATGTTTTCTCATGCATAGAGATAGTTACTATGCAGATCAAATGGTGTTGGAAGTTTATCTTTACCATTTGTGTTTTGGAATTTAGGAGATGCCTTGTCACCTCATTTTTTTCCCATTTTACTTTATCTGCAGGATTTTAGTTTTGCAGTGTAGTTGCCATGTGATTTCATGTTAATATTTAAAGACATTTAAATCTATACTCTTACCATCTACCACACCCAAAGTCCCTACAATAATTGTAGTCTTACTGTGAATGCTATTGCCATTACTACTTTTCCAATGCCCTGGCTATTTGTGTCACTTTCTCAGGTTTTCAAATCCTATACTTGAGCATTTGGTCTATGGAATATGCTACTACCAATGGGCGGTGAGATGGGGTGTACAGCCCAAAGTGCTCATACTGCACCACATACAGGCTGATACACATATCCAAACATAAATGCACACAAACAGCACATGTACTTCCTGCTTACAAAAATAGATGTCTCCAGTGCTCATTAATTTGTATACCTAGCTCAAAGCTAAGATTTTTGGAGTTCTTCTCCTCTAGATCTTTATGATCCTAACCAACACTTTAAAAACTGTACACTAAAATCTAACGTTAAGACCACCAATGCAGAGCATGAGTCACAGGTGAAAGTCACAGAAAAAAAGAGAAATTGTTTTTAAAACTAGAAACCTATATTTGGAAGTGCATCAAGTAGATGGTTTAGAGAAATGCCAAGCAGCTAAGTGGTAAAATCTGAAGTCAACTGAAGCTTAATATTTGCATCATGGAATAAACTTTCAAAATACAGGAGCCAATCTTAAATATTACTACAAATATAGATATTCTTGAAGTTTTAATATTAAAATTTTAGTGTTCACATTTTGTAAGTTTAGTATTTTGGTACAGAAACAACAATTTCTTGCTGTCAGCTGTTAACTGCTCTTATAATCACTATATTTCACATCTGTGGTTCTAAGTAGATGTTCACTTTCAGCTTTCAGCTTTAATGTTTAAGGAGCAGAGCTTTCTTTTTTCTTTTTATGTTTTCTTGTTAGTGCATTGTAGTGGTGCATAATGATGGGATTTGTTGTCACCTATTTATACATGCACATGATATAACAATATAATTTGGCTAATAGCACTCCCTAAAGAGCAAATATTTTTTAAAAGATAGATCATTTATTTGAATACTCTTTTATTTCATATTCTTCATATTCTTTAATATGCCTGGATCAAAGATAATTGATAAAAGATATAGCTGGGCATGCTGTTGGAATCATTATTCCTTTTGAAACTTCAAGGTAGCAAGCTTGACATTCTGCTTTGAATCCATATCTTAAATATTTCTAAATAGAACTTTTCTTAAAAGACTCATGTCATTAATTTGATTAAATAATTTAAAATATGTGTACAGTTTAATTTTGTGAAGGCTAAAATATATATTGATCAAAATTAGAGTATACTTTACTTTTTATTCCTTTTTCTTGTAGCATTGATCAATCCAGATGGGACCTCCCTCTCTATCTCAAAATTTCACAAAATTTAATAGTCTTTCTGCTATTCTGTATTCATTTTCACTGCTACACTTACTGTTGTAAAGATCCACAGTAAACAGTGAGACAGACCATCTCAGGCCTCAAGAATATCACAAACTAATAACAGAAGAATCAGAGAAGAAAATCAATTATTATAATACCATTTATAACTACTATAGTGGTATTAATAGAAAATACATCATGTAACTTCAGATAGCTATACATAAGTCAATTCCTTTTTAGACTTTAACTTGATAAATTATGTATTTATCTGATCTTTGCATTTCTAACACCTAGAAGATTCTTCACATTGAAATTCTCTAAAAATTTGAATTAATTAATATAACCCTTGATAGCATCATATTTTACAGACACACACACACACACATTCAGCTTTACATTTAAAAGGGCTATTTGCATTTTTGGTAACATTTTTGTTTTAGGGAAAATATAAGCCTTATCTTCATTCTATTGCTTAAAGAGGAGAGAAATAATGAAATGACAAAAATAGCAAAAATAATAGTGGCTAACATGTTGAACACTGACTATTTTTCATACTTCATCCTTTGCATGTTTATATAACATAATTGCAACAACCGCAAAATGTAAGATCATCTTCATTTTAGATAAAATAATCCGAAGCTAAGAGTGATTACATAAAGCAAGGGCCCGCTTGTTTTGGAAAGTAAATTAGCACTTACCTTTATTCTGCAAAGGCACATCAAATACTTGCAACAAAGGCTGTGTGGCCTACAATGACTACAGTTATTTATTATTTGGGCCTTCGCAGTAAAGTATTGCCAAGCTCTGAAGTCACTTTAAAGTTTACTGAGTAAGAGATGATGAAGACTAAGTTTAATCCGGTCCTGCTTGTCTCTAAACCCTATTTAGATGGGCTCTGGAAACATCACACTCAGGTTTTCTATTCCAGATTGACTAGGTACTAGCTACTGACCATGGAAAACTTTAAATTTATATAGGATGGCATGCACAGTCATCCTTTGCTCTTCATCAGAAACTGGTTCCAGGTCCTCTGCAGATACTAAACCTTGCAGATGCTCAACTTCACTATATTAAATAGCATAGTATTTGCATGCAACCTACACATACCCTCCCATTTACCTTAATCACCTCTAGATTACTTATAATAATACAATGTAAATGCTATGAAAATAATTGTTCTGTCATTATTCCTAATGGTTTAGGAATAATGACAAGAAAAGAAAGGCTACACATGTTTACTACAGACACAAAACTTTCTGAATATTTTCAATCCATAGTCCATTGAATCTGAGGGTGAGGAACCTACAGACATGGAGGGCTGACTGTACTCAGTTGTTCTGATCTAGAATTATAATAGCACTATTCACCTGATAGTGCTATTGTGAAAACCAAAAATACTGATTCACATAAAGCCCTTGTCACAGGGCCTCTTTACTTGTAATTGGTCAAGGCACATGCTGGCTCCCTCGCTCCTACCTTCAGGCTGACCACTTTTACTACTGCTATTACTACTGTAATATAAGGCATTCCTAGGACCTCATAGTTATTTTATTCCAAAATTATTGTTAGGAACCTATTTCTTATTTACTGTTTTAGTGCTTTGTCTACTTCTACCCACTATTTCAGAAATGTGTGTGATTTCTTCTATGATATTTCTCCTATTTATATTGAAGCAATGATGCTCTTAATAAAGGTCAAAACCAAGACCTACAACAAGGTATGGGCTGAAACCATACAACTTATATGTTTATTTTTAAAATGTCCCATATGAAGCTGGAGCTGTGGCGCACATCTGTAATCTCAGCAACTCAGGAGGTTGAGGCAGGAAGATCATAAATTTAAGGACAATCTCAGGGACTTAGCAAGACCCTAAGGAACTTAGCAAGACTCTGTCTCAAATTAAAAAATAAAAATAACTGAGGCTATGGCTCCGTGGTAAAGAAAATGTGGGTTCAATCTCCAGTACCATTTCAAAACAAAGAGAAAGAAATTAAACACTGATCCAGCTACTCTGGAAGACCAGATAGGAAGATCTCAAGAATAAAGCCAGACTGGGCAATTTAGCAAGACCTTTGTTTTAAGATGAAAGAATAAAAAGATCTGGGAATGTAGTTCAGTGATAGAGCAATTGCCTGCTTGAGCCCCTGGGTTCAATAATCCCTAGTGCTAGGTGATAAAAGAACCACATATAAGAAAAATAAGGACAGATACAAAATACTACTTCATTTTCTAGGGAAATAAAAGGATATAAATGTTTCGTCTTTAATAATCAATAACAACAACTTAAATCTGATCTTTTGATTCTTGGTTACTAATCCTTTCATCTTTGCCTATTTACATATTGTATTTGTTAGTGAGTGGCCTACTTCTTTTTGACATGCACTTGGCACTCCTTTACATTAAAATAGCTAAAGGGATTTTCCATTTAAATGATTTTCCACACAAGTGTAATTCTGGGGAACTTGAATCTTTCCATAATGAAGTAGTCGGTTCCAGGTAAGATGGTTGGCCTGTGCTGTGCAAAGCAAGCTCACTTACAAGAATCCTGCAGGGACATGAAGAGAGTCAGGGAGTCTCATGCATTTTCCCAGTGCTTTTGAAATTAATAGCTGGCACATTTTGAATCACAGCACAAGAGCAACAAAACACAAGAGCTATTTTAGTACGCTTAAATCTATACCTAGAGGGACATAGTTAGACAAGGAGAAAATGAATTTGACCTTTGATGGTTCCAAAAGGATATGGATGTAGGTGAAGGAAACTGTGCAACAAAATAACAAAATTGCTGCACAGGGGACTTGAGAGTAATAATACCCTCCCTTCTCTAGGCACAGAGACCTATTTCAGTACATTTGGAAAATCATAGAAAGCAAAGCATTTATTAATCTGACAATGAACTCTGATTGGAAAACGTAAATACCATTCATCAAAACATTCAACTAATTAGGGAACTGCAGAGAAACCCAGTGGACTTTTGAAAAAGCTGGCTGATCAAAAGTGATTATAACTCAGTATTGAACTTCAGCAAAAGGGGAATTCTAGCATCCACTTGAGCCATGTATTTGGTAATTCACACATGCAGTGTCGGCCAAGTGTTGAGGATGCAAATATGAAAGAAAAATAGCACTTGTTCTAAAGCTGGTTTTAGTTCAATAAGTGAGATCTGCCAGTAAACAGAAAGTTATGTTTGATGTCATGGTATTCTGAAGAGAATGGAAACACAGAGAAGGGGGAGACAGGGTGTGGTTCATGGAAAAAAAATGATACATGAGTTTTTTTTCCAGAATCTTTGCTGATTTTGATATCAGGGTAATCCTGACTTCACAAAATAAAAAGCTTTATCCTTATTTTGTGGAAGTAAAAAATTGCCATTATTTATTGCTTAAATATTTAGTAGAATTCACCAGTGAAGCCACCTCAGATTGTTGTTACCTTTGGGGGATGATTTTGAACTTTGAATTAAATTTCTTTAATGGAAAAAAAAAGTTATTCAGCAAATATATTTCTCCTATAGTTACTTTATATCTTTGAAGGAATATGCCCATTGCACCCGAGTTCCCAAGTTTATTGGCATAAAGATTTTTATATAACATTTCCTTATCATCTTTCAATGTTCATAGGAGTTGTAGTAATGTCTTTTTTATTCTGATATTGTTCATTTAACTATCATCTTTTCTTTGTTATGCTGGTTAAAAGATAAACAACTTTACTGAATTTTTTAGTTCTTGGAGCTTTGTATAGTCAACATACATTATTACAAAAATTCATGGTTTTAAGCTTTTAAGAAAATTATAATTATAATTATAATTATTATTATTAATATCAGGGATTGAATTTGGGGCACTTAACCACTGAGCTATATTCCCAGTTCTTTTTATTTTTTTAAATATTGAGACAGGATTTCACTTAACTTGCTTGTTGTCTCACTAAGTTGCTGAGGCTAGCCTTGAACTTGCAAACCTTCTGCTTCAGCCTCATGAATCCCTGGGATTACAGGCATGCATCACTGCACCTGGCTTAGAAAATTATTTTTTTAGATGATACTTAAAAACATAAAAATTATACATATGAATAGAGTACCATGTGGTGTTTCAATACATGTACGAATTGTGTAATACTTAGATTACGATATCTATTTGTTCAAATATTTATAATTCCATGGTAAAAATACTCAAAACATTTCTCTAGTTTTTTAAAAATATGAGGCACATAATTGTAACCCATAGGTACCCCACTATGCAATAGCACACCCTAACTTGATCCCATCTGACTGTGGCTTGGTATCTGTTGATCAACCTCCCCAACCCTCCCTTCTCAGATTCTGATAACTACCAGGACTTTTATTCAAAGAGCCAGCTTTTAGATTTATTGCTTTTCTCCACTGTAAGTTGGCTCCCCATTTCATTATTTTTATCTTTATTATTTATTTCCTTCTTCATGTCTTGGAGTTAATTTCAACAATGTTCCATAGTTTCTTAAAATGGAATCTCAGATTTTCTATTTGAAACTTGGCTTCTTTTCTAATACGCACGTTTGATCCTCTATGTTTTCCTCTAAACATTGCTTCTGCTACATCCCACAAATATAGATGTTTCATTTTCCTTCAGATTAAAATATTTTTTATTTCCCATGAGTTTTCTTATTTTATCCAGGGATTATTTATAAGTGTTGTTTAATTTTCAAATATTTTGAGTTTTACTATGATAATAGTAATATTATAATTATGTCAGAAAATATTTCAGTTATAAAAATCTTATTTTCACATGTTTTGTGTATATTTTCCCCTGCTATTGAGCATATACACATTTGGAGACTTTACATCATCCTGACCAATTGATCTCTATATTATTATGAAATGTTCCTCTTTATCTCTGGTTGCATTCCTTGCTCTGAAGTCTAATTTATCTAATCTTAATGTATGCACTCAAGATTTCTTTTGCTTAGTCTTGAGTGCATGCCTTTATATGGTAGATCATTTTCTGTTCTTTCAGTTTGCACACACACAAGTGTGTTTATGCAGGGTGTGTGTGTTAAATATGTATGAGTTTTCATCCACTGTGATTTATTTTTTTCTTTCTTTTTTAAAAATTTTATTTATTTATTTATTCTACTTAGGTATACATGATTCGTTGTACACAGATGGAGCACGACTTTTCATTTCTCTGGTTGTATGTGATGTAGAATCACAACATACATGCAATTATACATAAAGCTAGGGCTATGATGGCCATCTCATTCCACCATCTTTACTGTCCCCATGCCCCCTCCCCATTCCCACAACTATGATCAAAGTTCCTCCATTCTTCCCATGTGTTCCCCCACATTATGGATCAGCATCCACTTATCAGAGAAAACATTCTGCCTTTGGTTTTGGGGGATTGGCTTACTTCACTTAGCATGATATTCTCCAACTCCATCCATTTACTTGCAAATGCCATAATTTTATTCTCTTTTATTGCTGAGCAATAATCCATTGTGTATATATACCACAGTTTCTTTATCCATTCATCTATTGAAGGGCATCTAGGTTGGTTCCATAGTTTAGCTATTGTGAATTGAGCTGCTATAAACATTGAAGTGGCTGCATCACTGTAGTCCAATCTGACAACCCTTGACTTGAAACTGGAATGTTTAGATTATTTACATGACAAACAGTAATATTTTAGATTGATTTCAATTTATGTAGCTCAGTTTCTATTTAGCCATCTACTCTTCTCTTTTCATCCTTTTGATTTCAATTTTCTCTGCTATTTGTTTACAAGTCATGACTGTGTGTGTGTGTGTGTGTGTGTGTGTGTGTGTGTGTGTTTTAGTTGCTCTGTACCACTCCATTTAAAGTGCGAGGTCCTTTGAACAGTGTTACCTTCATCTACCTCCTCTCAATTCTTTTGCATTTGTAGACAGTATTGTTTCCCTATGAAGTTTTGCTGTTAGTTTATCATTCTTATTACATTATGAGAATGTGCCCTACTCTTTCATTTTTAGAGTTATACAATTGTTTGTATTCTACTTCAATTTTTAAAATTTCTGTCTACAAGTAAAGTGAAAGCTGAACTGGTATATTATATGTTTTTAGAAAAATCCATTTCTAAAACTTATTTGACTACTTTGGATAAAAAAGTAAATGGTATCTCAAAAAGGTAGTCAGGCAGCGTGGCAGTTGTTTCACACGTTAAATATCTGTAGATACATTTATTTTGAATGCAAAACAATTTGAGAGAGATTGAAATGTATTTTCTGCTGATACTGATGTGAATAGTGTTAATGTAATGAAATGAGATCAAAGTTATACATGAGCTAGAACACGCTCTACATAGAATGATAATTATGCAACTAATATGTTAGTTGTAATAATATTGGCATGTCAGTGGAGATGAAAATAATTAGAAGGAAGATTATCAGGAAATAATATTTTAAAATCATTTTCTCTGTGAATGTGAGTATAGCAAACAACCCTAAAATCTCATGCTTTTGATATTTGAGAACATGATGCCAAGGAGAATTCTGTTTGAATTTATCTTTATACTCTTAATGAGCTTGTGTTTTAGTGTAATCCAATCAACATTTACATATCTTCTGTTCTGCAAAATGTACATCGAGGGGAGGGAGCTGGAATCAGAGAAAGAAGAACTCCTATTTTCAGTCTCCCTGGATTGAGAGGATATACAGGCAATATTGATACGTTTTTTACAAAGATGCCAAAGAAATGACAATTAACATTATCAGACAATAATGACCAAAGTCTTATTTGAATGATAAATTGAACAATTGTTGCAATATGCTAATTTTAGCTAAATAATGGAACCATTTGACCCAGCTATCCCACTCCTTGGTTTATACCCATAGAACTTAAACTCAGCATACTACGGTAAAACAGCCACATCAATGTTTATTGCAGCTCAATTCACAATAGCCAAACTATGGAACCAACCTAGGTGCTCTTCAATTGATGAATGGATAAAGAAAATGTTGCACATATACACAATGGAATATTACTCAACCTAAAAGAAGAATGAAATTATGGCATTTGCAGGTAAACGGATGGCACTAGAGAATATCATGCTAAGTAAAAGAAGCCAATCTCCAAAGACTGAATATTTTCTCTGATAAGCGATGCTGATCCATAGTGGGGCGGCAGGGGGTTAGTATGGAAGAATGAAGGAACTTAGGATTTTGTAGAAGGGAGTACGGGGAGGGGTGGGGCTGTGGGGACAGGAAGGACTGTAGAATGGGACAGACATTATTACTCTATACACATGTGTGATTACATTACTGATGTGACTCTGCACCATGCACAGCCAGAGGAATGAAAAGTTGTGCTCCATTTGTGTACAATGTGTCAAAATGCATTCTACTGTCATGTATAATTACTTAGGATGAATAAAAAAAATAAAAATGCTTAAATTTGTCAATATGATAAAAATTTATCAATACTAAAAGACTTCCCTATTTTTTGGTATGTAATCATATGAATTGAATTATGCCTTTTCTCTTGATTCTGCCAATGTGGTGTTTGCTATCACTTTTTTTGAGGCTGGCATTTTGTTTTCAATTTGTACCAAATGTGCATTATGCATTGTGGTATCGTGAACTGCAAGGTGACATCACAGAGATACATTATCTTATCTCATGCTTTTTTCTTCCTGAATGTCAGTCAGACTAATTACTTTTTTTTTTTTTTTGTACAGGGGATTGAACTCAGGGGTACTGGACCACTGAGGTGCAATCCCCAGTCCTATTTTGCGTTTTATGTAGAGACAGGGTCTCACTGAGTTGCTTAGCTCCTTGCTGTTGCTGAGGCTGGTTTTGAACTTGCAATTCTCCTGTCTCAGCCTTCCAAAGTGCTGGGATTATAAGTGTGTGCCATCATGCCTGGCTATAATTTGCTTTTTTTTTTTAAATGATTAGAGTTAGATTATATTTGGCTGCATAGGTTTTCAATCAATATATAAATTCCATGAACCAATTCCCTCCAAATAAAGAAAAGAGCACAACTGGAAATAGAAATAGAGTACATCAGCACTCTGAGAAAACTCAGGTGTCAAAATAGTGAGGGCTCATCAAATAACATCAAGAGTTTGTCCTTGCCAAAGTGTCCCTGAGTTCTATACTTCTTGAAATGGTGAAGACATTTTCTGCATCTAGAGACTTGAGTTGGGCTAGTTCTTTCCTTACCCCAGAAGTAGCAAGCTTCTTTATCTTTCAAGCAGATGAGTATATTCTATGTTTGCTCTGGGGCATTGGGTTTAGATAGTAGGACTATCTGAATTAAAAATATTTGCAGCATCTAATTCTCTGAATAATTATAGGAATACCCTGCTCAGAACCAGTTCTTGAACAATGCATCCTTTCATCTATTTCTGCAGGATGCACATTCCACAAAAGCTTGTGTGTCTGACTTGTAAACTGGCTTCAAAGTGTCATTGTTAATCCTTATTCTTCAGTAAAATGGTGTTTGCATCCTCATTTTTTCAATATTAAACCAATGGGGCTTCCTGAGACTCCACATCATCTTTTTAAATTTTTTTTAAGTGTCCCAGTCGTATAACCTTTTTTTTATTTTTAAGTATCACTGTCATGGTTTCCATAGTAGAAGTTATTTAGTGTAAATGACAAATTTGTTCATTTGCTTATTCATTAACCATTCACTTGACAAATACTTTTGAACTCCAATATTATGCTGGAAACTCTTCTAGTTGCTCAAAATCCCTGCCCCAAATTATTTCCCAGATGGTTTATCAGATGAATGGAAGATAATCATACTTAATTGGACAAGTAAAATAAAGACATGTGTGGAGGGCTGACGATGGACCCCTGGAAAAGTGTTGAAGTGGTAGAAGTGAGATCTTGCTTAAATTAAGATGTAAACTTCTAGTGTCAAAGTTTATTATTTTCAATCACAGGAGCTTAGCATTTTCTAGCATATAGAGAAAATGAAAAGAATTCCTGCCAAATATCTGGTGTTGTCTTATTTCTTAGCCCGTAGATACCCATTCTTCCCCATCTGTCACCATCTTGATTCAGTAAGTCCCTTGAGATTCAGGTCAGAGTGTTTGTTAACATAGAATATTGTGGAATTTGCTTCAATGATTAAAAATAGTATATTAAATATCTCTATGAAGCTTAGGAAAATGTGAATATAACTGGTTTTTTTTTCCATCTGATACATAATAACACATCATGATTTGAATAATACTTCATGACTTACAAAGTGCTTTTGCAAGCATTCTATTATTTAATAATAATCTTATAAACTAGAATTTGTTATCTTATCTTACACTGAAGAAACTTGGGTTCAGAAGAATTAGATTTTCTCGTATTCACATACATTGTGAGGGAAAAAGAGAGAGAGAGAAATCTCACAGGTAGGTGCTGGAACTCATGAGCTCAGGTCTAGCATTGAACAAGATCAGTGCATCATCCCTTAAGTTATATGACATTTAATCCTCTGCAAATAATAAGCAGCACAGATAATTTCTGTTCACCAAATATATGTGTTTCTCCAAAATTCCTAGGACTCTTTGAATTAGATGAAGCTAATTTACTAATATTGAGTAGTTCTATCTAATGTACTACAAACAGAAATGACCTGGGATGAGTTATTCCACATTGGCATACAACCTTCCATTCCTCTCTTCCCCTGCCAGTGACCTCTGAGGACCCATTCTAGAAGGCATGACTATCAAAAGGTGGGGCCTCTAGCAGCCTGGATCCCTGAACACAATGTGGATCAGAGCCCTCTGCTTACTCCTGGTAAGTATATGAGTAAGAAATTGACTTTTTGATGTTAAGCCACTAAAATTTGATGATTAACTTTTATTGCAGCATAAAATAACCTATCCTGACAAACATAGCAAAGAACCAAAAACAAAAAACAAAACAAAGACCATAATTACAAAGAACAGGAAAAATGACATAGAGACATATAAAGCATGTTAATTTTCTATAGCAATGTATATTAGTTGGCAGAGTTCTGGACACCCATGAGGGTCTGGCTCATGCTACAAGTATCTCCATGCCTGAAGAGAGTCTCACTAGTCCGTTCCATGTCTGCTCCATGCCTGGGAGGATTCTCTTTCATTCCTGCCAGCCTCCGTCTTCCAGCCTCCCTTGTCTGACTTGTGTTTTTCTCTCCTTCCAGGTGTTTGGCTTTAAGAGTGACATTGTACAATATAAAGAGAGATGACAAGATCCACATAATAATATAATTTTTAAAATTTTTTTTTTCCTTAGAATTAAATAGCAAATACAAAATACCAAGACAAAGCAGGAGGAGTCCATAAGAATAAAGTAAAGGCTTTATATTTTGATACTTCTAATGGAACTTTTCCCTTGATTTTTAAACAAGGGGCCCAGCATTTGTACTTCACATTCAATCCTGAAACTTATGTAGCTAGGTCTTGAAGAAGACCCAGCTTTGAATAAAACTGCAGGATGTGAGTAAATGACCCCACAGTGAAATCTCGTTCAATATGAATCTTATGGGAAACTCCTGGTGTCCTAAGTTGCTATTTAGTCATCCAAATCTCTTTAAAAATCACAACAACCTACAGCCTGCCTCACCAAGCTGCTTCTGAAGCCTTTCTGACTTTGAATTAGATCCAGCTCTACACAAAAGGCGTACATTTCTTCTTTAACTATAATGCTAAAATAAAACATATGAGGTCTAAAAAAGAATTGCTGAATGGGTTTATCAGATCCCCACAGCAGTGAGAAGACACAAAGGAAGACAAAACAGTCCTTTGCTTCATACTTGCTTTTGAAATTCCATCCCTTCAGCTCCTCTGTGCTTCTTTTGCAAAGGGCAGACTTTATTTCTGCCAAAATCTTTGCAACGGAGCCAACAGAATTTATCTCAAGCTTGGCAGCCAATATACATTATCCACAGGTTTCTGGCTAAACTATTAAAATTAATCAGGTGTCAAACTTTCATTTTAGCCACTCTAATAAACAAGAGGACCAATTCCCAGGGGGTGGAAATGTCAGTAGATATAACAGCTTTAAAAGGAGGGAAATACTTCAAAACGTCTGAGGATGTACTCAAGTTTTAGTCAAATGGACCTAAACTACATTTACAGTGTGGGCAAAATCATTCATTTTTATTGAGGCATTTATCAATAATGCAAGAGGGATCAAGTCTGTTCTAAACACAGGATTTCAAGCAAACTTTCAGGTACTGTTTGTGGATGGCAGTGGAAAAGAGTCCCTATGAATAGTCTTTTTCTTCAGGACACCCAGCATAATGCCAAAATGGTGATTCTCAATAAGAGGCCTGAATTTGGCCTTTCAGAAATACCCTTATGTTCTCAACTGTCATATAGTTAGGAAGACACATTTGACTTGTTTGGAGCTAAGGCGACAGGTATCACTTCCAGATTGAGGCTGAGAAGAGCAAGTGTGAACTCTCAGGCTTCTCTTCTCTTGCAGCAGTGGTGAGGTGGTTGGCAGATAGTGCAGCTTTACTCCTTTTGCATCCCTGAGGGACCACGTGGAATCTGCACCTTGCCGAATGGTGTTAGGTATGCAGTGTGGTAACAAACACTTGCTGCATTAAGGCTCTGGCATTGGAAACTTACTAAGTAATACAGTACATCTAGTCTGTCTCAGCTGAAAATAAAATTAGGACTGATGTTGTGATGTGGTCACAGAAACACTAAAAATGGTAGAGGGCAAGAACACTAGAAGAAAGGGTTAGAGTTATAGAAATCCTCGTTATGACATGGCGAATTTTTGGATAAAACCACCCTGTGCAGTAACTTGAAAGGGAAATAGCATAGTGGATGAGCAGAACTCTGGGGAAAGGAATGGTAGTGTATGTTTGTAGTTATTTTCTGCATTCATTTGAGATTACAGAAAGAGAGAGATAAACCCATGAAAGAATTGCGTAGTTGCAAGTAAAATTGGAAGCTAATAGAAAAGGCCCAGAAATATATAATCTGTCAATGTCAAAAAAGTAAATTTGAAAGAAAATATCAACCTCCTGGAGAGATTATATTAAGGATATGGCTTTCAAAGCAGTTGTTAAAATCCTTTAAAGGATTAATGTACCATATGACAAAGATCAGATTAAGGACATCTTGCCCAGCAAAGTGTATCAATTAATTAAATGCTTCAGGGCAAAGGTCATATTAAGAAGATTCCATCTCTTATTTCAGAAAACTCAATGCCCTGTGATTAATGAGACAGAATGTCAAGAATGCAAAGAAATATAACGAAAGTGAGGATTAACTTTTTAAAGTTGTCATGGGAAAGATGGTAGTAGCGATTACCTAGCCTTGGGAATGTCTAGCAGTGATGAACGTGAAGTTTACCAAAAATTTTGAGATAATAACAGAGAGACCAAGAGGCTGAACTAGCATACCTTGGACTATACCCATATAATGGCAGAGAGTGAGTTTCCCCATTAATCACTGCTGTATGTGGCAAAGAGGAAAATGGACTTTGCAGAGTAGGGAATCAGGAAACACAGGCAACAATGGATAGGAACACTTTTCTAGGAAGGCATAGAGGCCAAGTGAAAGTTCTCCCCTTTCTCCAAGGCTATTGTTCTTTGCAGTGTCTGCCCAGTGGCATTGCGAAATTGGACCTATGTCGACTGCATGATTCCAACTTTAATAAGATGCTGTGGTTATTCTGTATTTGGCAGTGTACTGGAGGAGTAAAGATTTTTCATCTCTTTAATTAATAGTTTTCTAGACCAAAATGAATTACAGCTTAGTTCAATAGAGAGGCTCATATGCCTTACTAGAGACCCTGTTTTGAGGTGATACAGGAATTAGGTAGGATTTTTTGATCCTCCCTATTTGGAATAGAGTGTTTTCTACGTGTGGGAAGAAAATGTAGAGATTTTTGATTTCCGAAAGAACAAATTATGGCTGAGAGACTAATACACTCATTCCACGTATTCTTCTACATTCCAAGCCCCTGTGACATGAGAAGGGGCCATGCGAGTAGTGACGTGCTCAAGAATATGGTGTCAGGTTCAAGACTTTCAAGTACTCTTCCTCTATCATGGTGACCAGTGACATGTCCAAGGGCAAAAATTTCAATTATCTGATGTCCTTGAGGGAAGACGTGAAGCAGTTTTCTTCCCCCACACTCATTTAAGTACATCATCTGTGTAATGTGAAAAAGAAAATAAGCTTGGTTAAGTTAAACAACTGAGATATCTGGGTAAATTTGTTACTACCACATAACCTTACTTAACCTAATGAATACAAGAAGATTTATGGACTATAATTTCAAATGAATGGGAAAACATGAGGGATAAAGCCAAGGAGTTTCTTGTGATAGGAAAGGCAATTCATCACCACTGAAAATGATGTGTGAAAGAACTTTGAAATCCAGTAGACCTTATTTGAATTCATTCCTTTTTACCTCATTAATTCTGTAATTTTGAACATGTTATTTAAAATCTTTATGCTTAATTTCAACACATATAAAGTGGGAATTAAAACTAAAACATACCAGATAGATTATAATAGCGATTTTAAAAATGTTATATAAAAGATCTTTCAAAATGCAACACTGTACAAATACCAGCTACCTTTTCTTCCTCCTCTCGTCCCAGCATTATCTTCTTGGATGAACATGGTAAAAAAAAATGTCATCAAATAAGGCATAGGAATTTCTCAGAAACTCAACTTCATTTCAGGGAAGGATCAGATAGAGAACACAAATTATTGAAGTAGCTAGGCATAAAAGTATTGAATGTGGTACCAGACTCTTGTGAACTTTAGATTGTAAAACTTCACAGCAATCTAAAAAAGTAAAAATAAGAAATAAAACCACACAAAGGAAAGAAAACAAAGCAAAGACTCCGAGCAGATCAAATAAAATGACTCAGAACCTAAAAGATCAAGATTCAGTCATGGATTTGTTAGAATCTATATCCCAGAATGAGATCAGAGCTGTGTCTCTCCTTTCAGATGGCCTGAGTTCAAATGCCAGTTAGTCCATTAATTTGAGGCAAGTCTCTGAAGGTCTCTAATCCTCATATTTTTGCACATAAAATGAGAATAATAATCATATGCTCAATATGAGGATAGCACACACAGCTTCCTAGGTGCCAGTGTTAGTCTTCAATAAGTAGCATGAATATCATCATCAACAGTACTATGATTATGATTGGATAGGTTCAATTAAAGGGTACCTTAAAAGTGTGGGGGTTGCAAGTATGAAAATGGTGAGCTCATAATATGAATTTCATAGTGTTGTGTAGGAAGATTTGGAAGCTAGCTAACCTAGGGTTTTCTGAACCCTTACTACACACAAAGCAAGCAAATGCACTTCCAATCTTCACACCTATTAAAGAGATATAGCCAAATTAATAGCATGGCAATTGAATGCTGACCTTTCTAATAAGTCTTATAAAAGTCATTGAATAAGTATGTTCCCCTTGGACAGCTACTGTGGTGAGTAATTTGTAAGAAACTTACAACTTTATTTCTTAGTTAAAGATACATCTCATTTGTTGAACAGGTAGTTGAACTATTTAATTTTAAAATTATTACATTTTAATGCAGTAAGTGAACATTAGGCTAGGTGCTACAAAAAAGATACAACATTTATGTTGTCCTTTCTGAAGTTTATGACCAAAGTCTGAAAGAATAAATCACCGAATGACTTTTCCATTTCTCTACTCTCTTATCACTATTTTCTGCCCTGTTTCTCTTGATTTTCATAAGAGCAATGGCTGCCCTTCACCCAAGTTCAGTGACACCACCACAATCACCACCACAGTAATTGCATTAAAAAACAAAAATGGGTTAAGGTGTTAATATTCATTCAAAGCTTGCTAAATGAATTAATGAATAAGACTAAAACAGCCCTGTATATTTATGTCCTCAATTTTATTGAAAGAAGTCATATACATACAAGACTTATTTTAACCTGATGAATTCTGAGATTGGGATGGATTTTGCATATGTAATGCTTTTGAAGCTTAAATAAAATTGAGTAATATTTGATTTCCTTAGTCTGGAATAGATGGAAGTTTTACTTTTCATGTCATGTTTCTTATTAGACACAAAAAGTCTAAATGTCTTTCTTATAGACAACCAAATGATTTTCCAAGTTTTGGATTGAAATCTAAAAAATAAGTTTAAGCAAGCCTACAATAAACTCTCATAAACTTAAATTCCAGAAAAAGAAAAAGGAAAAAGAAAAAAAGGGCCTAACCCATATACGTTGAGAATTTTTCTCTTGAGTATACCATCATTCAAGAAGTAGGCAAGAGTGCTGTACAAACATTCTTTTCCTGAGATATATTCACTAACCCTGGGAGGGCCAGAGCTGGGCAAACAAAGCACAGGACATGGGTTCTAGATCATCATATCTGGAATACAAGACAATTGGAGAAAGCAAGTTTGAATATTAAGTCTAAAAGAGACAGAGATTCCATGTTAGATTTCTGAGACCAAGAATACAGAACGTCAACAAAACATTGCCTTATAATATGGAGGCCCAGAATCTAATCCTGGCTCAACCACGTATAACTTAAGAACTAGTGTTTGACCATCAGGTAATTTATTAGGATAGATGCTCCCTGCTAGTCAGCCTACTGCCGCTATCTTGCTGATAAACCTCTTTTCTGTATTCTTTGTCTGAAAACTACACAGATGTCATGCTTATCATGACTGTATTCTCATGTAGTATTTCTAGATGAAATTTGTAAAACGTTCACTAACAGGTACAACTAATAAGCATATGAAATGGTTTATATTTTTAAGAAACTAATTTGCTAATAGTTATTAAAAATCTTTAAAAATGCATAACTTTGACTAACTAATCCTGTTTTTAGAAACTTTTTTTAGTGACAGGTCCAATCAAGAATTTGTACTTTCATTATAGCATTTTTATTATAGAATTATTGTATTATAGTATGATTAATATATTATTTGTATTATGTAATTGTAATGTGAAAAATCACATATAATTTAAATTGTCAATAGGAAAATGGTGCAAGTAGAGGTAATATTATGTAGTCATCAAAGCTGTTTTCACATAATATTTGAAGATATGTGGACATAATTGTTATAATATTACAGTAAATTGTTGGAGATTTTAGGTACTTTAATACAAGATTGTTTGCATATACTTTTATTTATTTATTTATTTAAAAAAATTTTTTTTTTAGTTGTTGATGGATCTTTATTTTATTCATTTATTATTGGTATGTGGTGCTGAGGATCGAACCCAGTGCCTCACGCATGCTAGGCAAGCGCTCCACCACTGAGCCACAGCCCTAGCCCCTGCATATACTTTTAAAGTATACATTTATATATTTCTACAGATATTAAAGAGAGAGATTATTTTAGTGTATTTTCTGTTGCTATTACAGAATACCTGAGGCTGGGAAATTTATAAATAAAATAGTTTTATTTAGCTCAGGATTCTGGAAGCTGGAAGTTGAAGAACCTGGTGTGGTCATCTGCTCTGCTTCTGTTGAGGTCTCTGTGCTGCTTCAAATTATGATGGAAACCTAAAGGGTAAGGGAGTATAGGTGGAAGAGAACATGAGAGATGAAGTTGCTTTGTAATAAGCCTATTTTGTTGTGCAATCTATTGAAGTCCCTCAAGAATGAGAAATCACTCATATGGAAAGGCATTAATCTATTCATGAGTGCTCTGTCCCCAGGACCCAGATACCTTTACTAGACTCTGATGCTCAACACTACCACACTCCAAGCAAAGCAGAAATATATACAAATATTACAGTGTGTCTCTCTATGGGCGGCATTATGTCTCTCTAAAATTCAGATGTTGAAGCCCTCACCTCTAGCATCTGAGAATGGGTCTCAATTCTGAGACAAGTTCTCTAAATAGGTAATGAGTGTTAAATGAGGTCATTAGGGTGGGCTTTAATGCAACGTGACTGGTGTCTTTATGAGAATGGAAGATGAGAACACAGGCATAGACAAAAGACCCCATGAAGACACTGGGAGAAGACGGCCATGTGTACTTTAAAGGGAGAGGCCTCAGAAGAAACCAACCCTACGGACAACTGTTTGACTTGTGGCCTCCAGAATTTGGAGAAAATTAGTATCTGTCATTTAAGCCACTCAGACTCTGATGCTTTGTAGTGTATCTTGGCAACTCTTGAAAACTGATAAAAGTGTCTCTAGGAGGTGGAATCTTATGAGTGTTTCTGTTTCCTTTTTTTATACATTTTTCAGTGGCCACTATTGTTTTTAACATGAACCTGAGCACTGGGTTCAGGCACAGTTTGTGCAGAGGCATGAAGGTTTTCTTTTCCTTTTTGCAGAGAAATGGGGTCCAGATCGCACTTTGTAAGTAGTTATCTATGAATGTGTCTCCCCCACTTGTCTGTGAGTCCTTGCAAGGCAAAGTTTTGGTTCCAATAAACCTTGGGACTCCTTTGCCTACTACTCAGATTGGCACAAGTTGGACACCCCCAAATGCTTGTGGAATGATATTTAGATGACACTGCTTTATAATGTGCAGCCTGTTCTCTGACATTATAGGAGCAGTTTGTTCTGTAGTGGTGCTGAGGATGTCTGAGGATTATCTCTGAAAGGCATCATGTCTGAATGCTAAGTCGTATTTGCCATGATAGGGGAAATTCATCATTCTGTTCTTCTGGCTTAACAGTGCTGCCTGGATTTTACTCCAACTTCCCATCAGCATACCCTCTTGCTTCTGGGCCTCGTTATATTCTCTTTCCCCCACCACCACTTTGCTTCACATAGAAACACACACAGTCTGTGCACACATGGATCAAAGGATAGGGCAAAGATACTTTTGAATTCAATAATAAAGAACTAAGTATAAAACAATATTGATTTAAACTACACAGTAGAGGAGAGATGGGGAGAGTGGAAGGTTAAAGTAAGGCATGTGTGATGAGGAAGAAGTATCTGAAAAAAAAACAAAAGAGCTAGAATAAAAAGCATCAAGATATATCTTTCTTCCTCATTTTATGAATTAAAATTGTTCTGTTTTTCTGCAAGGAGTAGGAAGCTTTGGCAGTTTGGAGTTAGTGCTGATCCTCTATCATCAAATTTGTCCTTGAGAGTGTCCTTATTTTAAGATATTGATGTGTCTCTTCAGCTACTTTTGAATATCTACTAAGTTCAAGGCATTTTGCATATATTAGTTCTAATCCAGACACTGTCTCTGAAAAGCAGTAGAATCAATGTTAAGGAAAGAGTTTCCTAAAGGTTAACTAGCTTACCTAATGTCACAGGAAAATGTTCCCAAGATGGACAGTTGTCACAATGAAAATTGATCAGAAAGTTCATCAGAACCTTCCCAAGAACAGATTCTAGCAACTAGAAATCACATTTATTGGGGATCTAACAGAACAAGAATTTTGTAGACACAATCTTGCTCTATTTATCCAATATCACTAATAGGTAGTGATTAGCACCATGATTTAACATGGCAGAAAACTAAGGATTGTGAAAGCATACCATCAGATGAACACCATGTTAAATGACAAAGGTGAGATTTGAATATATTTCCATCTGATTCAGAATGAAGACATCCAGACGCAAATTGAAGGCTTTTTAGGGCAACTATCTTTATAGTTGGAATGCTTCCTTCCCACCTTGCATTCTTCAATCCCATTTGGTTTATAGCCAACCTGGAAGATATACCCTGGTTGCTCCTAAAGTATGCTCCTCAAGATAGAAAGTTTTTCCAATGTATCAAACTCTCTAAGAACAATTGATTATGCAGACATACCTCTAGATGCTTTTTAAAATAAAATAAAGCTTTCAATTTCCACAGAGATTTATGTATATATATTTACATAAAATGCATATATTTATTAATATATGTGTGTGTGTGTGTGTGTGTGTGTTTGTGTATATATATATATATATGATTGGAAGGGGTAATTATCTTCTCTGAAAATTGTTCCTGAACTTGGAGTTTTTTCAGTGTTACTTTCTCTTTTGTATTTCTTCCGTATTTATTTTATCTTGTGTTTTGTCTTGACTCTGCCTTTTTCATTAATATTATTACCCTGATCTCTTATTTCTTTGAAAGTTTTTAGTCCAATGATCATTTACACTATCAAAAACTATTACTTGTCTCCTATCTTTAGATCTTTGCAGTGACATGCTAAGACAAGAATGAAACAAGCATCCTCAGTCCACTCTCTTGGACCAGACACTGTCTGTGTACCCTTACCTTTTCTAAGTTAAACTGTGGCTCCTGGCTCCCATGATTCTTCCTCTATGCTCCTTTGGGAAAAGGTTGGAGTAGCCACATTTTTATATAAACTCTTAGAATCTGAACCTGGCACTTGTCTTAATATTGCACTAACTTCTGCTGGCCTTCATAACACAGGTATCTTTGATAGGATGATGAAAGGAAAATAGAAGTCAAAGAAGTTAACTGATAATATTTGTTGAACATTATATTGATACTATGCTATAAGATGCTTACAATAAACATACTAACTAAATATCAACATCAGTTTAATTTTCTTATAAGACAATTTGAGAAACCTGTCCCAGATCAGGTCATCTAGTTAGAATGGGGAAGCTAGGATTTGTGCAACTGTATATTTGAATACATTGTATAAGCTCTTAACCTCAAGAAAGGTTGCCATCAAAGAACTTATATTACCTTCTCTCCTGATCTTTCTCCACGTTCTTTCTTGAATTTCAGGTGTCCTTCTCCCTCTCCCCAAAATGGTACTCTCAGAGGTATTGGTTCTTTGATTCAGTAGTTTTGGGGAGGAAACTGTGGTTTTGAATTTCATCAAGCTCCTGGGTGATGCAGATGCTGGTGGTCCATGGACTCAACTCTACGGCAAACTCTAAGTGACTACCAGAAAAACTTTCATCATATCTCACTGAATTTAACTTCAATTATCCCAGAATTCCAAGATGTACTGATTCCTACATCTTAACCTGATCTCATTATGAACTTCCTCAATCTTCCAGTCCTAAAAAAGTACTACTAAAAATTTTGGCTTAAATTCAACAATCTCTACTAATTCTCAGAATGACCCTAACAGGTGTATAGATATCTCCTGCAGTTCCCATAAGTAGAAGCTAATTTTTGTTTCATACTCTGTATGACTCAAGGCCTGTAGGTTTATCTTACTGCTGTATCTAGGCTATAGTTTCCTAACTCTATAAAAATTTGCATTTGTTTAGAAGTCCGACATTTAATAGCCTCCCTTTTTTTGCTAGGGCTTGAACCCTGGACTTCATGCATGCTGGGCCAACACTCTACCATTGAGCTGTATTCCTCTAGTCCATACCATTTTTGTTCTTATCTATTAGTGAGTTAGTAGATGATTCACTGACTTCCCCTCTGTCAATAATTCCTGTTCACCTTTAGTGACTTTAAGATCCAAGTGGATTCATTAGGAGTTAGCCTTAGACTTTCTTACTTGTATGATATTTTTCTTTACCTAAATTAAACCACTGACTCCTGTAGACCTGGTCATCCATAGTAATTGCACCATTCACCAAATCATGATTCTAAGTGCTCTCATATCTGGATATAACCTCTGTTTCTTTCAGATGGTAAATTTGGGTAGTTAGTCTTGTCTGCTTCCAGTTCTATAACCTTTAAACTATTGCACATTATGTTTTTGTTTGTTTGTTTGGTTTTTGGTGCCAATGTCTGAATGCAGAAAATTAAGAGGCAAAGTAGCAATTAGGGTGCAGCAGAAAACCAGAAAAGAAAGTCCACATGAGTCCTCAAACTAAACAGATATTCCAGAAGTGGCCATCAGTGTCTGGGGATTGAGAATTCTGTGATCCAAGAAAATCAAGAAAAGGGCAATGGATCTGATAGGCAAGCAGGAAGATGCCTAGGAGTAGAAAATAATCATCCAGAAGCTGCTATCCCCATTGGCTTCCAGGGATGATTTGATTTATTTCAGGGTCATAGGTGGAAAAATACATAGCAATGTTATTCCAAGAGTCAAATACAAGCACAACATAGATGCAGAATAGCTTTCCGGTGCAAATGTCAGTCATTGCAACTATTCTTAATTAAAGTGATCCTTCTCGATCTTATAGAAAGTATTGATATTGTGAGCATCCAACTTTCTCTTTAAACCCAAGCAAGCATTTATTTCCTTGCTTCTTTAGTGGTTAAGAGAATTATGCAGAAACTAGTAGAAGTTGGTTAATTATTCAAATGTGCTTATTATACATAAGCAGCATGTTTATTCTGTCCCTATTTGTGCATATATATTTATTGTTTATGAACTTATTTCCCATCAGTGATGATAAGAGAATACAATTAGCACATCTGTCCCATTTGTTGTGACAAAATATGAACTTAAGTTCTGTATGCTGATTTAGAGAAGCATATTCCTAGGAGTCTAGGATGAGCCTGGTGGAATAAAATTTCAATAATAAATACAGTTGTGGGAATCTGCATTAAAAAGCAGCACTAAGGGAAAAAATGACATGAAAGAGTGTTACAGAAGCTTTTTCAAAGGAGAATTTGGACAGAAATAGTGAGTGACATCCCTAGAGAGGTGGAGGGTTGGAAAAAATCATTTGTGGGAAGGAAATAGGAAGAGAGAATAAGGATAAGCCTTCTCTGTGTCATTTTTTGAATATGCTTGAATTCTAGCACCTTGAAGGAATCCTAAAAGAGTGTTGAAGGTAGCAGGGAGGGAGGAGGAAGTGAGAACAGGTAAGCATTGCTTTATAGGCAAAACAGACACAAAACTGTGCATAACTTTGAAGACAACAAAGAAAGGGGTCATACTTAATTGTGTTGGAGCTAATTGTATTCGTTAATTGCATTCCCCTCCAGTGATGCTCCCTCACCCAGTGTCAAAGCCCTACCTAAGAAGAGATGGCTGTTGTTTCAGAGGCACCAGGAGGAGTACCCAGAGTGTGTGCCAGGCTGCCTGCCATCTTATAGAGAACATATCCTTTTAAAGCAGGAGCAAAGGCCATGCATCACAAGTTCTTTCTGTTCAGATATAACCAGCAATGGGAGTGAGGATGTCTTTGGAGGTATTTTTCAGTTTAACTATATAGATCAATTCCCAGTGTGACATACACTATTGACGTGCAACATGACTTTAGGTAGGACACAAGTAAACATTATCCAAATTAATAAATGTACATATGTATTTTTGCTTTTCTTCTGTATATGGCAACTGAAACTGATCTTTCATCTGTAGTACCAATATAAACATTGTTGTTCAAATAAATATATTTAAACAATGATTATTTTTTAAAGAAATTTCCTATATAATATTAGGTCAGCTTGCATATAAGAAAGATTTGGGAGGGTGGCACTCATGACTGATGTTTGGGAATCACTGAAGCATAATATGATAAGTCAGAAAAAAGATAAGACTGAAAAATCAAAAAAGTTACCAGTTCTCAACTTTGCTAATGATTGCCTGTGCATTTGGAAAAGTGATTTAACCACATTGCTTAATCTCAAGGTTTTTAAAGTATGCATAGTAAATCCCAGTTGAGCTAATTTGCAGTGTTTTTATGAAAACCAATTGGCTAATGTATTTTATATTCTTTTAAAAATTGGTTTTCAAAGTTTCAATGGGTAGGTGTTGTGGATACACCCTAAGAGAGCCCCTATCAATTCATGCTTTTGAATAAACCCTCACCTTGAGTGTACCCAAAACCTGTGGTGATGGCTTCCAAACAATCAAATATGACAAAATGATGGGACTCCTAAAATTAGGTTTCGTTATTTAAATCTCAGCAGCCTGAGAGTGGAGAGACTCTCCTTTGTTCTAGAACTGAAGAGCCATGCTGTGAACTGCTCAGGAAAAGAAGCACTGGGACCTGAGGGTACCTTCCAGTCAGAATTCAGTAAGAAGTAAGGGCCCTCAGGCATACAGCTACATGGAAATAACTTCTGCCAACAATCAAAATGAGCTGAGATGCAGTTTCGGTTCTAAGGGGTCACCCAGATCAAAACACAGATGGGATGATGTTTTGATTGCAGCCCAGTTGAGTCCCAAGCAGAGAACAAGATAAGCCATACTTGGAACTTGGACTCCTGACCTATGGAAGTTGTGAGATTATAAATATATATTAAAATTTTACTATAATTAGTTACCAGGAAATAAATGTAAACTGCTAGGGGTGATGGCACACGCCTGTAATTCCATCGGCTCAGGAGGCTGAGGCAGGAAGATCAGATTGTGAGTTCAAAGCCAACCTCACCAAAAGTGAGGTGCTAAGCAACTCACCGAGACCCTATCTCTAAATAAAATGCAAAATAGGGCAGGGGTATGGCTCAGTAGTTGAGTGCCCCTGAGTGCTATCTCTGGTACCCTAAACAAACAAACAAATAAATGTAAACAACTACATGTGTCATAATTTATAAGGCAACCCTTGAAAACTAATACAAGTCAGGGAGATGTTCTCCTTGTCTGAGTATATAGATAACATTATTATATCATCCTATTTCCTATTTATCTTTCACATACCCAGTGTTGATATTATTTTTATTTCTGTTATTTTTTAAGAGGAGTTCTGGGAATCTAAGAAAATTATGAGTATTTTGAGAAACTCCCCCAAAGACCTAGGGTTGGTTTCTGTGCACAGAAACCTAATACTTTTTTTCTGATATTCCAAGAAGTATATCAGGTTCTTCATGATTTTTTTTATTCTCATAATGTCCTCAAGAAGGATGTTAGTGAAGCCAGAATTAGACAGGCAGTCAGTGTAGATAGGTAAATCAAGTCAGGTCGATCAAGGGAACCAATTTGGGTCTGGGAAGATGGATAGGTATTGAACGCCTTCAGAGCCCCTCCTCCACCCTTATCAAGATAACCTGCCCTGCCCAAAACTGTTGCTAAGGTAACTTGTCCCGGGGATTATCTCTCCCTACAGGGAGTTATTAATTACACCCCCCTTCCTGCCCAAATCACTCCACCTGGGTCCTTCCCCCTATCTGTGTACTTTTTCACCTTTTTGGCCATTCCACCAACCATCCCAGAGCCTAGTCACGTAGGCAGGAAGGAGAGAGATAAAGGGAAGAGAGCTGGAGAACAAAGGAAGCCTAGGACATATGAAAAGGCAAAACAGGTGTACTTCTTGGTATACCAAGATACCAGCTATGGTCCCCTTCTCCCTCCCGGGAGAAGCCTATGTTACCCCTTTTTCAATAAACCCTGCTTGAATGCTTGCCTTGGTGTGCTTCTTTAATGTTCAAACTTCATCATGTGGAGAAGCAAAACTTGTCACCGGTAACCAGTGATATCATTAGTGCGTTCATTTTTCAGATGAGAAAACTTGCCCAGTATCATCAACATTCTATAGTATTTGTCTTTTCTTGCTTGCCTATATTGATTACTTCCTTTGGTAATGGAGCCTATAATTAGGCCTATCCATCAGAGAGCTGCATTCTACTGACGACAGTATTTGATTCAAATAGTCATGTGATTTATGTTGGGGCATTCTTAAGACATGTATAGATGCTAATCGAATGGAAATCTACCTTTTCCACTAACCATATATTAATGGGGAAGTCATCCGGGGCCTATAAGCCACCTTCATGGAATATCAAGAAATAAATTTCCAACTAATGAAAGATAGAGTTCAAAAAAGTCAAGATGTTAGGACTTGGTGACATTGTTTGAGACCTCAAATCTAGCTATGTCTAAAATTATAACTATCTCAAGGGTTTAAACTTACACAAATCAATAGATGACAATTCTTGCATTTGGAATTTTGTATTGGAATAGGAAGAACTAATTTATATGCTAGTATAAAAAAGAGCTTATTTTTGAAACCAGGTCTCCCTAATCATGAGTTCAGAAGGGATGAGAGTGTTAGCTATAGTTATTTCCAGGCCCCCTTTATCTTCACTCCGTTTTGTTATATGAGAAAAATGAGAACAAAGAGGTGGGAGATGAATTACCTGGGCTCTTCCTTGAGGTCTACACCTGGTATGGGATGGAGTCAGGACTATGATTCAGACCTTCTCACTCCTAGCCCAGTGTCATTTCCAATAAATTACCAAATAACATGCGAATTATCAAAACAAAATATCACAATTCTGTTCTCACTTTTCCAGATGAGGAATCCAAATAAAATTTAAAAGACCAGTATCATATGAGTCTTTGTTACAGAGCATAGTGGGGCTATGGGTCTAAGTACAACATGAAGCACTTAGATATTTTGGATTTTTTCTAACTTGGAGTTAATTTTCCTTTTCTTTCTTCTTCCATAATGCTATTATTTCAGAGAATACGTGGAGACTATCGGTGGGATAATTTAGGCACAGGTACATAGAATACAGACATACTTACCTGTCATCTGTGGACCTGATGAGAGGTAGATTGTTTCTAATTTCTAAACAGCTACTTTAACAACAAAAGGATGACTACTTTAGAAAACTGATAAACCACATTCCATTTACCTCAATGGTTTTAGTTCTAAATGTTCAGTTTTTTAAAAAAGCAACACAATACTTTTTTTTTTTTTTTTTTTGCAGTTTTAAGGATGGAACCCAGGGCTCTCTACCACTGAGATACACCCTCATTGTATTTGATTTATTTATTTATTTTTGACACAAAGTCTCACTAAATTGTTGAGGCTAACTTCAAATGTGTGAGTTGCTGGAATTCTAGACATGTGTGTCCTAGTGGGCCTGGCTTAAACAACACAATTCTTGCTTGTATCATTCACACAGAATGTAACTGAGGACTTTTCTAGGGATACAAAAATTGCATGTTTTTCTCTCTAAATTTCTTAGAAGAGAAAAAAAAATCACTGAGTCAAATATGTGCATTAAGTCAGCAATGTTGTTGCTTTTCTCCAAGTGACAATATCCTGTATTGTCATCCTCAAGGGGATTTCTAAGTTGCACATCAACCTCCAAAAAGTCAGTTTAAACTTCAGAAGTGATATTAATGTCTCAGATTTCTTGAATTTAAGTTATTTGAAGAGGGTTTGGTTTTTTTTTTTGTTTGTTTAAGAGCTCATAACTTCTCAAAGTAAGTCCTAGTTAGGTAAAAAACTTACCTTAACAGAATAACAGGGTTCTTTGGTACTTTCTTGAGATACTAGTCAATGGTATGACTAGAGACTATTATCTGGGGAAAATATTAAATGTTTGTATATCAAGACTCAATTCCAGAGTAACCAGCTTAATGTTCTTAGGTGGAGATAGATGGAGTGTCAGTGCATGCATGCACATAATTACACTCACATGTGTTGAGGTATAAACTGTGAAGAAAATCAAACACAAGTAATTGACTAGTGGTGTTTGTTAAGAAATAAAAATATGAACAACTTAAGGGGCTTTATGACTTGAGTCCTGGTGAGGAGAGCTACTCCTCCACCTTTATAGAGACATACTCCTCTTCTCCACCTGTATGAGAGTAGCTTCAGACAAACTAAGAAGAACTAGATCAATCTTGGTGGAGCCAAGACATTGTCAAAGAAGCACCATCCGAAAGTTGTTTCTTGGGAGAATCATCGCTTCAGTAATCAAATCCCTGAGGTTGAAGACTGGGAGAGAACTATAATGATCTTCAGGTATGGCTGACACTGCTGATACCCCATCTGACCACATCAATTGGGTCCATTTCCCTAACCTTGTTTGTATGTCCATCCTCTAGTCCTGTCATGTTTTGGAGCTAATTATTTCAACCTGAAGATTGTCCTTGGGCTCTTCGACCACCTGTCAAAGGGACAAGGAGATCATGTGGCATTCTACGTTAGGTGGAGAAATAGCCAATGACTGGCTAGTATGGAAGCATGAAAGTCTAGTCTCTTTGCTTGAGGTGGGATAATAAACTCTCAGGTATAATATATGCTCTAGAGCTGATCTGCTTAGAAGTTTTGGCTATTCAGATATAAATAAATTAAGATTAGATAAAATTTAAAAATTCACTTCATTAGCTGCCTAAGTCATGTTTCAAGTTCTTACTTACCAGACACATGGGGCTACTGGTTATCTCACGATATAGAATATTTTCTATATTGCAGATATAGAATATTTTCACCATCATATTCCATTCTATTCCATTGCATCAAGTATCCTCTGGAGGTCTCTGAAGGAACATACTGAGTTTAAGACTTACTCCACAATCAAACCCTGATCTGTCTTCTTTCCTTTACCTACTACCATATTGCTTTCCCATAGGTGCATTTCCTTTAGAAAACGTTTTTTGAACCCAAACCTTAAGACTCTAAAGAAGTCATTTAAAATAAATTTCTGTTCTTGTATTTCTATTCCTGAATACTGCAAGTCAAAATCTTCTTTTAGTATTACTGACATTTTCATCTCGATTTCTTCATAGTACCTCTTTTGATTGTATTTCAAACAAGACCATATTTCAAGTGAGTGGCAGAGCTGGAATTCAGGACTGGCTCTTTGACTAAGAACTTACTGCTCCTTTTATTATAATGCACTGACCTTGGGACTCCAAGGATGTGTCACACTTAGAACCCAGTCTGTGCATACAGAAAGGACATTAAGATTTTTTTTCTTTTTTTGAATATAAAGGTAGAATTTATTGAGGAACAGGAACAGAACTCTTGCAGTGCAAGAGGGAACCAAATAGCAGGTTTTCTCTGGCCAAGTATGCTAGTCCAGGGGGTTTTTATTGCACGAGCTCCACTGCTGTTAGTCCAAAATTATGCTAATTAGGGCTTGAAAATGAAGACACTGTTTTTTAGGAGGGATCATTTGCTGTTTGAAAGATGACTTTATAAGTCACATATTTTTCTTTCAAGTATCTATAATTGTTCATTTAGGGCTCTCATGTTCTACGTATGCTTTATCCAAGTAGCTAGTCCTGCCTGTTCTTTGACCATACTTGCACAAACCAACTGATCAGGACAAATACACTCACACAGTTGTCATCATGTCACCATCCACTTATTGAGTCATGCAATATGCTAAGATTTTTCAGGCATTATGTTATCCAATATTCACAATAAGCTTAGGACCTAGTACCATTATCTTCATTTCGTACATAAGCAGAGTGAGAAAAATAATGAAGATTTGCAGTACATGCTTTGATCACTCAACAATGGGGTCACCCTCTGAAATGCATTATCAAGTGATTTCATTACTATGTGGACATCTTTGTGCAGTCACACAAACCTATATGTTATAGGTCCATCACTCAGCTGACCTCTTGGTGCAATCAAAAGACATAGTCAACATAAAATATGTGTCTTTGGCCATTATAACATGGCATACTGTTTTACAGTGAACATTTTGTGTGTATAGGTTACTGGGGATTAACTTGGGGGCACTCTACTGTCGAATTACACATTCAGTCTTATTTTATTTTTATTTTATTTTATTATTGCTGAGGCTGACCTTGAACTTGTGATCCTCCTGCCTCTGCCTCCCAACTCACTGGGATTATAGGTATGTGAGCCACTGAGCCCCACTAACATTTTTATAAGTAGAAGGGATACACTCTAAAATAACAATTAAAAGTATAGTGAATATATAAACCAGTAACATAGCAACTCATTATCATTACCAAGTATGTTGTACCATACATAATTGTATATGTTATACTTTTATGACTGACAGCTCAGTTTGTTTACACCAGCTTAGTCACAGACAGGTAAGTGATGTGTTGTGCTATGATGTTAAGATGGCTATGATGTCACTTGGGGATAGGAATCTCTCAAATTCGTTATGAGAACACTGTTATATATGTGGCCCATTATTGACATAACAAACATTTTTGGAGTGCCTGGCTATAATTATATAGGACAAAATTTACTTCCTTCTCATCATGATCCCAATGCAATACAGCCTGCCAACTCAACAGAGAATCATGATACTTAACAGATAGTTCTTGGTCTTGTTCCACACTGTGTCCTTTCCTACCTAGTGTATAGCCAGTAGGACATAAAGTAGCTTTCTAAGAATAAGGCCAATGCCTCTGTCTTTCTTCTTTTTTTTTTTTCCAGATTTCCTGCCTTAGGTTCACCTGGAAAGTAAACATCTACAGATTTGGCTCTACTACTTAGAAATATATATATATGTATATATATATATATATATATATATATATATATATATATATATATGGATCATTTCCTTTGTCTTACTTCCAGAAAGAAGATATTATTATTTTAAAATAAAGCTAATTAATATAATATAGCACTGTAATTAGAACCCCTTTGTCCTAGATATTGCTAGACACTGCAAGCTTATCCTAGGAAATGTTTTTCATAACACTGGGAAAATAATGAGTCTCTTTCACTCAGCCTGAGCCATATCTGAACTAGTGACCCAGAGGTGGATGGCTCAGAGGCCCATTACCAGCACCCATAGCCATCTATTGTGACATGAGTGATGATGGATCCAGCTTAATGCTACCCAGATATTATCTCTGAATCCTAAGCAAAAGATGGACTGTAGCTACAAGCCAGACTTAAAAGTCTCTTGCTGAGATTTGTAGAAAATGTTGTCATTTTAATTAACATTTCCAAACAATAATAATCATTATTTAGTGCTGCAGTGCTAGCCACACACCAAATGCTAAATTTCTGAGTGTTTTAAAGCAGGAAAATGTCCTTCTGGGAAATAGGGAGGAAATTTGGTTTGCAGTTTCTAGGCTACAGATATCACATCAAAGTGGTTTTTCTTTTTCTCTTTTTTTTCCTTTTAAGTAAAAACTATGTGACTTATTCTGCATTCACTTTTTCTTTGCTAATTTGCCCCTTGACATGCAATACCTTTGCAAATATTCTTAGAATAGATTAAAATTGTATTTTGAAGAAACAAACATATGATCTTGTGTTTTATGCTCTGCAAAAATGCAAGGCAAATAAAAGTGCTTTGGAACTTGGAAAATGAAATTAAGTCTACAAGAGATTTTTCTTTCATGTAAAAGAATGCAAGAAACCATCCCACTACTTGCTCCTATCAGTCTGTCTCTCCATTCCCACAGTCTCCAAAGAAATGACTTGTCTCACAGCTAAATGCCTTACTCTCTTCCAAGACCCCACAAAAAGACAATGTTTGGACACAGAAAGCAGTCTTCTGACCCTTTCTTTCTTTTAGCTCATCAGAGTTGATCTCTATAGTGAACCTTGGTTCTTTGTTCCTAGTCCTTCTTTTTGTCCATCTCTCTTGATCTTCCCTACTCAGCTACAGGCCTTGATGCTATCCATCTTCAGGCTCAGCCTTAGGAGCTCACAAGCTCATTCTGATCCAGGCAGAGCATTTCAGATCTATTGATGGATGAGGTCAAAATATTAACAACAGCTGACAGTTCCTTGTCTCTGGGCATGTGCAAGGCAGTACTCTTAAATTATTCTCTCAGCCTTGCAACCATTCTACAAGGCACATTATCATTCTGATTTTACAGAGAGGGGGATTGAGGTATAGGGAGGTTAAATAACTGGCCTGAAGTAAATGACAGAGCCAGAATCTGAACCCATGCAATCTGGCTGCACATCCGAATCTCATAACCTCTACTCTCCATTCCCTCTTTACTTAGCTATAGGCACATGTACCCAGACATACCTGGGACTTGCCTAGAGGGGTCTCAGTTTTTCTTTAAAAATCATGGGGGGGATCTCATGAGTCAGTGTTTAATTGTGCTCTCCAGCCCTTCCTTCAGGGGTTCCAGAGGCCTTGCCCTGTGTCCTAAAACACAGGCATTTGACAGTTCTTGGGAATCTCTGCCTAGTTATCCCACATCCAGAAGTCTCTCCAGGCACAAAGATTCCAGAGAATTCCAGTTGTTTCTCAGTGGTTAACTTGCATCTTCTCCTGAAGAGAATGATCATTTAGGACCACATTCATCTGTATTTTACAGCATTATTAGTTGAATGATTTTTGTAAACTGTCCTGAATAAATCTAATTTACTTCCTGTTACTACTTCTGTATACTAGTAAGGTCACCATCTTCCCTTCTTGGAATGACAACATTAGATACCCCGTGGGTGTCCTGCCTTAATCTCTTGGCCCCTCCAATCCATTCTCCATGTTGTAACCAGGGAAATGTATTGAATACAAAAATACGGTCATTTTCATGATGAAAACCTTTCTAGATGCTTATAACTTTTTAAGGTCAAACTCTACATCTCTAATACAGCTGCTAAGGCCTTGCCTAACAGGCTCAGCTTTACCTTGTTTTCTTCACCAACATTCTCTGTCCAACTGTTTTGTTTCCTCCCCTGCTGAACTTCCGCACAAAGCCTCCCTGTCTTGAACCATCTTGCTCTTCTCCCCATGGAAGTCACTGATTTATTCTTCTGGTCATTGCTTAAAATTTATTTACTTCCCAAGAGAATTCTTGTCTTGCAGATCAGATTAAGATCCCCTTGTATAAGCTTTTATAACATCTTTCTTCTGGGTGTTTAATTATATATTGGTACTTACAGTGTGCTACCTACCAGCTGTAATATGTCATTACATTCTAAAACTCAAGAGCATCAAGATCTTATTTATCTTGTTTGTAGCTATGTTCCCAGTGTTTATACAGAACACTGCTTGCTGTATGATGATGGATCATAAATGAAAGGTGAATGAATGAATCTATAAACTTCTAAATAGAACCTCTTGTGATTAGGAGATGAGAAAGCTCACTAAAAGATAGCAATTATTGGGCATTAACTACTACTAAAAATTATTGCAGATTTAGATGTTATGTTTTATTTTACATTCAAAATACAGCCTGATAAGTTAGGTTTTAATATTTATCTCATGTTACAGATGAGTAAAATGAGGCTCAATGGCAAAGCTTGTTTTTTGTTTTTTTTTTTTTTGGTACCGGGGATTGAACTTAGGGGTACTTGATCACTGAGCCACATCCCCAGCCCTATTCTGTGTTTTATGTAGACACAGGGTCTCGCTGAGTTGCTTAGCGCTTCGCCATTGCTGAGGCTGGCTTTGAACTCGCGATCCTCCTGTCTCAGCCTCCCAAAGTGCTGGGATTACAGGCATACGCCACCACACCAGGCGCAAAGCTAGTTTTGAATCCAAGTGATTTATAGATGCCCACATTTTAACTGGTAAACCAAATGTCTCTCTCTCTCTCGGTGTACACACACACATGCATAATATCTCCATGTTAATAATATATACAATTCCTATAAGTATACATATAATATCTATGTTTACAACACAGCTTATAATATATATAATCGCTATGCACATACGTGTATACACACAAGAGCAAAGGTAATTTTTTATGTGTATGGATATTTGTATTGCAGATGTGTGTGTATACATATATGTAACACATGTATAGACGTATATAAATGTATAAACTCTTCCTCTCTCTCTTTTGCACACACCCCCCCACACACACACAGTGTTCACAGCTTTTGCCTTGATTTATGCTACTCTTGAATCTATGGTTAGAGTCAAGCTCAGGGTGATCGTAAGTTTCTGAAAGAAGTATGTTCAAGAGAACTTTTCTCCTTAGCACTGCTATAGGAAAGATCCCTCTTTTCCAGGCATTCCTCTTCCCCTCCCATATCTGCTATGGGAGTGTGGGAGTGATTGACAGGAAGACATGAAGCAGGAGCAGGACAAAAATGGCTTGTGTTTGCCAAAATTTCATTTATTTTAAACAAACAAGCTCTCTTTGGACACTTTCTAGTGATTTCCTCCTTCTCCTTTAGGCCCTTTGAGTAGATATTTTTTGGTTCTTAGTCATCCTGTGTGGGTTTAGCTCATTAACTGATCAAATTTCATGCAGCAGGCTGTGCCATTAAGGTCCACAGATCAGGAACTGGGTCTATATTTTTGCAAACTGTCTTTCTATTGATGAAGTCAAAATTTTAAATGAAAATTAAAAACATTTGTTTCCTGTTTTTCCAGTAAAATAAAAAAGATTTCATTTCCATCACAAATAATATTCAGAATTTATTTGATGTGCAGAGTATTTTAAAGAAATATTTTTATTTTTCAGAAATATTTATTTGCTAATTATAGAAAACACCAAACTAGGACACCATAGTACCTGCTTTGTGTGTGTGTGAGTGTTGGGGGGGTGATTTCTTGGGTTAATTAAGTTTTATAATCCATAATTTGGAAGTTATCAAGCAATAGCATGGATTCTGGAATCCTGCAACACATTTTAAAATCATGTTTGCTTACTTTAGGAATGTTAAGCTCTGACCAATCTATTTTATTATGGATTCAAACTTTGTATTTTTTAATTAATAAACCCTTGGGTTTTTATTCTTCCCTACAGTGTGGCATGTTTTCATTTTATGACACCAACTAATTCAGTCGCTAGATAATGCCTTAAAGAATAATCTGACAAGATGCACTGAAGTCAAGATGACAGCTAGGTAGATGTGTTATGCAATTAAATTATATCCAACAAAGGGCCAATGGCTTCTGTACATCGGACAGCCACGTCCACATTTGATCATTCATCTGTGCACTGAAGTCTAGGTGACTGACAGCTTGCTCATGTGATGCTAGGCGGCTTTGCCATGCTTTAAAATAAATGCTTCCTGAGGTAGATTGTTACGTCTTTGACAGATTATATATTTAACTATCTACAGAATTCCATTCATTAAGATATTGGAAGGACTTCTCTTTTTGCATGTGTGAAACAAGATACATGCCTGCTAAGGCTAGATCTTCACAAGACACATTAGCTCATGCATTATAATTTCTTTAAGCCTCTCAGGGAGATTTGAATATGTAATTTTGCATTTCCCTCAATATGTCATTATGTTGATATAGGGAGGAAAGAGGATGCTTTTGTTAATACAACCAATTGAAAGATGCATAAAGAGGAGCAATAAAATTAGTTTATATTAATCATGACTCCTTGATAATAGATTTGATGTCCTATAGCTACAGAAAGATTCCTTTCCAAAGCCAGTGCTTCTAGGATAATAAAAACAACATTTTAAAAGCATACAGAAGAATTCTTGCAAGAAGGTAGAAGAATGAATTATTAAAGGTACTGCAGCTTCTTGATAAAAATTTTATGATAACTGTACAGTGTTCATCAAACCTTGCCTTTTAGCAATAAGGAAACATGAGCTCTGCTTATTTCGAGTTGTAAATTGGTTTCCTCTTATTGTCTCATTTAAACAATCTTTTCCAGAATAGACCCAGAGGTGCAAAATGACTCCAAATTGCAAGCTACAAGCTTTTTCTCTCCTCCAAAATTATTGGACCCATGATATTAACACCTTCCACTTTGTAGTAAAGCAACCTGCATTTATAGAGGTTATTAGGTTTCTCCAAAACAATATGCAATGGATCTTAAGTGTTAGTGGAGAGGAGAATCTGAACATCGAGTACAGTCTTAACCAGAAAACATCTGCAAGGACAGATTGAGAATGTACCGATGGGGGAAAAAGACAGAAAAGGAGAAGCTTCCTATTGGCACCTGTATGATTGTTGAACTAACAGAGGTTAGCAGTGAACATTAAAAACACTAAACCTGTCCTGTTCTGTCTTTCAGTCAATATTTGTTCACTTCTTTTCTGTCACCACCATACAATAGAAGGAGGGCAAAGAGAGCAATGTATGTCTTTTGGGCAATTCTTACATGCAGACAACACAAGCAACGATTTTTACTTCAATTTTACATTGAGTTGCTATCTTTAGCCTTGATGGCAGTTGATTGTGAGAATCTCTCCTACAGATTTTTTTTTTTCCCAGAGGAATTGCAGCCTGATGTCATAGGAAGGAGAAGGTCCCCAACCCCTCACACTGCTGCTGGGTAACATTTGCTGTCAGGAGACCAGGTTTTCAATCATACTGTTTTCACTAACTAGAGAAGTTAAATAAATTATTTCACCTCTTTTAAACCCCCCTGTATTTCTATGTGGCTTGCAATTGAGATGATTAAATCTCAAGGTAAATGACTTAAGATTGGCGACCAGCCTAACATAGTGCCTGTCACCAAGATGATTCTCAATAAGTGATGTTATGTTTACTTTTGAATTTATCTCCCTCTAGGAAATTGTTCTCCTCTTTTTAGATAAGTTGGCACATATTATTTTTATTCATGTAATTATGCTGATTGACCAGAAAAGGCTCTGGCTGGTCATGTAGACTCCCTGAAATTTTAGGGAATAGCATGAACTGAAATTATCCAGCATGTAGAAAGCACAGAAACCATGTCCTGTTAGAGCAAACTACACATGGCATATCATCTGGTAGAATGGTAGAATTTATTCAGCCTAGAAACCCTTAGTTTTGCAATACAACTATCAACAGTTCCTCTTGGCCAAGGATGTACAAGTGTGTGCATATGTTTAAGGAGACACAAGTTTTTGGAGGGGGAATAAGTAAACCTTTAGTTTGTAATAAAAATATAAAACAGTTAACCCTGCAGTACCTACACTGGCATCTGATGGTGATTTCTAAATCTTTCTTATGAGAAGTTGCTAATTGTTCTCTGCTAGGACTCAAATGAGAGTTTGTTACGTTAGATTGTAGGTACTATTATCTGCAAATAGTCACTATTCCTTTTTTTTCCTAAGAAGAAAATATCCATGCACAATTAACATGAATATACATAGTCTCATTACATAAAAGGCACTGTCCAAGTGTTTTATATTCAGTTCTTTAGTAATTATTATACATGGGCACTGAGTTATTTCCTTCTTAGGAAAAGGTGCTGATGACACTTTGCAGAGAATAATTAGTGTCCTCATCTTCTATTTCTCAGGACCTCTCAAATATAATGGTTATGATAATGATAACTACACATACAGGCTGGCTTGGGAAGGTCCTGATTTTATCTCTGCTACCCCGGTGCAATTAATTATGCTTCTTCATTTTATTATTTTTCCAGTGTAAACAATAAATTGTATAACCCTCAAGTTATGGGACCTGTATTTATCTCAAGTATACTGTGAACAACGTTGAGTTGCACTTTCTGAGAACCTAAGGTTAGCCATGTCCTTGGCCCATTCTTTTGTGTACTCTGCCCTTCCAGCACCTTCTCTGCTTTGATGAATAGACTCAGGAGCAATACGATGACCTCGAGAGCAATAAAAAGCAACAAGATGGTCAAAATATTTTTGTCTCCAACTGTGTGATAGGAAGTCACTTTTCCTTTAGAATCTAAAAAGGCACTTCCTTTTGTGTGATTTCATAGTATCACGCATGTAAAACCAATAACTATTTCCCATGTACAGTAGCAAGAATGTAGGCAATAACTTTTTGTTTAACAGTGTGCACGTAATTATGTTTCAAGCATGGAAGGGAATAATTAGTGAGTTGCAAAATCATTTTAATATTTCTACAGAACTACTTGAAAGAAAAATAGAAACAGAGAATATAAGCATGTGCTACATATGTAAAAGTGTACATATTATTTTGAGAAAGTTTTGTTTTGGTTGTGTGTGTGTGTGTATGTGTGCACGCACACAGGAAAAGAGATATTTCTATAACATATAGGTGAATGGATAAAGAGAGAGAGAAAAAGATAGAGGTACCTAGTTTCCAAAATGGTTCCCAGTGACACTTGCCCCTTCAGAGTCACATCCCTGTACAATTCCCTGCAGTACTAAGTAGTGGTGGTTGATTTGTGTTATAAATCGAATATTTTAGAAATGACAGTGTATGACCCCTGAAGCTAGATCAAAAAGGGGTCTGCACTAGCTTTGAATTATTCTCTTTGGGCAAAGCTATCTACTGTATCATGGGGATGTTCAAGATGATATGTGGAGAAACCTGTGTGAGATCAAATGGTGCTTCTCATCAAAAATAAGACCAACTTGCTGCCATGAGATTGGCTACCTTAGAAAAAGATCCTCCAGTTTCACTGGAGCATTCAAGGAACCACCACCCCTTCCCTATTTCATGACCAAAACTTTGTAGGAGACTAGAAGCCAGAATCTTCTAGCTAAGCTGCTCCCAAATGCCTATTTCTGGTTTACCGAACCAAAAATAACTGATATTCACTATTATTTTAAGTTCCTTCGATCTGAGGAAATTTTTTAATGTGGTAATAGTTAACCGTATAGCTATATTCATATTTAGGGACACACACATATACATGTAAATTTATGCAAGAAGAGTTTCTGTTGTGATGTAAAACATATTCCTTGTTATTCTTTGTGTTTGATAAAATATTAAAAAAAAATACTTTCAGATTCTAGAAATGAAGAGAGAGAAGGGACAGGAATATATTAAGTCCTACAATATGTATGGTGCTGTGCTACACATTTTCACCTTCTTTAATCTACATAATATTTTACATAGATATTGTTACCTCTATTTTCTATTGAAGATTTTAAACAAAACTTAAGATGTTTGTGAAACATTACATTAATTGCCTTTAACCTGTTTTATTTCTTTAGGCAATGTTTTGGGACCCCATTTTAGGACTCACTGTGGCAATCTTTTTGTATCTAGAGATATTTGTTCCTGACTCCATTTATTATTTAGTCACTATTTTGATGCTATGAAGCTTCTTTTAGATTTATTTATTTTGCCATTATGACTTTAAAAATTATACATTATGGTAAGCACATTGGGCAAACAAAACTTCTGTATCATCTTTCAAAAATTAATAATCAATGGGGTAGGAGTACATTCTCCATTTACAATTTTTTAATAATTTTTGTGTTTGGGGGGTTACATTAAAAATACAATGTGTACATTTGAAAAACAGGTAGAGGAGTACAGAAGACAATAATCTGGGGCAGCTTTAATGAAGTCCTTATTTATTATGGCATAGTTCAGATGTTGAAGATTCACTAAACATCCATGTGTTAAAGACTTGGTTCTCAGGGTAGCAGAACTAGGAGGTAATAGCAACTTTGGTAGGTAGGGCCTGATGACAAGTTCTAATATCTCTGGGGAAGTGTCCTCTCATGGGATTTGGGGACCTTAGCCCTTACTCTTTCTCCCTGGCCATAAAGTGAGAAGTTTGGTTCTGCCCCCATGCTCCTGCCATGATGTGCTGTCTTGCCACAGGTCCAAGCCAACATGCCAACTGATCCTGGACTAGAACCTCCAAAATTATGAGCCAAAATAAACCTCTCCTTTTTTAACTTGATTATGTTAGGCATTTATTATAGTGACAGACACAACAATTAAAAGCTAACAAAGCTATTAATTTGAAATGTTTTTGAAATACCATGTTCCATGTTCGGAACAAGTTGGATAACTTATATTGAGGGTTAATATTTTTGTGGGACAGATACAGGATTGGGAGGGGAATAAGGGATGCCCTAGAGTCAACATTAGTACAGGTGTCACATCTCTGTGGCCAAGTCGGAAAACTCATTTTCTGTTGTGTTAAAGTTTTCTGTATTTTCACTATAGCTTTCTATTTCCTCATAGTGCCCTTCTTTAAGGGGGTCAGCTCACAGTCTCATAATTTTTCCTAACAATAACCATTATTAACATATTAAATGGAACCCACCGGATGCTGTGGAAGTTGGCTGGGTTGGCCCATGTGGGAAAGCATTTTCAAGTCAGTTTCTATTCCTTCCATTGTCTGTATTCATAGTAATGACATTGGTGCCCAAGTGCTGATACTAACAAATGAACATCTGAGCCTCAACACATTGCATCTTCTTCCTGAAACAGAGATTTGCCGTTACTGGTTTACCACAGTGGTATTCAAGACTGGCTACATATGAAAAATACTAAATATTGATGACTGGGCTCCATGCCGGGTTTCTAATTTGATTTGGTGTTATAATTTTGCACTGGTATTTAAAAAAAAAAGACTCAGGTGATTTTAATGTGTGATCACAATTGGGAAACACTGGTATAGAGTAAGTTATTTGGCAAATTTAAAAACAATCATGATAGCACACAGTATTTTATTTATAAAACAAAATTATATCTCCAAGAGTATATCTTCCCATCACTCATTTATGCATGTTTTAGAGGATGAAGTACAAACTCAACTTATTCCTCTTCAGCTTCATTGCCTGATAACTTCCTCCTTTTGATTTAGGTTCCTGCAATTCCTGACTAGTGGTGGATTCCCGATTGTACTCTTGCAAATTATGCTTCCATGGCCTTTCCCACCTGAAATACCCTTCACCATCCTATCCTCTTGTTATTTTCACTAATTCCATCAAATCATCTTTCACACTCTCCTTTCTGGGAAGCTTTCCGTGGTACTCCATGTAGCACACCCTTTCTGAGTACCTTTAAACCTCATTCAGTTTAGAGTTGTATAGATCCCATGATATTATACTGTATTTGCTTTGGCAACTCTCTTAGCCTGAGAGACGCCTGAAGGAAAATAAAGGCCCTTTTCTGCATCTGTGTGTGGGTATGGATGTACATAGTAGATAATGAATAAATATTTGGAAATGAGCTACCATCCCTCTTTCATAACTTCCCTTATAAAAACAAAAGTTATTCAACAAATTTGTACCTCCTACTACCTAAATTCCCTGTTGTTTTTGTGCCAGAAAATGAATTCACCCCTCCAAATTTGAGACCTTTCATTTGCTTTTAATCTACTGATGCTGCCTCCTTTACTTCAGAGGTAGATCAGTTGGAATAAAAGCAATGTTGGGATAGACAGAAACAAGGCAAAGACAGCCCCGTTCCATTGCTTTCAACAAAGGACCCTCCTCCATTCATGAGGAGGGTGTGAGAAGACCAGAGAATATGGTTTCCATATATACAGTAGAAAGATTTAAAAATAATGAACAGTAGAAATTCTAAATAGTGCTTAATGATAGTTGAGCCAAGATTTCAAGTTTTGCTGTACACATCATTCTTCCCCTCAATTTGAAATTCTGAGTATTGATTCCTCTGCATGGAACTTCTAATGATGTGACATGGTTTGTTTGCTCATCTATCTATCTATCTATCCAGGCTTTTAGGAGGTTGGTTGTTTGTGGTCCTGGGGATTTAACCCAGGGGCACTTCACCACTGAGCTACATCCCAGCTTTTTTATGTTTTTATTTTTAGACAGGGTCTCACTAAGTTGTTGCGTCAGACCTCAAACTTATGATTTTTCTGCCTCAGCCTCCCGAGTCACTATGATTACAGGTGTGTGCCACTGTGCCGGGCATGTCATTAAAACTATAGGTTGGCAGAGTTTATTTACTGATAGTGTTTTTTTTTTTACTCTTTTATTTCATATTTCCTTTCTTCCTTTTCTCCTCCTTCCCTCCCTCCCTTCCTTTCTGTTATGATTTGGATCTTAACAGCCTCCCCCAAAATTTGTATGCTGAAGGCTTGGCCCCCAGTGCAGCAGTGTGCAGAGATGAGGGTTTTAGGAGGTGAGTGGATCATGAGGGCTTTGATATCATGAATGAATCTATTTATGGATTCATCACTTAAGGGGTTTGGGAAGAGGCTTTGCTATGAGAGCAGTTTCTCTCTCTCTGCTTCCTGGCCACCTTGAGGTGAGCACATTCCCTCACTGTGATGTTCTGTCTCGCCACAAGCTGAGAAAAAGTAGAGCCAAATAACTTAGCACCGAAACGTCTTAAACAGTCAACCAAGATACATCTTTCTGCCCTTCCGTTGACTTTCTTGGATTATTTTGTCACAATCTCTCTTTATTTCTTTTTTATTCATTTTTGCTCTAAATTTGAAATCATTCAGACATTTTTTTATTCATTTCTCATACTCACTATATTACATGACTCTGCCGAACACCAGAAAATCAAGTCATAGTCCATATATCTACCTTCAAGAAACCAAGAGTTTTATGAGACTTACAACATGCATGCACACACATACACACAGATACATATTTATGTAATATACACCAGCCAAAAATATATACATATATTATATATAACATATATATACATATATATGTAAATACACACCCCTCTGTAAGCTCTGTGTAATAGGTGTTCAAAGAGATGCTTTGCAAGGCACCATAAGAACACAGAAGAACAAACAGAATGCCTTGCAAAATATAAAATAGTCTCAAGAGGTCGAAGGAGAGAACAATTATTTTTAGCTGTTGCTATGTAAAACTTCCCACTAGCTTCAGTTTTTTTCATACATATTAACTCACATCATCCTTGTAATTAACTGTACGTGTTGGGGATTGTGAGTGACATCACTTATTTATATTTGAAAACTAAATTTCAGAAAAAAAATATTTTGATTTTCCGAGGTCACACGTTTGACTTTGGAAATGAATAGGGAAACTCTTATTTTAATTATTATTGATATTACTATTATTTGCAGATTTGAAGGACTCCATGTTATTTGATGCTACTTGATGTTATTTGAGATAGATCATACACGTGCAAATTAGCTAAATTCTTGCACAGTTAAAGCTGTACCGCATACCAAGCAGGTCTTTGTGATATCAATTCGCTAATGCTCATTTGAAGTAGGTGATGTTATCTATTTTAAAAGAAGTAAAGTGAGTCAAAGAAAGTTTACAAGTATTGTTCTAGTCAGCTTTCTATCACTATAACAAATACCTGAGAAAATACACTTCTAAAGAAAAAAAGGCCTCTTTTGACTGACAGTAGTAGAGGTTTCAGTTCATCATCAGTTGGGCCCATCGCTTCTGCTGATCTACAGATCTCACTAGGCCCACCTTTTGAATATTCTGCCACCTCCCAGGAGCTCCACTCTTACAAATCTTTAAAACATACGCCTTCGGGGCACCTAAAAGTCAAACTATAGGAATAAGAGTTATTGAGTGGGTAGCAATAGCTGTTAAATTCAGCTACTTTTGAGCCAGCAATCCATGAGAAGCAATAAGGGCCCTTGCAAAACAAGTCGGGATGCAAACTGTGGGTTCCAGGTGCCCAGTGAGTGGTACGGGTACTAGTCCTGTAGGTTGAAGTTCTTCTTGGAAGGGAGCTCCATTTTTCTCACTGCCATGACCTGCAGAGGTAGCAGCAGCACTGTCTCTGGAGAGAGTGCCAAGTATCAATCCTTTCTTTGCCCTTGCTTGTATGACCTTCGGCTAGGTACTTAAATCTTGAATCCTTAAGCTCCTCATCTCTCTAATTGGGAGACTCAGAAATATTTCAAATGATGGGACAAATTGGATAGTGTTTTCAAAAATGCCTAACACATAATAGGTGCTCAATAAATACTTTTTATACTCACACTTCATGGGACTCCAAAATTTTGCTAGTGTTTTAAATTATAAAGATGACAATAAAATATTACTTTAGCTAGCTTCTAACCTCCTTAAAGCACCATGATCATGATCTTTCAATCAAACTTGGGATTTAAGTTCCTTATTTATTTTTTTCCAAAAACATGTCTTATGTTTGTTTCACAGGTCCTATGTTTTAACTTCATGGTATTTCAGCATTTAAGCCATTCCTCACCATTGTTAACGGGTCCTGATACCGTATCATGGAGCCTTTCATTTCATGTTCATTATTCAAGTATGTATAGCTGGAGTAGATGTTTCTATTCTATCATTTCAAAGTCTCTGAAAGAAGGCATCTCTCTTTTCACTCTTAGTCTCATCTATCTTCAACGGAAGAAAAATTGCTGAATAGGGGCTCTGGGTGATGGGGCAGTGAAAATAATTTTGTAGCAAAATTATATGATTCAGACTATAAATCAGCTGACAACTTGCCTTTTCCTGAAGCAATATTTTTTTTTAGCCGTTGAGAAAACTGTTGTGGACTCACACTGGTGTCACATGGATTCTCACTCTACCTTTATTTCTAGCTTTCCACTCTGGGTTATGTCCTTTTTCTCCCCCTCCTTTTCTGCAGCTTGTCTTACGGCATCCTTAAATGGCTTCAAGGTTCTTTCATAGGTGCACAGGGTAGCCAGTTGCTGCCTGGGGAGCCAGCTTGCAGAGGAAGGAGGGAGAGTAATGTCCTTACATAACACTGCAGTGTGTGCTGTTCCCAACACCTCTGTTCCTTGCAAAGGTGGTGTGGGGAGCAATTACCACTCCCATTTAAAGTCTGAATGCCTTAATCATTCTTGGAAAAGCAATTTCAGTACACTCATTAGAACCAAAAGAGTTTCCCTTCTCTAAAGAGATTTCTGAAATGGGAACATTGAAGTAGAATGTGACAGAGGCAGAGAAGCCAGAGGAGCTCAGAGGGATGCAGACTCCAGAAAGAAGAGTGTGTTTAGTGTCTGTCCTTTGTGAAACAAGCCTCCTTTAGATCAGGCTTTTATGGCCATTGTCATAGAGAGAGCCCCTGAGATTTCTTCCTATGTATAATAAAATGACAAAATTAACACCCCATCTACAATTAGACAACAAAGTTAGACACAACTTTGAGATTTTCTTCTGGCAGCTGTGGTGGGGAGACAAGGGGACAGTCTACTGCTGGCCATGCTAAGGTAGAAAATGATCAGGCCTGGGAGGACTCAGCCTCCCAGATGAGACTGGGAGAATTTAGGGTGGATTACAGAGTAGGGAAAAGAGCAATAATGAATTTTCAATCTGTCCTTCAGCCTTGGACCATCGAAGGCTGCTTTTGATGGTAGTGCGTAAGGGCTCCAATCTCAGGGCCATATCACTTAGACTCACCAAGCAAATAATGAGAAAATAAAACAAAATGGAGTGACCCTTTGTCTTAGGCAAGTTGCAGACACAATGTATTGCTGCTGCCAGAAGTCTCTTCAACCCAGCACTCTGGAACCCTTTTCCCAGATCTTGGAAAAATGGCTGTGAGTGTATGACTGCACTCTTCAAGAGTAGACCACTAAAGATACACTTGAGGGTACTAGGCTAGTCTGGGTGAGGATAGTCCATGTGAATGATGGCTGAGTTTAACATTATGCAGGAGGAGTTCCCTTCATTCCCTACCCTGCTCCACTGATGCCCATAACACATGTTTCAGGGGATCTTTCACCAGGCTAGAGAAGGCAGCACACACTGTGGGCAAAACCATCTAGTAAGTACTATATCTGTTGCTGTGTGGAATGCACACAGAAACAACAGAATTTGGTTAATTGGATGCATGAAGTTTTCTTTTCCATTCTTCATCTTTCTTTCTTTGAGAAAGTAGGAACAAGTCAGCTTTCTGAGGTTCTTGGACTTATCCTAGGTCTGAGGACTTCCGAGAGAGGAAAAAATAACATTCCCATAAATAGCCTGATGGGACCACTGTATAATTTAACTTGTCCACTCAAGAGTGTGATCTCATTTTGTATTTCATGCTGGTGAGGCATCAGTTTGCATCTATCATTTCTTACTATATGCAGACATTTTGGAGCTCAAGAGACTTTAAAGGGGAAGAAAAATGCAAAGGCATAAAGAAAGGAAATAACACTTTAGGAGCCATATACACTGTGTCCCGAACACTCCAGCAAGTTTTCCATATATGTTGGCTCATTCAGCTCTCCCAGAAGTTTTGTAAGATATTGAGGTTGGATCCCTTTATAAAGGAAGAGTTCATGGGTAGGAGAGGTTAAGTAATTGTCCTTATTCATATAATTACTGGAAGGTCCATTTGGAGAGTGAATATAGAAGACACTAACTTCTCATGGAAGGAAGGGGAGAAAGAGAGGCAAGAGGGGAAGGGAAAAGGCTCGCTGGAGACAAAGCCCAAACTAGAGTTCAGACTCTTTGCCTGCTATTAACTGTTCTTTCTAATCCACCACCTCCACTGGGGCTAAGTGCCTGGAGAAACTCTAAGTATCATCAGATAGAATGGGCATAGGAAAGAAAAAATGTAGAGGGAATTCTGCTCGCCACAAACAGCATCCAGAATCCTGACTCCTTTTTCTTCTTGCTGTATATGGTTATGCAATCTAAACAAAAGAACTTGAGGAATTTTCAGTCACAGCTATAATGTCCCTGGTAATGTTTTCACATTGCATTTATTTTTCTCATGCATTGCCTCTATTACCTGCTGAGTGTTATCAGATTTTGCACACTGTTTGACATGAAACTTTGCCTTGATGAAATAATACTATTTTATATTCTCTTGAAAGCTTATGAAACTAGAACTCGATTTATTATGCCAAAAATTCTTAACTTCCTTGAAGAAATCTGCATGAATACAACTTTGTTTCTGAAATTGGATTTTTTTTTTAAGGACAACATAGGTAACAAAATATAACATCATTTTATCTTTCTAACTTAATATATGCAAACATATGAGCAAAGAGTGATTCTCCAGGGAAAAAAGAGTAAATGAGTGTTCATTGATTCATTTAGTAACTGGTAATATTGTGACAATATGTTACAATGATATTGGTTCAATATCTATTTGGATAATTCGAAGCTCATAGAATCTTACTTTTCTTTCTGTAATTAGGGAGATCTGAGATCAATTTGCAGCACATCTTTGAGATAAATGTAGAAAATCTAATGACATGTATTCTGAATTACTACTTGTTCCCTGATCTGGTTTTCCATATTTTACCCAGTCTTCCTTTTGAGAAGTGTTTATTTTTGTTGTTCTTAATTAATTACATTTGTTTTACTTTGCCTCAAATACGTTGAGAAAATGGAGAAAAAATAGGTAAAGAGCTAGTTAGCAAGCAAGAAGGCTATATTTCCTTGACGGCATTATGTCAATAGGTCAGTTTCTTTTTTTTTTTTTTTCCAGTTTAAACTGAGAAATTTCTTAAAAGGATTGAAAACTTTATCCTGTTTGGTATGGTTCCTAATACCTAAGCACTTCCTGCTTTCTATTTGGAAACAAGAATGATAAATTGGATAAGGTTGGTGGAATCGAGCAGCAAGACATGTGTGATGGTTGCTATCATGAACCTAAATATATTCACAGAATGTAAATGTTACGCTGTAGTTGAAAATAACTTATCTATTCTAATGCAGATGTGGCTATTCAGTTCGACTCATTATTTCATTTCGTATGCTGATCATTTCTTTGTGTTTGTCATCTGTTTAGTGGCTTTTGATCACTTTGTATTTTAATGGTGATTAAAAGATATTTGAGACACTTTGCAATAGCTTTCTTAGGTTGCCTAAGGAATTTTATTAATCAAATATTGAAATTAACTCATAAAATTTGTCAGCCATATAGGGTAGTCTATAAAATAAAACTACTAATGTAATAGCCTTCATATTAGCATCATTTTATGAATTTTGAGCCTTTTCATTACTTTTTTTTTCAAAAATACATACTCATATAGATATGAGTATATATAAATGAGTATATATATGAATATATATGAATAAGAGAAGAAATATATGAACTTTGGGAAGTTCTACTACATTTTTAAGCTTTCACCTGGCTCTCTCACAGTAAAATACATCCAATTTTAATTTCATATTTTCTAATACTAAGCAAAAAAATTTAAGATATAAACTTAGCCTGAAATTATAATTATACCATCTACAAAACAATTCTAGCACTAATCTTAATCAAGACCCTAATGCTAAAATTATATCTAGTTAGAGCCTGTTGCCTGAGGATTATCAATTACTCTCATGCCAACACTAAAGCCTTATTTTTTTTTGTACTGGGGATTGAACTCAGGGGTACTCAACCACTGAGCCACATCCCCAGCCCTATTTTGTGTTTTATGTAGAGACAGGGTCTCACTGAGTCGCTTAGCACCTCGCCGTTGCTGAGGCTGGCTTTGAACTCGCGATTCTCCTGTCTCAGCCTCCTTAAGTACTGGGATTATAGGCTTGAGCCACCATGCCGGCTACTAAATCCTTATTTTAACTGTATCTTTATAAATAGCATCAACAACAACAACAGCAACAACTTAAAAGAAAAATATTATGATTTGGATCTGGATCATCCATTAAACTTCCTATTAAGAACATGTTCTCAGAGGAAGTAGGTTCAGAAGTAGGGCTTTTAGGAAATAATTGGATTTTGAGAGCTCTAACATTATCAGCGGATTAGCTCATTTGATGGATCATTTGAATGAACTACTTGGTGGTAACTGTAGGCCAAGCCCAGAGCAACAGAATTGGCCTACCGTGGACTGAGACCTCTAGAAACTGTGAGTCAAAATGAATCTCTCCTCCTCTAAGATGCTCTTGTTAGGTGTTTGGTCCCAGTGATGAAAAGGTGACTAACAGAACAAGTACTTTTTAACTCATGTGTAAACTGATTCATAGGATTCTCCATGGTCAATTTGTGGAGGAAGATGCCATGGGTGGAAAAGAGGTTTGAGATGAATTTGTGATTTCTATCTGCAGAGAGGCCAAATAGCCATCTTTCTCCTATTCTAACCTTTGCCCTTGTTTGGCTTTAACTCTCTGCAGGTCAACTTTGCTAGCAAATCATAAAGGGAAAAAAAAATCTCTGCAAAAAAAAAAAAATCTCTGCTTTGCTCTCTATAATGATAAAAGGACAGGGCTAGAGTTCCTCACTAAGGACTGTCTTCATCCAGAGGAGATTGTAGGCATCATTTAGGGACCAGGAAGATAGATTTTTTTTATCGTAATTTGTCAAGAGGCATCATTTATTTTCTATATGTGAAAGAATACAAAGAATCAGATTGTGGTATCTCAGTGTTCCATTCTGGAATTAAAGTGACTGATAGCCAAAGAGACCATCTAACAATCATTCTGCTGTCTAGAGAATAAATTTTCTCATCCTACTCCTTTGGGACTTTTAGTTAATATAGAAAATGTACTTCATCTCTGACAATTGTTAACTTGACACAATCAAGGGATATTTTATATTATATAATCAGTATTTTCTTATTGCAATCAATTTTTCTAAGCAGCTGGGCATGATCTTCAAGCAATGACTGGAGAAAATTGTTTAAAGATCATTTTCATTGAATATTTTGATTATAGGCATAAGTATAAAGAATAGTCTAATCAACTCCCAGATACTCTTAACCACATATTAGATTAAATTAGATTACCACAACATAATTTAAAACATTCTTATCACTTCCAAAAGAAACTCCATACACATTTCTGGTATTGTCTATTTTTCTCTCACCCCCTCATCCCTTAATCAAACACTAGCCTAATGTGTTAATATAGATTTTTCTAATCTGAACATTTAATATAAATTAAATCACATAATCTTTGATCTATTATTTTACCTTTCTTTAATTTATCAAAATGTTTTCAAGATTTATCCATATTTTAGCATGTATGATCATTTTTTTTTTATTTTCAAGCAATATCTCCTTGTATGGTTTTATATTTGTTTATTCATTATTTGATGGACATTTGAGTCTTTTTATTTTTTTGGTTATTAGAAATAATGCTCAACACCCTTTCATGTATTGAACACTAGAAAAATTAGGGATAGTAAGAACATACCTCAACATTGTAAAAGCTATCTATGTTAAGCCCAAGGTCAACAATATTCTAAATGGAGAAAAATTGGAAGCAATTCCTCTATGCATTCACTGGAACCAAACAGGGATGCCCTCTCTTCACTCCTATTCAATATAGTCCTTGAAACACAAGCCAGAACAATTAGACAGATGAAAGAAATTAAAGAGATTTGAATAGGGAAAGAAGAACTCAAACTATCATGACTCTATACTTGGAGGATCCAAGAAAACTTCTAGAATTAATAAATACATTCAGCAAAGTAAGAGGATACAAAATCAACACCCATAAGTCAAATACATTTCTATATATCAGTGATGAATCCTCAGAAAGAGAAATTAGAAAAACTATCCCATTCACAATAGCCTCAAACAAACAAACAAAACCTCAGGAATCAATCTAACAAAAGAGGTGAAAGAACTATACAATGAAAACTATAGAACACTAAAGAAAGACATTGAAGAAGATGGAAAGATCTCCCATGTTCTTGGATAAGAAGAATTAATATTGTCAAAATGGCCATATTACGAAAAGCATTATGTAGATTTAATGCAATTCCAATTAAAATCCCAACAAAATTCCTCATAGAAATAAAAAAAAAAACTATGAAATTCATTTGGAAAAATAAGAGCCCCAGAATAGCCAAAGCAATCCTTAGCAAGAAGAGTGAAGGAGGAAGCACCACAATATCAGAAGTTAATCTATACTACAGAGCTGTAGTAACAAAAACAGCATGGTATTGGCACCAAAATAGACATGTAAACTAATGGTACAGAATAGAAGACAGAGACACAAACCCACATAAATACAGTTATTTGATACTAGACATAGACACCAAAAATATACATTAGAGAAAACATAGCATCTTCCACAAATGGTGCTGGGAAAACTGGAAATCCATATGCAGCAAAATGAAACTAAACCCCTATCCCTCACCATGCACAAAACTCAACTCAAAGTTGATCAAGGACCTAAGAATTAGACCAGAGACCCTGCACCCAATAAAAAAAAAGTAGGTCCCAATTTTCACCATGTCATATTAGGTCCTGACTTCCTTAACCAGACTCCTAAAACACAATAAATAAAATTAAGAATTAATAAATGGGATGGATTGAAAAGCTTCTTATCAGCAAAAGAAACAATCAATGAGGTGAGTGAAGAACCTACATTCTCGGAGCAAATTTTTGCCACATGTACATCAGTTAGAGCACTAATCTGTAGGATACATAAAGAACTCAAAAAACTTAACACCAAAAAAATAAATAACTCAATCAATAAATGGGCTAAGGAACCTAACAGACATTTCTCAAAAGAAGGTATATAATCAATCAACAAATACATGAAAAAATGTTCAACTTCTCTAGCAATTGGAGAAATGCAAATCAAAACTCAGAATTCATCTCACTCTAGTCGAAATGGCAATTATCAAAAATACAAACAATAATAAGTGTTGGCAGGGATGTGGCGGAAAGGCACACTCAGACATTGTTGGTGGCACTGCAAATTGGTGCAACCAATCTAGAAAGCAGTATGGAGATTCCTTAGAAAACTTGGAATAGACCCACCATTTTACCCAGCTACCTCACTCCTTGGTTTATACCCAAAGGACTTAAAATCAGCATTCTATAGTGATGCAGCCACATCAGTGTTCATAGCAGCTCAATTCACAATAGTTAAACTCTGGAACCAACCTAGATGCCCTTCAATAGATGAATGGATAAAGAAACTGTGGTATATACACACAATGGAATATTACTCAGTATGAAAAGAGAATAAAATTATGGCATTTGCAGGTAAATGAATGGAGTTAGACAATATCATGCTAAGCAAAGTAAGCCAATCCCAAAAATCCAAAGGCCAAATGTTCTTTCTGATAAGAAGATTCTGATGCATAATAGGGGGAGGGGGCATGGGGAGAATGGAGGAACTTTGGGCAAAGTGGAAGGAGGAGAGAGGATGGGGCATGGGGGCAGGAAAGACGGTGGAATGAGATAGACATCATTACCCTAAGTACATGTATGACTGCATATATGGTGTGACCCTACATTGTGTACAACCAGAGAAATAAAAAGTTGTGCTCCATTTGTGCACAAGGAATTGAAATGCATTGTGCTCTCATGTATAACTAATTGGAACAAAACATAAATAAATAATGCTGCTATAAACATTTGTGTACACATTTTTATGTAAATAAAGTTTCTCATTTGTCTATAGTATATAACAGATGAAAGTGAGTCATAATATGGTCATGTTCCATTTTTTAAAAAGATTAAAAACCTTGTGAGGAACAAACTCTTCCAAAGTGGCTTCACCATTTTATTTCCCCACCAGCAGTGTATGTACGTTCCATTTTCTCCACAGGTTAACCAAATATTTTTATTGGCTGTCTTTTTTTTTTTTTTTAATAGCTGTCCTAATGATTATAAATTGTTGTCTTACAGTGATTTTGATTTACATTTCCCTAATGACTGATCATGTTGGACATCATTTCACATACTCATTGGCCATTTATAAATCTCTGGAGAGGTATCTCTTCAGATTCCTTGCTCATCTGAAGACTGGATTACTCCTCTTTTTATTAGTAAGTTGTAAAAGTGGTTTACATATTCCCATATCATTTGCAACTATTTTCTCTTAATCTGTGACTTGTCTTTTCACTTACTTAATTATATTGCTTGTGGGCAAATTATTGACTTTGATGAAATCTAATTTATATTTTTGTTGCTTGTGTTTTAGTGACATAGCTAAGTAACTACTGTCAAATGCAAGGTAATAAAAATTTATCCTTACAGTTTCTTCTTACATTCTTAGCTATTCTTTCTTTATTGTCATTTTCTTGTCACCTTTGTTAAAATCATTTGACTATAAATGTAATGGTTTATTTCTGGATTCTTGTTTCCATTTCCTTGATTTACATGTGCATCTTTTTCCTAGTATCACGTTGTCTTTTTTTACTGCAGCTTTGTAGTACGTTTTGAGAACAGAATGAACAGTCTTCCAACTTGGTTCTTCTTTGTTAAGATTGCCTATTTTGGGTCCCTTGTTCTTTATATAAACTTTGGGATTGGCTTTCTGATTTCTTTGACAATGTAATGGAATGTTGGTAAGGAGTGTGTCGAATTCATGGGTGAATTTGGAGAACACTGCCATCTTAACAATATTGTTTTCCAATCAATGATGTGAGATATCATTCTATTTCTTTAATTCTTCTTTAGTTTCTTTTACTGTTTTATTTTTACAGGTCTAGAACTATTTTTGTTAAATTTATCACTAAGGTTATCTTGCTGCTACTGAGAATGCAATTGTCTTCTGAATTCCTTTTCAGATGTCGCTACTAGCAAATAGTAATGCAAATGATTTTTATGTACCGATTTCATAGCCACAGAAGTCTAATTTTTAATGGATTCCTTATGACTATAGTTTTTTTTTCTTTCCAGTATAGATATTTTCTCTTTATTTTTCTTGCTACTTTTCTCTAGCTGGAATCATTACAGAGTTGAATAAAAGTGAGGCAGGAAGGTTCATCTTCGTCTTGTTTCTAATCTTAGCAGGAATATGTTCAATATGATGCCAACTGTGGCTGTTTTGTAGATTCCTTTCATGAAGCTGAGGAAGTTAACTCCTAACCCTAGCTTTCTGAGTGTTTTTTTTAATTCATAAGAGTGTTGAATTTCATTATATTCCATGATCAAATGAGAAGATTTGCATGATTTAGTTTCTTCATTCTATTAAAAAGTTGTATTATACTAATTGATTTTCCAGTGATAAAACCTACTTTTAATTCCTGGGTTAAATCCCACTTACTTATGGTATAATAATCTTTTTAAAAGTTGTTAAGACTTTGTTAAGAAATGTTGTATGCACTCATAAGAAGTATTTGCCTGTATCTTTCTTTTCTTTTGATGTCTCATCTGATTTTGGTATCAGAGTAATACACCCAAGAGAATGAATTGGGAATTGTTCCCTCTACTAGCTTCTGGAAGAGTTCTTGAAAGACTGGTATTGATTCCACTTTAAATATTTAGTAGAATTCACTGATGAAACCTTTAGGACCTATTTTTTTTCTTTGTGAGAATTATTTTATTGACTAATTCACTCTCTTCAATTTCTATAGGTCTATTTAGATTTTCTGTATCTTCTTAAGTTACATTGGTAGTTTCTAACTTTTGAGGAATTTCTTTATTTTATCTGTGTTGTTGAATTTATGGTAATACAGTAGTTCATAGTGTTTCCTTATAATTATTGTGATTTTATTTCAATAAAGCAGCTGATCACATCTTGAGACTTTTTTTCTCTCTCTCTCTATGAGTCAATCCATGAGAGATTTCTCAATTGTGTGAATCTTTTCAAGGAATAAACTTTTGTTTTTGCTGATTTTAATGATTTTTCTACTCTCTGTTTCATTTATTCTTTCTTTATTAATTATCGTTTCCTTCTTCCTGTTTACTTTCAATTTCCTTTTTCTATTCTAGTTTCTTTAATTGGAAAGTTAGGTTATTTATTTGAGATCAATCATTTTAAATACATTTCACTATGTTCAATATATTTTCATATATGCATTTGAATTTATAAATTTCTCTATAACACTAGTTTAGTTACATCCTACATATTTTGCTGTTTATTCATGCATTTCCTTGATAACTTATGGCCAATAAGAAATTCATTTATATATCTTTTCCTTTCTTTGTCTGATTTTTTTAAATCACTATTCTTGTATCAGATCCCTGCACTAAAATGTTATCTTGTGTGCGCTTCCTTAGGTTCAGTGTCCTGGAAGACCCAGGCTAATATATGTGTGGTAAGCACAACTTACACATCTCTTAACAATCCTAAAATGTTGTGGTCACTAACTGGGTGGAAAATTACTGTGTAACTATGAATTCCCATCCTTTAATTTATATCCAAATCCGATCACAACCCTAGAACTATTTACTTAACCATCTCAAAATTGTAGGCTTCCACCTTCGTCTACCTTCCTACAAATTCTACCTGGGTGACTTTGTCTCTTGCTTCATCTTAACTGAGCAGTTGTATCAGCTTCCTAATGAGGGTGTTACTGCCAGTCATATCCTGTTCAAATTCTATAATAACAAACTTTAAAAATAATAACACATATTATCTTATTTTATATCTCTTGATAACTTCCTGTCTTTTGGGATACATTTTATATAAAAATGGAGTTGCAAGCCGGGCGCGGTGGCTCACGCTTGTAATCCCAGCACTTAGGGAGGCTGAAACAGGAGAATCGCGAGTTCAAAGCCAGCCTCAGCAATGGCGAGGCACTAAGTAACTCAGTGAGACCCTGTCTCTACATAAAACACAAAATAGGGCTGGGGATGTGGCTCAGTGGTCGAGTGCCCCTGAGTTCAATCTCTAGTACCAAAAAAAAAAAAAAAAAAAAAAAAAAAATGGAGTTGCATAATGTATGCATTTAACCTATGTAATTTTGACTTACATCATTATAAAAGATGAAAATGCAAAATAAGTAGTGTCTTGAGGGGAAAATAAATCAGAGTATGTCCATTCCATGTTTTCATTTGTCTACGTTTATATCAACATATTACTTATTGAACAGAGTTAAATGGATAAAACCCAGATATACTGTTTTGTGAGCAATTTATGTGATTTTTAAGAAAAGTTTTGGCTGCATGCTATTTTTATTCTCAGAATCAACTCACAGGATGACAGCAAGGTACTCCATTTGGGGAAAAACAAATTCCTGATAAGTGAACCTTGCTCTCATCGCCGACTGCTTCCCTAATTGGTGCTGTAATCTCCAGTCATTCTGACCTACCTGCATTTTTCTAAATGTGCTACACACATGCCATGCATTTTCACATATTCTTTCATTTTCACTTAACTATATGCACTTAGAATATCCTCTGCTGATTTACCTGTCCCATCATTTTCCCTTTAAAGCTTAGAGTGAATATCAAACTCCAAACTGGCTTTTCTATCTCCCTTATTGTGAGGTTGTTTTTATGGTCTCTTGGGCTACATGCATAGCTCTGCAATAACATTGCACATATTCATTCCTATCTTTAAACAGTAAGGTTCTTGAAGGCAGGGACTTTGTCCTATTTTCCTCTTTGTGCCCTGAGTTTAAGAAAATACTTGGCAAAGAGAGTCACTAAAGTATTTATTGAATTAAATTGATCTCTATCTATAAAGCGCACATTGCTATAGCAAATTGACTCTAGATACTATTATAAAATTACAGGCCTGAAGCATATAAAATAAAGGCACACTTGTGGTCATTAAATGAAATAGATATATACCTAAAATATCTATCTTGTCACATTTCTTGTGGCTTAAAAGTAGAAGATTGCTTAAAAGTAGAAGGCAACATAATGGAGAAATGTTCCAGTCTTTGGATTCCATTTGTGCCTTGGTAGTTGAAGATAAACCACTGGAAAAAATGTGATAATGATAATAAAACCATTGAGCCTAAAATGGCTTGGTGTATGATTGCAAATGCCATGGGGCCTCTTCCTCCAACGAAACAAGTTAACAAAGGATACTTTGATATGCTGCACAGTTTACCTTAGAATTTCCAAGAGTCCCAGCCAATTATTGTGAGGCCTGAAATAAAAAGGTTCTAAAGAAACAATAGGTAGATTTTAATAATCAATACAATATTTCATTCTATCTTCTATGTCCTCTGAAACCAATATTGTAGTATATTTTATAAACCACAGTGCAGTGGTAGAATATCAGAAAATATTTTAAAATAAGCATATCTTCTTGCCGTTTACATTTTTTATTCCTTTAAGTACTACTATGGGATATAAAAATGCACTGAAGTCCCTTTATAGTTGTATAAATGCTGTGGGTTAAATTGTCCAAATGCCATGTGTCTCAACTACTTGGTATGAAATGTATGCTGCTCATTTCAGTAGAATATACAACAAGGTAAATATTAACTCAAATTTTTTATTGTTAAAGGTACCAATAAATTCAGTCTATTCAAACTGAGGTGATTTCAAAAATTATTTTTGTGGTTTATAAAAGAGAACCATTTATAACAAAATATTTTAAATAATACAATTACATTCTGTATGTTAAAATTCACATGCTACAAAAAAGACAAGTTTAAAATTTAGCATAAAATTAGAAAGATAGTTGAGTGGAAATTTAAAAAGAAGTTTTCTCTTCTCATTTAATTAGTTAAGGACTAGTGAGCCAAAAAAAAAAAGATCTACCCCAGTGCAGGGAAAAGCACTTTTTCGATTGTACTTTATATTTTATATTTCTCTCTCATTATTTATATATATATGTATATGTGTGTGCATATGTGTGTGTATAGATGTGCATGTGTGCTTTATAGCTAAGAATATATTTTGCAATGGGCTGCTAGAGCCCGTGAGATAATGAAAGCATCAGAGAAAGAAGAATAATTTTGGAAGCGTTCTTAGGCTATTTGGAAAACAAGACCAGGCAATGGGGTTCAAGCTTGCTTTTTAGTCTAAGTCTTCTCCACCTCCTAGTGGAATCACTGTAAACTGAAGAACAGAAAGTACACTTTGGGAGTGAGTAGATTTGTAATGTTAACTGTGAAAAGTGTTGAGTTCCATTTCAGTGTTAACATAGGTTAAAAACAGAGAGGACTTACAAAGTCAGGTCTCTGGGCTCACCAATTTTATTCCTGTCTTCAGCTGATGCCTATTGTAAGCAGACTCTGTTCCAGCCATTCACAGATTGGCAGTGATGATGTACAGAGGAGCCAGACCCCACCCTGGACCACAAGGGGCTCTGACCTACACTTAGCTGTGGAGATCCATTAGTGTCCACACTGACTGGAAAGGAGAATGATACAAGCCAGTGAATTTGTAGGCACCACGTGTCCTGGATACACACAGACCGGGCACACATCCTAGTCTGAGGACACTTCTCAATTCTTAGAAAAGAAATAAAAGAACTGATTTATTACAGAATTTGATTTTGAAATCCTGGCTCAAATTGCTCATTCTATATCAATGTTTACCAAATTATTAATTATTTACTTTTCACACATGGAAGTGAATTGTAGAAAAAACATGGGCATTGATGTTAGATCCTTATGATTCCCTATTCTCCCTAATTATTAAAATATAGATGTCAACACACAGGCAACATTAGGTAATTACTTCACCAATCCATTTCTTCCCCTGCAAAACAAAGATAATGTAAACTTTGGAAGTTGTGATTATTAGCCTTTTTAAAATTTTTTAAATTTTTGCAGTATAGGAGATTGAACCCAAGTCCTTATACATGCGAGGCAAGTGCTCAACCACTAAACTGTTTCCCCAGTTGTGTGATAATTAGACATATAAAGTAGCTACTCAATGCCTGGCACTTTCTGTAGGCATTTGGGAAATGAGAGGTATTACAGGACTTTGCAACTCTTTTATTTTCTCTTTTTTTGGGGGGGTGGGGTGGGGGGCAGGTACCAGTGGTTGAACCCAGGGGTACTTAACCACTGATCCATATGCTTTTTATTTTTATTTTTTTTAACTTTGAGACAAGGTCTCACTAAGTTGCTTAGGGCCTTGCTAAGTTGCTGAAGATGGCTTTGAACTTGCAATCCTCTTGCTTCAGGCTTCAAGGCCTCTGGATGCACACCACCATGCCTTGCTTTGCAGCACATCTAATAAGTACACACTTTGAATTTCAAAGTGGGGTGTCAAGTTTATGGTACTTCTTAAACTTATTTGAAATAAATGAATTAAAATTTCACTGAATACAAACTGTTCTACTGCTTGCATTCTATGATAAAATAGAGTAAAGCCATCTGGCAGAGCATAACATCAAAATTAATTGAGCAATAAGCTAAACTCAGAAGGTCAAGAGTTGTATATTTTCTCTCATATGTGGAAGCTAGGGAGGAAAGAGGGGAAAAAAGTATGTGGGAGATTCATGAAAATCAAAGGAAGATTCCTAGAGAAAAGGGATTGGGGAATGGAGGAGAGGAGGGACAAGGTAGGTAATAGGAAATGATAGTGGTCAAATTGTACTGTGATATTGTGTGCATGCACAAATATGTACAAACAAATCCCACCATTAGGTATAACTATAAAGTAACAATTCAAAAAATCATAGAAAAGAAAAAAAATTGAGCTTCCCCACGACCCACACATTAAAAACAAAACAAAACAAAACAAATAATCTGGGTAACATGGATATAGTTTTTATAGATAAAAGGGTTTGTAGCAATTATAAACAAAGACAAGGTGGTATCATATTGCCTGATACTTTATGTATAAGTAATTATACTCTGTGAAATTTTACAGCCTATTTAAACATTTTATGTGTTAATATGATTTCTAAATGCTGACTTCTAAAAAACTGGCTCTATAATATGTTGGCACTTTGCTACCTCTGCATCCATTTTGAATTAATGTACTTCAGAAATGCATTTGGAAGACATGAACGCATCTTCATTTTGAACATATTTTAATTGGTTATAACAATTAAAAGTAATGGATGCCATCAAATCCAAAATAACTTTATCCTGTGTCTTTGTTGTTCTCATTAAATGACCTTCTCACTTCGGTTATACATTAAGCATTCTATGATGACTGCTAGACTACAGCCTTTGGTACTCATGACCTTCTGTGGAAGAGGAGACAAATTTGTAATCACTGTCTAACACAAAACACCACAAAGTGTTGCTGGTAGTTCAGAAACATGGGGTCTTTTGTTGTTGTGTTCTTGTTTTTTTCCTTTTTTGTATCAGCTTGACCAGTGTGATCAAATGCTTAGCTTGTTTTATGCCAACAGTCCTAAAATGTAACTAATAAATAGTGGCCAGTCTGTCACTCTTGCAGTTCAGAAACAATTTTACTGCAACCATTCAGCCAACCATCCCCTTTTCATGCAGGAAATTCTGCGGGTTCCTCATTGTGTCAATGTCAGTGCTGGCTTGTCCTTCTAATCTCTCCTTTCCTATGGTCTTCTCTCAAGTGCACTTACTTCATTAGGTATTTGCCTGTTTATCCTTTGCTGTGACAACACTGTTGGATAGAATTGCTGTAACTTCCCACATGCCCAAATGCAATTTTCCAGTTGGTGTTTACTGAAACCACGTTATCTTCCCTAAGCATGGTTGATACTACATCAAACCTGAGATTCGATACTTCATTTGGCTTTCCAAAGGCACATCCCTTGCAGCAGTGTTAGAGTAGTTGCACAAACTTGGGTGCAAAAGTTTAGTGCAAAACTTAAGATGCTTTAAGGAATTTATCTTGAAGAAATCATTTAATCAGATGCATGGTATATGCCTGTCATCTCAGCAACTCAGGAGGCTGAAGCATGATGATCACAAGTTCTAGCCAGCCTTGAGGACTGGGAAGGTAGCTTAGTGGTATAACACCCCTGGGTTTAATCCTAGCATCACAAAAAGAAAAGAAAGAATGAACTGGACAAGTGTGAGTGTGCAGTTACCCCAGTGAAATAAACGCAAGAGTATGATCCATAATTATTGCATTGCTTATGTTTATGAAGAATTGAAATATCCTAATTGTTTAATGATGGAAGGATGATAAAATAGATTGGTGACAACTATATGATAAAATGATATAGTTTTTCACTATAGTTGTACATATATATACATACACACACAGGGAGAGAGAGAGAGAGAAAGAGAGAGAGAGAGAGAGAGACTGGAAAAATCAATATTCATTCTTCACTGAAAATATCACAAAACATAGCCCCGGCACAGTGCTGCATGCCTGTAATCCCAGTGGCTAGGGAGGCTGAGGCAGGAGGATCATGAGTGCAAAGACAGCTTCAGCAACTTGGTGAAGCCCTAAGCAACTCAGTGAGACCCTGCATCAAAATACAATACAAAAAGGACTAAGGATGTGGCTCAGTGGTTGAGTGCTCCTGGGTTCAATCCCTAATACAAAAAGAAAAATATATACCTATGTGATACTGACTTGCATAATCATTGAGACATGTTCCTATTCAAGCATGTTCCTGTTCTTCCTCAAAAATAGTTTATGAAATATCACAAACTCAAAATGTCCTCCCTAACCCCCTGTTGGGTTAAGCACTAATAGTTACTTAGGGAAGCTTGCAGTGAAATAGGAAGGATTCTTTAAAAAAAAAATGTGATAAGGAAGGAAATGGAGACGATGGCTGGCCACTCTCTTCATCTTCCATCTTTCAGTGGGAATCAAAGCAGAGTGACCTTGGTTGTAAAGTAAAGGAATGTGCTCATAAAACATCGGAAGAACTCCCTCTGCACAGTGAGCATGCCACCTGGCCTATGTGTATTACCCCAGCTTGCAGGCACAGGTGGCCTTCCATTGTGTCCCAGATCGCTGGACCACGGAGAGTGCACAAGTAATAAAATGTCCAAAATCCCTCCTTTGCATCCTCCAAGTTCTTTCCTTGGTAAGCAGTACACTGGAGCATTTGCAGCCTATGGCTGAGCACCCACTTTAGCCAGCACCCCATTTCTTTTTTCTCTATGTAGACTTAAACCTCTTAAAAGTATCTGTCTTCAACTTTGTTTTAATTTTCTCACTTCTATATCATTTTTCAAATCATTCTAATTGTTTTTTAATATTCTTCACACCATAGAAGTTCTCTCATGGAGGTGATGCATAAGTGTGTTAAAAATTCTGGTTTTTAAAAATTCTTTTTCTCTCTTGGTCTCATTGCTTTGTTGATGCCCTTTCCCCCAACTAGGCATATTCATGATATCCTGAACTCCTACATCATAGCTTCTTAAATTTTCGTCCTCTCCTATTGAACCATAAACTCCATGAGGGCAGAACACAATGAATTTGATCCATAATCCCAAGAATAGTATCTCTTGCATAGTAGGTGACCAGCACAAACATATCAGCTAAAACTAATGAATGACTGAATAATGTACTTTTTAAAGAGAACATGAACATCCTGAAATGATGTTTTGTCACTGATATTCTATGTTAGTTGTAAGAATCTAAATAATTTTAATGTTATACCTTATTAAACAAAGCCCCTATTTCAAAATTACAGAAGAAAACAGTATTCAGAACTTTTGCTGACAAGTAGGTAAGATAAAGTCTAATTTTACAATACCTTAATTGATGAAACTGAGCCTGTGAATATAAACATCAATTTCCTAAAATTACTCGAAGAATTAGCAAAGAAATTCTGTGGCTAGTTTCCTCCCCCATCCCCACCTGTAGTCCTATCAATCAAACATACTTTCTAATCTTAACCCACACATCAGTAGATGGAAACAAGAAAGACATAGTGCTGCTGTGAGTTATTGAAACAGATCACATTATAGACATAGAGCTGCAAAGAGTCTAATTAAAATGGGATGTTTCAGTTTGCCAGCTATATCTATTGTTTACAGTGAAGGGTTCAGAGCTTATTTAGGCTGAATTCCAGGGCTCCTTCCCACTCTAAGGTCACTGACAGAGCAGCACTTGGCCATCTGGAGGAGAACCTAGTCAACATTGCCTTCTCCATTCTTTCTGAGCGCTGCATTTGGGCTAAAAACTTCAGCCTCTGCTTGACACCTGCTTCTGACCATCTATTTTGCTGGTGCAGGGAGAATTCCTCTTTCTGGTTTGAATGCAAGGTGATTATTGACTGTAAATGGAATGTGGTTTCTGGAGTAACCAGAACCTGTCTCCCGTGTGATATGTGGACTTGGATTGATGACCTTGCAGTCCTCTTTAATGAGTTTCTCAAACACGCATTAGAAATGAAAAGAAAATTGCATTTTGGCTTTCTTCAAAATTCTAGCTGTTTGTTCTAAAGACCAAAGTGTCACAGAGCAAAATGCTATGAATAATAGGGCTTTATCCATTTGAGATGAAAGCAGGAATACAGTTTTGTTCACTGACTCTACTTCTTCTCCTTAGATAGCTATGAAAAGCCTTATTTGTTAGACATGGAATTCATAAACATAATGCTTATGGATTATAATATTTTGTGTTCTTTTACTTGTGAATATTATTGTTCTGTCTTTTACTTGTCAATATTATTCACAAGTAAAAGGGGTGCAATTCATTCTGTCCTCCCTATGTGCAAGAGGAAGACACAGGAAGCTAAGATAACAGTAAGATAATTACACACTTGCCCTTGAAAATCAAACTTTTCCTTTCTGAATCAACATAGGGGTTTTTATGTCTTTATTAGTTGTAAAAATCATGAAGAAAAAGGGACTGAAGTCATTTAAGTAACTCATTGATTTAGATGACAGGCATACCATACCAACAAAATAAGCAATTCAGTTGGTTAAAGAAAAAGCAGTCAGTTGCTTTTTTTTTCTGATGACAAGAAACTGAGTGACATAAATGTTAGCCTTCAGCAGGTCAGTCTGTTATAACATAGGTGACAGTGATATCCTATGTAATGGACCATGACATAGAATTTCACACACTCTTATCAGGGAGAAAGGAAAGATCCTCTTCAGTTGAGCATCTTGCTTCATGTAAGTCACTATGCTAGACAGGATACCATATATTATCTCACTTAATTCTCAAAAGAACCATTCAAAATAGAACCCTCAGTCCTGTCATTAAGAAGAAGGAGCAGGTTTGAGGAGCTTAAGCCAAGGCTGCTTATTCAGTAAATGGTAGGACCAACCCCCTCCTCTCCCTGCCCCCCCCAGGAAACCTCTTCTTTCTAATGGTCAAGCCCATGCTTTTTGGACTATACCTTGTTACAACTCAGGCTCACAGTGAAAATAAAATATAAGGATGGAGATAGAAATACACTTAACATGAAATGTGGTGGGGACGGTGGCAAAACAGAAAATTGAAGTCTTGAGATAAAAGATTTCATTTTGATACATGGTCTGATTCTCTTATAAGTGTCCCAGTACCTAGGTCAGGAGCCTCTGCAAGTGATTGTGAGCCAGATGTGTAACCTTGACCTTAAAAGCAGGGCAAGGAAGTGACACTCTACACTAATCAACTTGCTTTGCACCTGCCTTTTCTCTTTTTCAATTATCATTTCTACTATTACTCTTTAAAATTTTTAAGAGCTCTGAGTAGCCTTTTCATATCCTGTTCTTTTGAAATGTAGGCTATATTTTATCTACCTGAGGATATTGGACTGTTTCTTAAATGTTTTATTCTCCTCTGTGTTATTTCTCTCTTCCAAGGTCAGTTGCTCTTTTGTTAGCTTTGGTCTACATCTTTCACGTTAGCAGAATTCCTCCAATGTGTGTTGATTCAGAGAAACACTCATTGACAGCTGATGGGAAATTTGACAGAACACAGTGATTAAACCCTTTATCATGTGGATAAATCATCTTGTTTAGAGAGTGATTAGACAAAAATTATTATTATTTTTATTGGAAGGCCTTCCCACAATTAAATATCTGTGGGAATTTAATTTGGAGCCTGTGCCCATAAGATAATCTCCATGTGGCTCCTCTGGAGGTGAGTAAGTTATAACTCTGGATATTAGTATTTTCTAGCTCGAATAAAGGGAAAAGGGATGTAGTAGTTTTCAGCATTCTGTACATTGACTTTCAACATTTTCTTTTTTTTTTTTCTTTTCTATTCTCAGCTATACAGACACCTCAATGAAAAAAATTCTGTTATTTCTTTGGAGTCGAAAGTAAGTAGTCACTTGGTTAGGTGGAATGAAGTAAGATGGCAGGGGTCTAATTGCTGTATTAGTAAATGTGCTACTGTTCTCTTTTTGGCCCTGTCTGTCCTTTTTGATTGAAGATCCTAGTGTCCCCAATCTCTGAAGCTTTCTGAGTTTAATTCAGCTGAGTTTTTCCACTGTGTTTTTCTTCTCTACCTGTCCTGCCAGGTTTGGATATCTGCTTTCTTTGGCTTTCTAAGTCAGTTAACTACTCATCTATCTCTTGACATTTGGTAACACAGACAGGTTATTTCTAAGCATATCTATTTCCTTTTCTCCTGAACACACAAGTAGCTTATATTTCTGAACCTAACTTACAGTCATACAACTGAGTTCTGGTAATGAAATATGAAGGAGGTGATGAGTGGCATTTTCAGGTCTGGACCACAAGGGCTTTTAACATATATATAATATATATATTATTGTATATTATATATATATATTTCATATATATAAATGTATATTTTATATATATATATATATATATATTTTAGTAATTCCTTCTTCCTTCCATGATGACCTTGGACACCATATAATAAAAGTGGAAGAATGCTATGGACTGAATTTTGTCCTCTTCTCCCTCAAATTGAAATACATACTCTTTTTTGGGTCTATGGCCTTTAGAAAGTAATTAAAATTAAGGGAAGTCATAAGGATTGTACCTTATTTAGTAATATTAATATTCCCCTAGGGAGAGATACTAGAGTTTGCTTTCTATAATATGTGGGAGCATACCAATAAAGTAGCCATGTGCAAGTTAGGAATAGAGTATTTAACAAAATCTGACCATGTTTGGCCCCTGGTCTCAAGTCCCCAAACCCCATAACTTTGAGAAAATAAATTTCTGTGAAGACATGCACTTTATGGTGTTTTGTTATGCAGGCTGAGCTGACTAATACAAGGAAGTACAAGATGGAAGGCATCTGTGTCTTTGAATCATTTCTCTGGGGGAGAATTGGCAGATCATCGAGAATATTCATAAGGATTTATTTTGAGGGAAAAATAAGTTTCTATAATGTTATAACACTAAGATTTTTTTAAATGATAACAGATCATATCACTTTATCAACTTACATTTCTCATGCCTTGTGGTCTTCTCTCCATTTCTTCCATCATTGTGGATGTCCTATTTCTTTCTTTTTTTTTTAATATTTATTTTTTAGTTGGAGGTGAACACAATAGCTTTATTTTATATTTATGTGGTGCTGAGGATCGAACCCAGTGCCTCCCGCGTGCTAGGCGAGCACGCTACCACTGCACCACAACCCCAGCCCCGGATGTCCTATTTCTTTACCATCATTTAGTGGACTATAGTTCTGTTGTAGGGGCAGTAAGCATGTATATATAGTACATTATTTTTTCTCCCTGTGTTCCAACATCTATTCATATATGATATTTTATTCAATCCCCCAGTTTTAGCACAATGCATATTTGTACATTCCTTAGATTTAATGAAAGTTTTGCTTTTTAGTTTGTTTACTCTTTCACAATAGTCTATTAGTTATCATTTATCCATTCATCTCATTTCCACTGTTTCGTGACCAAAAAGCATAAGTAAACTCTAATTCTAACTATGAATAATAAATAACACTATCTTTCAGCTTTCATGAAGAATATTTACATCTGTGAAATTTAATGTAGCAGAGTGAACACACACACAAACATATACACACTCTCAGATAAAAAGAGAGAGATGTTTTATTTTCAAGGTCATAACAAGTACTAGGGAATATGATTTTGAACAAAATATAAAACTATGATTACAAAACAATCTCACCTTTGGATAATAACCATAGTCTAAGTTTTGAGTGTTTTCTCATAGGAGAATTTTTACATGGAGAAAAGGATTAGTATTCTTGATTTTTCTGGAGTATTTCATTCCTCCATTCTCATGGAGGAGAGATCATCCAAGGAAGAGACTTTTATTCCCACCAAGGGAGGTCATGTTAGGTATTGTTCTTCTTTTAAAGGAGATTTTTTTACAGTGAATATTAACTCATAGATTACTGATTTTCTCTGCTAGAATCACTAATCTATTAGGCCATATTCTTAATTATGAGTGAATTCATTTCTCTCTCATGAAATTCCAACACCCATGCATCACTCTCACCTGAACAGGGTCTCTCGGAAATTATAAAATTGGAATGAAGTGGGCATTGCGCCTGCTCTTTCCCACCTGGGATTGATTAGATACGTATGCTAAGCTAGTCTTTTGCTCTGGTTCTCCTTGTCTTCAGTTTAGCAAAGTGGGAGCCAAGCAGAACCTTCTGGCTCAAGCTACCTTCTCCAATATAGGCTTACGACAGTTTTAGAAAGCTTATACTAATTTCCTTTATAGCTTTGTGTATTTTTTTTCTCCATTAGATAGAACCTAAAAGCAAGAAGAAATAGACACCTGAGAGCCCAACAGAATGATTAGACTTTTGCCACTGTTCACTTGCTCATGCTAAATTCCAGAAACCAAATTCCTGAAATTGACAGATTCTTGGTAGGATGAGTCTTTTAAGTTCTCCAGAAGGAAAGTTTTCCTGTGAGTAAAAAATATATTTAAATTCAAAATCACTGATCATATGGAGACCTCCTGCTAGTTATAAAAAGAACTACATAATAGTAGAGAAAGAAGAACCCTGAATGTCTGTTACAGTTCCTCTTGCTTATCTCACAGCTGGAGAGAAGCTTTTATATATTTGATTGAATCTTCAGCCATGGGTAATCTCTCTATGAATAGTGGTAATAAGCTGAACATCCCCCCTATTGCATTAGCAAACCACAAAAGAATAGAAAAGAACCATGGATTTCTAACCAGGGAGAAGCTGATTGTTGAAAAAGCATTTTCATTCTCACTGCCAACATCCTACAAAGACTTGCAATAAACTGAAATTTAAAATGGACACGAACCTAGATCCCTTTTAAATCATATCTAATACACCATGCACATAACTACACTATGGAATTTCTTCTTGGGTACGTATATACTCCTTGACCTGAGAAGATGGAGCCTCCTCCTCTATGTTGGGTTTTGGAAATTAAGAAATTTTGTGAGAGGTATTCAGTAAGGAAGCAAGAGATATGATTGAGATTCTGCATTTCTTTAAAACCTGTCAGGGCAGAGAAACCCTCAAAGAGGAAGGAAGAGGAGATGTGAAGAATGTGGGCAGTGGAAATGGTAGTTACAATGCAGATATGTTGAGTGAAGTGTCATTGAGTGTGTTGCAGATGAAGAGAGAAATTTTAGAATGTGGTGGGGCCAGTAGAATCAATGGTAGAGTGATAGTAGCAATAGTATGGTGGGCGGTGACTTCATTTCAAAATCTATATGAAGGAAATGAAACCAGCATACCCAAGAGATATCTGCATATGCAAATTTACTGAGGCACTATTCACAATAGCTAAGATGTGGAATCAGCCTAGATGCCACCATAAGATGAATAGATGAGGATAATATGGTGTGTGTGTATGTGTGTATGTGTACATAATGAAATATTACTCAGCCATAAAACATTGTTATTTTTAGCAAAATGGCTGGAACTGGAAGACGTTAAGTGCAATAAGCCAGACAAAGAAAGAAAAGTACCATACATTCTTTCTCATATGTAGAAGTGTCCCCCCTCCCCCCAAAAATGATAGTGATTAATAGAGGTTGGGAAGGTTGGTGGGGAAGGTATGTGTGTTTTGAAATATCACCCCCTTAATATGTACAATTGATATGTTAATCAAAAATAAAACAAATATTTTTAGAAAATCCATATGCATACATGTGATCTTACAGCCTCCTATTGTTTCTAGGAAATAAGCATTATAAGTATTAAAATCAAACATGCTTGTAAACTAATAGTATTACTTTTAGACTACATCTTAAATGAGCTCTTACTATGACAGCAGGTGTTAAAGGAAGGTGTCAAATTGCTGTATACAGTATGATCTGAATTAATGATACAAAAAATGATCTATAAAGTGTCTAGTTGAAGATTTGTTGTTTATGGCAAGATTTAGCATTGCTCCATGTTTGAAATTGATTTTCTTTCAGGAAATCTTGTTTCTCAAATCAGTAATGTGAGCAAGTATGTGGTTTCACTTTGATAATGTATAAAATGCCTGTTTTCATTCTTCAAATGGCATATAAAAAGTAAAAACAAACAATGGATTACTTCTGACATTTTTGACTAAATGTTTTACTCTCTGTTCAAGTTACCTAGGGAAATACTTCATACTGCTGCATAGCCTTCTCTTTCTCTCTTTCCTGAAGAGGAGATGCCAATTTAATTGACAGCCATCAGCACTCTGTTTTGTTGGACTATGAACAATATATGCAAGGAAGTTGATGACCTTTCCTGTAAATTGATAGGGATGTTATGGTTTGGATGTGAAATGTTCCCCAAAAGCTTGTGTGTTAAGTCAGAAATATTCAGAGGCGAAATGGTTAGATTCTAATGTGACCTAATCAGAGCACCCTAGTTTGGATGGGTTGACTGCTGATTGGGAGGTTAACTGTAGGCAGGTGGGCATGACTAGAAGGGGTGGGTCACTGGGTCCTTTTAGGACTTACCTTCTTTTCTCTCTCTCTTTGTTTTCTTGCCAGCCATGAACAGAATAGTGCTCCTCCACCCATACCTTTCTCTCAGGGTATGCTGCTTCACCTGAAATCCAGAGCCATGGAGTCTGTCCATCATGGACTAAAACTCTGAAACTATAAGTTGAAACAAACTTTTTCTCCTTTAAGTTATTCTTATTGGGTATTTTGGTCACAGGAATGCAAAGGTGACTGACACAGAAATTTGTACTAAGAAAGTGGGCTGTTGCAACAACAATACCTGACCATGTCACTAGGTAGCCTTTGAAAATGGTTTGCAGGAGGAGTTTGTAAACATTTAAAAATGGGGACTGGAGAAAGCTAGAATGTTGTAAGTGGAGCTTAATGGGTCATTCTGGTAGGAGTTCAGAAGACCAGAATTCCAATAGGAATGTAAACTATGCTCATCAAGTTTCAGAGGGAAATGAGGACTCTACTGGGAATTAACTTAGAGATCATTCATGTTATATTAGTGGAAAAAAACTTTTCTGTATTTTGTCCATGTCCTGAGACTTTGTGTGAGGCTGATTTAAGTGATGCACTAATTACCACTACATGGTGCTGCACACCTGTAATTCTAGCAGCTCAGGAGGTTGAGGCAGGAGAATCTCAAGTTCAAAGCCAGCTTCAGCAACTTAGTGAGGCCCTAAACAATGTAGCAAGACTCTGTCCCAAAATAAAAGATAAAAACAGGGCTGGAGATATGGCTCAGTGGTTGAGCGCTTCTAGGTTCAATCCCTGGTACAAAAAACAAAAACAAAAAACCAAAAAACAAAAAGAAAAAAAAAGACCAAAAAATAGTGATGGACTAATGTAGTGGAGGAAATTTCAAAGCCTTAGAGCATTCAGGCAGTGGCATGGGCATTGCTGGCAGCTTTTAGCCAGTTTTACTGAGAAAATCAGGAGAAGAAAACAACCAGAATTTTAGAAATCTACATACTAGCTGAAAAAAGTGCATGTAAAACTGGGACCAAGGAAGGTGTTGTTATTAATGAGCGTACAGCTACTAAAGAAATCAAAAGTACTTTGTTCAGAGACAGTAGGACAGATGCTTTGAGGAAATCTCGGGCATTTGCAAGACCACAACCACTGTAGGATCAAGGGTACAGAAGAGAAAATTCCTTTGAAAAGTGATCTTGGGGCACTCTGCTCACATGGGAGGGATATGCTGAAGTTGTTTCACCATGCTCAACAACTCAGGCCCTCAGAGACCACTGCAGCCATGACTCTAGGCATATCAGCTACTGCACAGCTGGAAGTGGACTTTGTCCTCATCCACATGGTGCTGGTTCTGCAGGAATGCAGGATACCGGAGTTAGGAGGTCATGGAGGCTTCCACCAAGATTTCAAAGGAAGGCCTGAAATGCAAACCAAACTGTAGCAGGGTCAAAGTTCCTGTGGGCTTCCCTGAGAGGATGGTTCATAGAGTTGTCAAGGTAAAGCTGAAGCTGGATTGGAAACCCCAGGAAGTAAGAGGTGTCAGTAAATGTGGACTGCCTCCTGAGAAAAGCTGCTGGCTGCAAAGAAAGCCAGGCTAAACGAGAGCCCATTTGAGCAGCAACTGGAAGGCCAAATAATCTGGGCTGCTCAAGCTTTTTGAAAATCACATCTTACTAGAATATTTTCTAGATACTGTAAGTGGAGGGGCCTATTGGCCGAGCTGGTTGTTTTGGTCCCATCTCTTCTTTTTGTGTCCTTGGTCCTCCATTTTGGAATGGGAATGTTTATTGTGTGCCACTATATAATAGATATATTTAACTTGGTTTTGATTTATACAAGGGCTCACAGCCAAGAATTTGCCTTGTCTCAGAGGAGACTTTGAACTTGGACTTTTGGGCAGTGCTGGAGCTGTTAAAACTATGGGACTCTTGGAGATAAACTAATGTATTTTGAGTTGTGAGACAAATGAATTTCTGGGGACTAAAGTGCAATGGTATGGTTTAAATATGAGGTGTCCTCCAAAAGTTACTGTATTAATGAAAGAATATTCAGAGGTGAAATGATGATATTATGAGAGCTGTAAGCTAACCAGTCTATCCTACTTTGAATGGAAGGACTGAGTGGTAACTCTAGGCAGGTGGGACATGGGACATAGCTAGAGGAAGTGGGTCACTAGAATGAGGCTTGGAAGTGTTTATCTTCCTGTAGCCTCCTTCTTCTTCCATTTCTTTGCTTCCTGCCCAGGCCATGAATGGAGCCCTCTGTCATACCTTTCCACCATGATGTGCTGCTTCACCTTGGGTCCAAAGTGATGGACTCAGCCCACCATGAACTGAACCTCTGGAGCAATGAGCCAAAATAAGCTTACCCTCCTCTAAGTTGTTCTTGTTGGGTATTTTGATTGCAGTGATGCAAAGCTCACAAATACAATGGGCATGAGCCTTTATAAACCCTTTATCTCATCAAAGTGTGCTCAAAAGAGGACCAGAGCCTAGTGTTTTGTTATAGGATCCATGAGCTGGTTCATTTTTTCAACCTTTATAAAAAGCCAGTACTTAGAGATGTGGCTCAGTGTTAGAATGCCCACCTAGTGTGTTCAGGGCTCTAAGTTTGATATCCAGCTCTGAAAAAAAAAGTTTGTAATATAGGTATTAAGATAATCCCAACATGAGTATTGTGGAAAAGGACTTGAATATTTTATTAAGATCAAAGAGTTAACATAGGCTTTCTGTTCTATTAAAGGAAACTCTGTACTCCTTTTTGGTATTCTTAATAGGCTTTAAAAAATGATGTACAGATGTAATTGCAATAAAGAACATTAGGAAATATTTTATAAAGTATATTTCAAACTGATTTTAACCTTAATATCTATCCCCTTTATGTTTCATTTTTGATGAATTGTTAAAGGAATTTACTATTTTCCTGCTTCTTTCTTTCATACAGTTAACTTTGAATTCTTATGATTTATTCAGAGGTCACAGTCAAAATATTTAACAATCAGTACAGTTCCACTATACCAACCAACTGCTAGGGATGGAACCTTACTGTGAGTATTCCATAGAAAGTCTGCCATTGTTTACAGGGTGAATGTCAGTCCACAATTCACGTTCTCTACATCGTTGCTAGACAATGGAGAGGAGCCAACACATGGTGACTTACATTTCAAAAATTTCTGTTTTGAATCCAGATTTCTCTCCCTCTCCAATGTTAAAAGTGTGTACTTTCTTTCACAAAAATATCAAGAGCTTGTAAACAAATAAAATGAACCGAGATCACTAAATGTGGCCCTTGAGCAATACTTCCTATCTTGGGACCAGTGTATTTTCATCTATAATGCCATTTTTTCCATCCCAGCTGAAATGATCTTAATTTTTAATATGATGTGCAATTTTCACAGGAACTAAAAGACAAGGAGGACTAAATATGAATTCAAATATGGGAATAAAAAAGAGGCTCTTAACCTTTCTCTAAAACTTCATATATATCTACACCTTTTGAACACTGCATTTCCATTTTTTATTATTCGAGTCAGCATCAGGTAGCTGGTTTGCTTTCTCAGGATGCTGCAAGCCAGCCCGGTCTCTTTCCTCACATGGTACTCAGCTTTACTCTAAGATCCAAGAGAGATTGTAGGTGCATGGCAGATGAGGATAGGTGAAAAGTGAATGACCAACATTGAAAGATGCACCCAAGAAAGATCAAAGGAGATTATAGATGCCAGGGAAATAAATTAGGCCCAGGTACAAAAGAACCTACGAGAAACCAACACCTAAAACCAGACAGGCAGTTTTGTCACAGTACAATAGTTCCTGGTGTTTGAAAAGGGTTCCCATCTCTCACTCAGCTACTTTTTAACTCTGTGGGTTTGGGACAAACTACTGCTCTTGACCTTCAAACTCAGGTGATGAGCCTTACATGTGTCAATTGGACTTTATGTATTAAATGACATTAATCTGAAAGATATTTAGGTTATACTTTGCATTCTTTTAGTGGCTTCAGATTCCATAATCTACAGAGGTGGTTCTGAAAATTAACTGAGTAACAGAATCATCACCCAAGTGGTTTATTGAACTATTTTACTAAGACCCAGCCTGAAGATTCTCTTTCATTAGGTGTGGAGTGTTACTCAGGCACATATATCTTTAGACAATTCCCATGCAGTTTTAATGATAGATTTATTAAAAAAAAGAAGACAGCAAAGGACTCACAAAGGGACAAAAGACAATGATATGTATCATCATGAATTTTTCTGGGCACTGGGCCCCAAGGAATAGTCATCTTTGGCTTTTTGTTGTTGTTGTTGGTTTTTAGAAAAGGAAAAAAAAATAAGTTTAATTTGACGAAACCAACCTGAGAGTGCAAGAAATACATTGTATGTTTTCGATAGTCTCAATCCCCTTCCTATTTTGTGCTAGTCATATTCAACCAATTCTGAAGCTAAACGTAAATAGATCTAGAATCACTCTTCTAAACTAAACTGTCCTTCTAAAACACATTTATTTCTACTATGTGATATACTCTTGAGCCAAATAATTTTCACCATCGTATGCTGATCAAATGTGGGTGATGACAGAGAAAGGGGGCTTGTCCTCTGATATAACTGACAACACTGTCAATGGAACTCAAAGACAACAGAGAAATGCTCACCATTGAAGTTTCCAAATTAAACCAGCCTGTCCATTCTCTGATTTAAGTGTCTTATCCCACAAGATAAAGTTAGAAATCCCTCCTGTGTAACAAGGGATACCGACTGTGTAAACTGGTTAGGGTTAAATGCTATGTAAGGAAACCCGGGAAGTCCTTAGGTGTCTGTCTGTCAATGAGGCAAGGTGAGGGAGAAAAACTGCTTGAGTTGACTGGGGGCCTGTACAGGCTAAAACACACAGCTGTGTGCCTCAGTAAACTTCAATCACTAACAAAGAAAGTCCCTCAGAGCCTAATATCTTATTCCTTTCCCTAGCACGAGACTCCTGGAGATTGCTTGTGCAGGGATAGCTTAGCTCATTCATCCATACAAATATTTATCAGGGAAGATATCAGCCTAGGAGGATACTATGTAAGTCAGTGTTTGAGAGGAAAAATTAAAAACACTCCAACCAGGGATCAGTGACTCTGTAATTATTTGCTCCAGTGTTATACTTTCATCAACAAGAAGCATCAATCAAATTGAACTCTCTGTTTCCTGCTTCTGAACCACAAAGCCTGACACTGGGATCTTTTGTAAAATTGACACAAAATATTCCAATGGGTCTATACCCATATTCGACAGCAGAAACGGCAGAAATAGAAGAAGTTTGACCTCTTCATTACCTGCGTCTTAAAACAATTTTGTGAGAGGGCATTTGACTGGCCAGAACAAAATTATGCCCAGGAAGAAAATGAGGATGGAAAATTTCATTTTTAAAAAAAGTCACTAATTACAAAGAAGTGGTCAAAGTGTAAAAGCACAGCTTTATTAATTAATATAAAGTAAGCTTTGTTTTAATTACCACTTAAGAATTCAAAGAATTTATAAAAGCATGAAAAGATATTCAGTTTTACTCAGGATGAAGGCAATACCAAGTAGGACACTAATGTTGTGGTACTTCCAATTCTGATTGGAAGGAAGAAAGTTTTGATGGTTTTCTGTTATAGGCAAGAATATGGATACAAAGGTGATCCAAATTGCAAGCAGGGGTGTAAAATAGTGTACGTCTTGCAAGGGAAATGTTGTGATATCTTTTTCTTTTTCTTTTTTTTTTGGTACCAGGGATTGAGTTCAGGGACACTCGACCACTGAGCCACATCCCCGGCCCTATTTTGTGTTTTATGTAGAGACAGGGTCTCACTGAGTTGCTTAGTGCTTCGCTGTTGCTGAGGCTGGCTTTGAACTCACAATTCTCCTATCTCAGCCTCCCAAAGTTCTGGGATTACAGGCATGCGCCACTACACCCAGCTTGTTGTGATATCTTTTCAAATCAAATGTGCACAAAGCGATTGGCATTAGCATATGACTTCTAGAACTTTATTCTTCATATATATGAATGTCTCTAAGTGCATTTATTTTGGCTTTGTAATGGCAAACACTGAAACAAAATAATGAATCTAAAAGGGACTGGATAAGTTATTTTTATAGCACATTGTTAAAATAGACTGCTTAGCTATTAAAGGAATGTCAGCTGTATATAAAATACTGTGAAATCATCCCCCTAATATTGTAAGTTCAAAAATCAAAGTATAGAGTGTACCAGGTATATGTAACACACACAGAAGCACATGCATGGAGTATATATACCATTGTGTATGAATAATACTTTCTCTGAAAGAATACTCACAAACCTGGGCCAGGTGTCTTTAGGAAAAAACAGCAGGTCAAGAAACAAGTTAAGACAGAGATTTCACCACCTACCCTTTTGTACCATTACAATTTTTTTTCAAGATTGTGAATCATCTATAAAACTGGTTTTTAAAATAAGTCAGTTAACTTCTACTGAAACATTAACTCTTATTTCACTACATACTTTTTTGACCTTTCAGACAAAGTTATAAAGTCATTTTATTGATATATAATATGTAAACATTATAAAATCCACTTTTTCAGTGCAGTGATTTTTAAAAAGTAGAGATGTATAATTACCATCACATTCAAGTTACAGACTATTTCTAACATCTATATTTTTAAGAAAAAATATACTAGATGTATTCAGAAGATGGTGAGAGAATAATTACCAATTATAAATCATAAAACATTTCAATAGTTGTGAACACCCACATTAGTTTCTTTGTTATGGGTAGAGAAATGATTAGTGTGTTTTGAACTTTCCAGGTCATTCTTTGCATTAGATTGGCATGGAGGTGAGTGAGGAGCCGGGCACGGGATGAAAGGTATTAATGATGCCTGGGAAGTCTCCAATGCTCTGCTTTAATTTACTGATGCTCCTACAAATATTAACCTTATTCCTAGAAAGATAAGTTTCAGATAATGAAAGGAACCTGCTCATGGAAGGTGAGATGATTGCTAATAGTGTTTCAAATAGTTTAGTTAAATTTTCAGTAATATTCTACATCTTTTCAAAATTATCTTTGCTTAGCCCCATTAACCTAAGCATACATAATTAGTTTTGGTATGATTGTGCAGTATTCACTTTGGCTGTCTCCTTCCATGTTTCTCTTTTCTGTCTTCTACACACTGTCTACTTCACCCCCAGATATGGCCTGGGCTAGGAGCTACTTCTTCAGATCCATGATACACCTCATGGAATCTCTGTGCTCCTGACCCAGGGATTTATTAAGTGTGACCTTGGAATTCTGTGAGCCATCTGCCTTTCTCTCCCATTTTTCTCCCCCCGCCTCCCACCAGTTAGATTGGCTGTAACACTGTGGAAATATGAGTAGCCTTGTTCTGACAGAAATTTCCTTGGAATATTGATGGATTCTTCATACACAGTCACGATTCCACCTTCTTTAATTTTTGTACTGATACACTTTTTCCTCCTTCCCCTAAGGATCTTGAAGTAAAAAAGAAACTTGCCAGGAAGGAAGCCAAAGCTTTTATTATCTCAAGGGGAATGCTCTGTGGCATCCATGTTTAATAGATTTGAGTCTTTTCTTTCTCCTAAGTAATACTCAACACTTTCCTGGGCCTCCTGAACTTTGTTCTGTGTTGACTATGCTAATTATATTTTGGCTTCTGCCATCTACCTGTAAGAATTCATTAAACATTTAACAGTGGTATTTTGTTTTGCTTTTAGGAAGCGTGTGGGAAGGGGAGCTTGATTTCTCTTTTGTCCTTTCATATGAGATGCATATATAAATCCTTCTGTGAACCTAATGAATTCAAGCCATGGGACCATTACTTTCTTCCTCTTTTTTTTTTTTTTTTTTTAAATTTTGAGGCACAATTTATTTTTATTTTCCTAGGAGTTTGGAAAGGGCATAGAGATAAACCTTAATAATATTTATTTATTTATTTATTTAGTACCAAGGATTGAACTCAGGGGCACTCGACCACTGAGCCATATCCCCAGCCCTATTTTGTGTTTTATGTAGAGACAGGGTCTCACTGAGTTGCTTAGCGCCTTGCTGTTGCTGAGGCTAGCTTTGGATAAACCTTAATAATTTATTTTTATTTTCCTAGGCATTTCTTCTCTCCATTTACTTTTTGTAAGAGGGACAAGTCAGGGGACAATATTGATTCTCTGAACTAAAATTTAAAGTCAATAAAGCCAAGTGTGCTTAAAAAGAACTCCAGTAGGATGAAATTTGTGAGCTTAAGGCTGAAATGAAGGGTATGAATTCAGTGCTTATCTCCATTTCATTTCTTCTAATTAGATACATCACTGAAAATACAATGAACAGTATAAATTTCCTAAAACACTCAGAAAGCTCACTTGCTCAACTACCTTCTACAGAAATGATCTGGTTGTCCACTGAGCACTTCCATTAATAAACCCGACAATAAGCACATATTCTCATATCTTGTGTTTAAATGGAAAGTGCCCCACACAGCAAAGTTGTATGTATTGGAAAACACAAGAATTGTTGAAAGTTAATTAAAAACATTGAGAGGTCATTTGTTTTAATATCAAGGATCAGATAGATCATCCATATTCTTTAGGAATATTAGAATCTAGAAATAAAACTGCCTTAATCAGATTAGGTCATCAATGACATTCTACCTTTACTGAAACTTTTAAAAAAAACTTTCTTTATCCATGTGAATGACTCAAATTGTGCATGTACAAAAGTATTTTATATGTGTTCTTGCTATACCAAGAGACTGTCTCGTAATTATTTCCTTTGAACTGCTAAAACACTCACTTGAGCAAATAAAAGGCCTTCTGCAGCTAAGACAAGCATTCTGAGATTATACAGCATACTGAGTACCACGATTCAGATCCTGATGAGATTTGGAAAAATTCTCTTCCCCATCAGGCATTCCTTAAAAAATATGGCCTGAATTAACAAATAAAAGGTTTACATTTAAAATGTGATAACAAGATGCCCTCCTCTTATTATAGTATTTTGAGAGGAACAAACAATTCTTTTTAAAAATAAATATGTGACCAAACTATGAATACCTTTACATATTCACATCTTCACTAATGAATAGAAGTTTGAAACCCAGAAGGCATGTCTCCCATCTCTGAACTGATTCATATAGATTGATCACTGTATAAAGAACTAGGTTACTTTGATTTTTAAATGTCATGAAATGATTTTCTATACAGATAGAAAATTTAGTTTTATATAGGATTGCAAGCACATTTGACCATTACTTTCATTTCCTTTATGCATTGTGGGTAATATCCCAGCACATGCTTATTTTAAATTAAATAGCCTTGTTACCATTGAAATGTGTCCATAACCCTTGAAAACTTGCAGGCTTCGAACACCCTGGAGGGTAAGCATTGACATACCTTCAAGTATCATACAGATGACCAATGATTTAAGAATTTCCAATTAAACTCTAAATCAAGGAAACAAGCCAATTTCGATTATTTTTATTGGTGGTGGTGGGTGTTTTTTGGGGGGTAGGGTTTGAGAGATTCTGTATTGGGAATTGAACCCAGAGGTGCTTTATCACTGAATTACATCCCTAGTCCCTTTTTCTCAAATTTTGAGACAGGGTGTTGAGAAAATGCTGAAGTTGGCCTTGAACTTATGATCCTCCTTGTCTTACTCCACAAGTCACTAGGATTACAAGCATGTACCACTACACTCTGCTTTGAGTAGTTTTATTACATTATATTTATTGTATTGACGATTCTAAGTGCTGTTTGAAATCATGCCATCCTATTTTCTCATTTTAGAGATGGTTGATCAGGACCCAGAAATATGTGCCTTGGTGGTTGGAGAGTAGGACCAAAAATAAAGCTAAATAAATATGTTCTCAGAAGCTTAGAACTTTCTTTCCATTATTACATGTTCCCAAATTCAACTAACAGTGATCAGAGGGGATATTTAGAATGTGTTGAAAATGCTTTTATTTTGAAGAACATGTAACTCTTTGTACTTAATACTCATAATATTGTGGAGAATTAGAGAAGACTTCAAATATTTACAGAACACAAGCAGACATAATCAAGCTCCTGATGATCACCCAAGAAAAAATGTTATGTGTGGTCTAGGAATGCTTTTACATGTTTATAAATCACTTTCTCATCTCCAGTCCCAAGTCATTCCACCCTGATAATGGGAAATAGCCTTTCCTAGAGTTAGTTTTGTTTCTGCAAAAAGACCTTCATGAAAAATTATTTAAGACAACTTGTACTACACATCAGAGTAAGAGAAAATTATTTCTTTCAGAACACTAATGTTCTTGAGAAGGTTAAAGGGGTCGTTGATAAAATATAAGGGGGAATTGCTTTACTTTGAACTACTGTCTTACTCAAACACAATAGTCTAGGAAGGGATAAGGGGAATTAAAGCTTTTCACAGTTCTTTACCAATAAATAACAGGTGATAATGGTAATGCTCTGACTACTGAAATATTAAATGAACAAAATAGAGTTCAGCATTATTGCAATTCATAAACATCCCTCTGCTCCTCAGACAAGTGTGAAATAACAATCAGTAAAAGAACACGGAAAATAGAGTCAGTCTTTAGGACAAAAGCTCATGAGGCAATATGATTAGAATTGCTATTAAAAGTGTCAATCATGTGTTCTAAATTTTTCTTTTACAAACCAACCGTATAAATAAGTAAAATAAAACTATATTACTTAACAGTATATATGAACATGTTCAAAGGAAAAGAGGGAAGGGATCTCAAATGATTGGGAGTCTGTTATACACTGGATGTTCTACAAGGATATGTATGTGCCTGGCCTTATTTAAATTCCAAGTAACCTCTATAAGAAAAGTAGTCTCAGAGAAGTCATGTAACCTAATGAAAGTCACATGGAAAATTGAGAACAGAAGTAGAATTTAATTCTCAATATTCCTGATTTTAATGTTTTAATTGTTGAGCTACTCATATTTTGGGGAGGCAGTTGTAGGAGGTGCTATTGGTAAAGAAATTCTTAGTATGTGTCAATCATAATTTTTGCCCCCTCTGTTTTTTCCTTCTGGTCCTCCTCATCTTTATTCATTTGAGTAGTATGAAATGAAGAGTAACATATCTTCAAAGTAGTTTTTTTTTCCTGTTTCTTTAAGTGATCTTTCATTCTCCCACTTACCACAATTTCTGTTGATAGCTTGCCATTGAGTTTTGCAAATAATGTATTAATTTCTCCTTTGTGTTCAGTGTAAGTTGTGCATGACACTGCCTATTTCATTGTAATTCCATCGTTAAAGTCAACTTTTCAAAAGTCTCACTTGTGTTAACTTTAATTTCACAGTAAAATTAATTAATCAATGAAATGTTATTGAAAATAAACTAATTGAGCTCTAGATTGCCCAAAGCTTTTTGAAATATTGAGATACAAAAGTAAATGAACATATTTTGTCTTCTAGAAACTTCATTTCTATTTAATAGTAACAGTACCTTACATTTATACAAATTGTTACAGTTAATGAAGCACTTTAACATGTAGGATTTCATCATGAGATGATTTGCAGATATACTAAATCTGTTTGGAGATGTTACTTGGGAGAGAAATTTGAAAACAAGATTTAATTATACTCAGTTTCATATCTGGAAAAACAAGGTCAGTTGATGAAGTTAGACATTATATTAAAGAGGAGAAAATAAAATTTTCCTTTGTTTTTTTTTTTCAGAATATAACTTTATAAGTTTTCAAATGAATCCGGTTGAAGAAAGCAGTTTATTATTTTGAAGGAAGAGTTTCAAGAGTAGGATAAAAGAAATTTCAGGAAGAATTAAGTTTAGGAAAAATAACTGGAATTGAGGGAGTTGAAATCAACAATTTTATGATATTATGGTGGCTAAGGCTACCATCTAAGCAATTAATTCAAATTTACTTACACACATGATCTGCACAGAGTTTAAGATGAAAATGATGATTGTCTACTTTGGTTACACATAATCATAATATCTTGATGCTCTTAAAAATACCAAAAAGGACACACCCTTATATATTTTAAATTTATTGTTCTGGGATGGGTCTCAGATACTGGTATGTTTTACAAATTCCTCAAGTGGTCCAAATGAGTAACTAGTGACTAGGTTCTCCAAGGTTAATGAATAGAATCACTGGAATACTAGTTAAAATCCTGAATTTGAATTTGCTATATCTATTTTGGGGATCATGACATGATATTTCTAAAAATTCTGAGATGCTGCTGCTGTTTCTGTCCCAGTAACTACATTATAAGAAGGACTAGGTAATGTAACAATAGTTGTCAAGGTATGCAGGAGTCATTTATTAATTAATTGTGTTCATTAAAAAATAATTGAATACCTACAATTAATAGATGAATAAAAATGATCCCACAAACAATGGGCACATGGCTTTGCCATCTATTCTAATACCAATTCTGTGTGACATTGAAAAAGGGACTATAATTCTATCATTTGAGAAAATGAGGGTAAGAGATTTGGAGCTCTGCCAGGTCTCAACCCAAGTGATTCTGGTTTCTACTTAGGCATTATAGTAGGAAATAAGAGAATGTGGTCCAGAGGAGCAGCAAAGGCTTCACGCTGAGGAAGTCCACACTTCTTGAACGTCCTAAGAGAGATTTGGGGCTCTAGGGATGTTTGTAAGTTTATCAAAGTGAGTACATTGTGTGTATTTGGATAATTACACAGAGAACTTACTCGTGTCTTTTCAGGTAGGTTCTCAAGTCATGGGGAACTGTCCTAATCCCCCAGGAACCCATCTTTACAACATTGGAGGTTAACAAATTCTGACCCATAGTGTTTGTACAGTAGTACTGACATATTCATGGTTGAGGAGGGGTCTCTTCTGTCTTCCTGAAGGCATGGATTTAACAAATTATTTTACTAATAGACATTGTGTTTCACGTGTGTGTGTGTGAAGACTTACAACAGGTTCCATTGTACCCAGAAAACCTATCAGTCATTGTGACCATTCATGATACCTGCTCTACCTGCAACTTAGTCCCTTTGGTTTTCTACCTAAATTGCTTGAGATATGTATATCTTCATTCTAGAAGAAAGCCAAAGATATGGAATTAGTATATTGTGGAATTCATGGAATACTATTATAGTATCCATATACTGTAAGCATTACTGATTTCTGAAGATATTTGATCACAATTTTCAACAATGAAATTAATAAATTCATACACAAACTACAGACCATCAACTTTTAATCTCATACAATGCTAGAAAAATGATATTAAAATAAGCTGGTTGTTTACTCCTTAGAATATTCACTACCAGAAAAGAATATTCTTGAATGCCCTAAAATGCAAAATCCTAAACTCCCAAAATCTTTTAATTTTTTTTCCAAAACCTTTGGAAAAATATTTTGATTTGTTTTTCCAAAACAGGTTACCCATAGGGAATACATAATTTAATTACGGAAGAAAGAAAAAGAAAAACCTACAAAACATATGTTAAGCAGCTAAGAAATTGAGAATTTCTACATATGCAAAGGGAAGGAAGAGTTTAATCAATCATCTCCGTGTTTTATTCCCCAAGTATTGGTATTAATGAAAAATGTGTTCTGAGAACTGAGTTAGCAATTTTGTTACTTTATCCGTCTGATAAATGATTGGTTGTGTATTTCACTGTCCTCCTTGAATTTAATTCACTGTGGCAGGTAAAATTCTCCCTTGTAAAGTGGCCAGCTAGGGAAATCAGTTTGGAAGGAGAGAGAACAGAAAACTTCTTGGAGAAGCAAAGAAAAATGAATCCAGGGATCACAGTGAAGGCTTTGAAAAATGGGTAAATTCTTGATTCAAGAACATTGAAAATGCTATTCAAGGATTCTAAAAATGAGACTGCTTGGGTTTATACATGGAGATTACTGACTACCAAACCATTGTTTCTTCCTAACCACAAAATAGCAGCATGCACCAAGTAAACAAATCCTGGAGTGTTCTCATTATATAGTTTGTCTAAGGAAAGATTCTCTCTCTCTCTCTCTCTCTCTCTCTCTCTTTTTTTTGGTACCAGGGATTGATACCAGGGATGCTCTACCACTGATGCATTGAGCCACATCCCCAGGCCCCTTTATTTTCTATTTTGAGACAGGGCCTCACTAAGAAGTTGAGGCTGGCCTTGAACTTGTTATCCTCCTGTCTCAGCTTCCTGAGTCTCTGGCATTACAAGTGTGTGCCACCACACTCAGTCCCTGGTTTTCCTTTTTAAGTTTATAAACTAATATGTAAAAAATATCAAAATTGTACATATTTATGAAGTACCATGTGATGTTTCAATACATATATACATTGTATAGTGCTTAAATCAAGATAAATATAACTACTTTCTCTAACATTTATCATGCAAATCATAAAGTAAGCATACACAGTTTTTTCCTAACATATTGCTGTGTGTTTTGTTTTATGATTTGTTAGTTGATGGTTTTTTTCAGAGACTCTTCTAGAAAAATTCAGAAACAAATTGCTAAGGAAATCAGAGAACTTCTATGTGAAATAGTGGCCTTCTCTGGAATTAGTAGTTGTACTCTGCCATAACAAGTGGGCAAAGTGAAATCTTAAAATATACTTCTTAGCTTCCAATAAATTATAGAAAGTGAGAGGTATATGCATTTTAGATTTACAAAGAGTGGTATTCAGAACTTTCTTGGTTCCCAAATGTCTTTGACTTGGTATTAGTAATAATACCAAAATCGATTATAAAACTCAACTTTAAAAATTGTCCAATGAAGTCTTTTCTTCATCCAGATGGTTCAGTGTCTACTCAAGGTAAAAGGTTTAAATATTGTCAATTAACTTGTCTTTATTGATAAATAATTTCATCATGGGTTTACGTAAGAGACTGTTATTTATAAAAAGTTTACCTTTCTGAGATCTCATTTATTTTCAAGATAGACCTTTTAAGTTGTACTTCCATTTCTTTTTCAAAGAATTGCTGATCTAAGTTTCTTAGTATAGCACATGACTGAGGAAATGGCAAATTCTGAGCAGGTAGATCAGTACAATTGTTAATGCCATATGGAAAAAATGTGTTGGGACCATAATGAAATTGTTTCTAGCATGTATTGGTCTTTCTTCTAAGTTTCAGTCAGCCTTTGATGCTGATAGCAATGAATGGTAGAATGAATAAAACAACCTCAAAATGAGATCCTGGGGAATGATAATTGTAGAGAGAATAAACCTCATTAAAATGGTAAGGGCCAGCATCATTATTGACAGGCAGGTTGAATACTGAAGTGGTGTAAGATACTGGTTTATAAATTTTTTATTTCTTATCTTGTCTCCCCTTTTTAAAAAATTGGTTATGCTACTGACATTAAATCATATTTGGCAGATCAAGATTCAAGGCCTACTGCTATGCTGACAGAAAAATAAGTGTGATTCTCCAAACTGATGATAGTTGCACTGTCTTAAATTATAAATTGCCATGGAAGATAACTTATCATTCTATCTAATACAATTTAGAAACAGTGGCTCAAAACAACTCTTCTAAAACAGAAATCATTTCTTGGGGCAGCTGCATTCCAGTATTTGTACAGTTTATCTCCAAAATTTCTGTATCGCCTATCAACTAACTCAGTTCCATACAATCAACATTTCCTGGAGAATTCACCAAGCGTTTATGCCACAAAATATTTATGTGTCCTATAAAGTCATATCAGAATATTTCTCTGGCCATGATATTTTGGTGCAGCCACCTTGATGAGATTTTCATATGCAAATATTTTCACTAGGATTAAAAAACAAGCTGCTTCAATTTCATATTGTGAAATAGAAAAAAGAAAGAAAAAAAAAACTGTCTTTGCAAGAGCCCAAATTGAAGTAGACTCTAGGAATACAGTTGTGAACAGGACAAAGAAAGACTTTTCCTCTATAAAGTTTCCCTTTTGTTGGGAAAGCACACCTGTGCTAAGAATTATATATAAATTTAATTTCCATTATTAGTCAGGCTATGAAGGATGAGTGCTAGTTCCTAACAGGAACACCTGACTTCTCTTGGGGGTCAAGGAAATGTTTATTGAAGGAGATGTTCATGCTTAGCTCAGAATGAGGTGGACTTACTGTGCCAAGGACTGGAGAGATCTTTCCAAATACAGAACAGGATGTGCTTGTTGTAAATCAGAATTCTGGAGCAGAGGAATAATGGACCATTGAATGGACTGAAAGAAAACATTGAGTGTGGAAAAGAGCCAGAAAGCCAAGGGTCTCTTGAGAGAAGCAGTATCCAGATGATGTGGGGATATTTGTCTACATTGAGAATTTGGGTTTATATTTTGAAAGCAATGTGCAGCCACTGACAAAGAAGGATGACAATCTGATTGGACTTGTGCTTTATGAGAAAGGTTATGCTACTATAGAACAGGTGAATCTGGGAAAACTGAGAGGCTTTCTAAATAAGAGAATGAGGGAGCTGGGATTGGGTGTTAGCAAAACAATCAGAGAGAAGGTGTCATATCTACATAAATCGGTTATCAGGGCAAATGAGAGAAGAAGAAATTCTGGAATATTCACAAGCTATTGTACAAATTGCTCTGTTAGTAATAGACACAATATTGTCGTTGAAGTAGAAGTGGTGGATGGTGTTGGGGGCTGAGAGAAGAGACTATGAACTCAGTTTTGTACTTAAGGTTGATTGCAGTGTCTGTGAAATACCCAAGTGAAGCTGTAAAGCTGATAGTTGGACATGTGGGACAGCAACTAAGAAGAGAGATTTAGACAAGAGCAATAGTAATGTCTGCTATTTACAGGGTACTTACCAAGTGCTGCATGTTCTTCTGAAACCTAACAAGCTCTAATTATTTAATCTTCATAGTAATGGCATGAGGAGCCTGTTACCGTTATGCCTAACTTGCAAAAGAGAATAAGGCATGCAGAGCTTGAACAACCTGTCAACATCACACTATGAGTCACTGGGTAAGAAAGAGAGGTTAGCAGTAGGTCTGCCATCCACTCTTTCCCTTTTCTGGGAAATATCCCAGGAAAGAAAAAAAAAGCAATCTGATCAAATATCCTTGTAAATATGCTAACAATAGACTCCCTGACAAGCACCTAGTAATATGTACTAACAACAGAGCAGAGTCTTTATTTATGAAATGCATTTGGTCTTCTAAGGAAGGCTTGTGATAAACAAACCTGAAAACTATGGATCTATAATCATGGCTCCATGAAAATGGCATAAAAATTCTGTCAATATCAGTATAAAATGGGAAGTTTCATCACTCTTTGGGGGGTAATGCACATATATGTGTCTTGGATTCCTCACCTATTATGTATGGGTCTATATATGGCCTGTGTATCCCAATGTGGCCAAATGGATATAGGTGTCTACAGTGGCAGTCTGGATTTCTCCTCTGTCCATTGTGAGTACTTGTGTACTTGAAACTAGGAGCTAGGGCAAGCCTTAAAAAGGAAAAATAGGAAAGGAAAACAGGGACAATTGAAAATTAAGGCAATGTGTATAATCTGGCAAACATCTCTGAGAAACAGCTATCAGAGAAACAAGAAAACAGGAAACTGTGGTGTCACATAAACCAGGAACTGCATTCAGTTGGTACCTTGGCCAATCCCTGAGCCTCCCCAAGGCTGAACCTCCATCTTGGTGCTGAAGTAGTCCTTAAACATAAGGTTGGGCTACAGATGATGAGGGACAAGGGTTAGGGATAAAGATTAGGATGAATTTCAAATGCTGGCAGGGATCAGAGAGGAGATTAATTCAGAGATGGGTTAAGAGAGGATGTGGTATTTGGCACCATCCATGTCACGTTATTTATAAATGAAGGTTATGTGTACTAGAGCAGCTTAATTCAGAAATGCTCTTCAATCATTTTGAGCAGAATGTTTGCTCCTTTTCTAATGATTCTCTGATATCCTGAGTGATTTGCCTCTTATTCACTAATTACTCAATGAACATTATGATGGTCATAGTTATTTACTTTCCAATAATAACTTCTGAATACTAATGGAATTTATTTTGCTTTCTATCTGAAAGTAGAGAAGACAAATTAATATGCTTTGTGTAAGCTTCTTAATTGTGGTAATTTTATTTGATCGAATCTGTATTAGGTGCTGAATTTAAAAAAGAGGGAGAGAAAATTTTTTGTAGGTACATAAAAGGGTCCCTTAGACTCAGCTGCCAACTGTATAGTCAATTCCCAGTTAAATATTTTTCTTAGTTGTTTCAGTAAAATGCAATGCCATAAATAGACTTTAAAATTATGCTTTCAGGACAAAGAACTGAGGTCATATAATCCAGTCAAAAATAGACTTACATTTCTATAAATTAATGGAGATTGGTAGAAACTCCCAAATAATATAGAATGAAAACAAAGTGGATGTTGTAATTGTTGAGGATCAGGAATTTGTGCTGTGCACATTATCTTATAATTTTTTTAAAGGAGCTATTATGATACAACCATGTCAAGACGTAATATCCCTTGCATTAAGGTAAGTATATTAAAAGTATTAGAAAAATTGTGGCAAGCTCTTATAGCATGTGATAGTATTTATTAAATAACTGTCCACAGCACATTAGTTCTCTTGGTATGCTCTGAGAAATTAAAGTTATGCGTTCAAATCATTTTTGGAAATATCGCACTCTATCGTCCTCATGTGTATTCACAACACACACTAATGTTTTAAAACTCTTGTAAATATATATATATATATATATATATATATATATATATATATATATATATATATATATTGTCCCGGGGATTGAACTCAGGGGCACTCAACCACTGAGCCACATCCCCAGCCCTCTTTTGTATTTTATTTAGAGACAGGTTCTCACTGAGTTGCTAAGCACCTCACCACTGCTGAGGTTGGCTTTGATCTCATGTTCCTCCTGCCTCAGCCTCCTGAGCCGCTGGGATTACAGGTGTGCCCCACCTTGCCTGGCTGAATTCTGTAAATATTTTTAAAATATGCATTAATTAATTTACACTAGTATTTACAATGCAGATTTGATCACAAGACTCTGAATGTGTACATCTATAAAATGTTAATGGTCTTTGCTAATATTTACTGAGCATTTATTTCATCCAGTGTATTATTATATTGGCACCCCTCCTCCACAGAAAATCTTAATCTTCTCCAGAAATCTGTACCATAATTGATCTTAGGACTATCAGCAAAAGAGTCTCTACAAAAGAGTTTACTGTAGTTAAAGTTCTTATTTCCTGTTGCTCTGCTTTGCTTGGCCACCGGCCTAAAAGAGATCAGCACTCCAGGTGCTGAATGCCCCTGTACTAGTTTTTCTCACAGACATTTATGGACTATCTAGTATAGTAACAATATAATATTTTATAAAAGTGTTTGCAAATGCAAAGTGTAACAAGAAGGACAGATTCTTTAACAAGGCCTCTGGCCTTGGGCCTGAGCTTCACAGAGATATTTACATTTCAGAGATAAGAGATGTTACTAATTGGGCTCCATGGTAACAGCTGGCAGGAGAAGGAAAAAAAGGGGAGAAGAAGCTCTCTGCTTCTTAGGTGCTGTCTTTAAAGTGTTAACTTGCCCAGAGCAGTAAAGAAAAAAGCTGTTTTTGTGTTAACTTCTGTAGACTGTGAACTTCTGAGCCCCTCCCCTTACATGCTGGGTATAAAATTCTGAAACTGCCTGGATTCAGGGTTCAGGGGAATTAATTGATTACAGTGAAAGCTGTACCCTCTGAACTGACTGCAGTCAAAGAAACCTGCTTCCTGCTTCCTATCTGGTGTCTTGCCTCTTCTGTCCCTACAACATTATACTAAGTACTTCACATGTGTAGATATTTGCAAATAAATCTTCACTAACCTAGGCTGAAGGTACCATTGTTATTGCCACTTTTCAGAATGAAAAAGTGGGACAAATTTATGAACCCATCGCTAAAGTAATGTTAACTTCTTAATTTAGCCAAAAATTTGGGACAGAATTCCAACTCATGTCTGACTGAATCTTCAGCTTGTTTTCTTAATCACTAAACTGTATTGATCCCTATTAGTCCATGAAACAGTATGCTACTTCTGATACAGCTTTTGAGAACCTCATCTGCTCATTTTTAAAACGAATCATGAATCTGCCCTTTCTATTCTTCTTTACTCAAATCTTTGGCAATGGAGTTGCTATGGGTTTGTTTTGGTTTACTTCTCAAAGCACACAGCTGCTTCTGTAATTGGCCCTATAGGCAATCTACATTCCAGATCCTTGTCAGAATATATCATTTCAAATTCACCCACTGCTGCTACCCAACCCACACCCACAGCTGAGTTACAAGTAGTTCAAGAGAACAGTTGGAAGGATATGACATGCATTCTCTATGTTTGGAAAATGCTGTACCTGTTAGAACCACATGGTCACAGAGTGATCTCTTTCATCCATTTGCTCTGAATCGAGTTTTAGGGTTAGATGTTTTTTCAGTTTGCATCACCTGATTGCACCTGATTGCAGAGTTAGCTGACAACCCTCATTTCAAGCAGTTCTCTATCGTCCTTCATTTACACAGTGCCTGAGAAGTCTCCTGAGGGAAAAAAAGAAAGAGATCTTTGATCAGGATTGGGATTCAGCCATAAGAACGCTTTTATCTAGTGGAATTAATTATGAAGGCAACAGAAAATAGACCACAGGGAGATGACAGGACCTCTGGATAGTTATAAAGTAAGACAAAGCCGGTCAGGACCTCAGTGTCTCAGGGGCTTAGAGTGACACCTGCTGAAGGAATCCGCCATGATCTGGGCACTTAGGTAGTGATCAGTGATTGGAATGTCCCTGAGGTAGTTGCCACTAGGTTGGGGCATGCAGCTCATTTTGGTGTATAGCACAGGATAGAGCTCTGACTTGGCTGGTGTCAACTCAGAACAAACACCAAAACAGTTTTCTGAATGAAAATATGAAGGATTCTAAATACTTGAGGAAAAGAGGCAATTTTTGTAGGGACTAAAATTCCAATAGGAACAGGAGGAGATCTGGAGATGATGAGATTCATAAACATAAATTTGATTGTTTTCTATGCCTGGGTTGGTAAACACTGAGACAGCTCCAGCATACCAGAATGTACTTGTGTGGGGTTCATTTCAGTACAGTGGTTGCCTTCTCCACTTTAAATATGGGAGACACTTCCTACTGTGTTTTAAATCCATTAGAAACCCTGCTTCTCCAAAAGATGTCCATGCTCTTAAAAAATAAAATGAAAAATTGAAATGCATTCTATCATGTATAACTAATTAGAATAAACAAATAAATAATAATTTAAAACATTTTATGAATTACTTAACTTGACTTTTTGTATTTATAGCTCTGTGAATTTTAGTACATGCATAGATTAATGTATCTACCACCACAACCAAGATATAGGTCTTATTACCCCCAAGTAACCACCTCACACTACCATTTCATGGTCAAAATATTTCTTCCCATCATCTATCCCTGACAAATACGAATTTGCTCTCCATTACTGTATTTTATCTCCTTCAGGATGTCATGTATACAGAACCACACATTTGAGATCATTGAGATCATCATCTGTGATCATTTGAGACTTACTTCTTCTACTCAAAAGAATGACTCAGAGTCATCCAAGCTACTGCAGTATTACCACTAAGTCGGGCAGCACTGCAGGGAGGAACTGGGGTTCATTTATGCATTCCCTCCCGAGAGGACATCTGGGGAGTCTCTAGTCTTTGACATTTGATAATAGAGCTGCTTGCTAAAAATATTCATGTCCAAATTGTTGTGTGAGTATGAGTTTTGGTCTTTCAAGAGTAAATACCTAGGAACAGGATTTCTGGATCATATTGTATGTGTTTGTTTTAACTTTATATGGAAACTGCCAACATCGACCTCCAAAAGATCTTTATCATTTTGTATTCTTACCAAAAATTCTTGTTTCTTTTTATTTTTTTCCATGAGTTCTGCATCCTTGCCATCACTCTGCGCTGCTAATTCTGTTTTTCCTTCCTTTGTTTGGAGCCATTCTTATACATCTGTCATTGTATCTCATTGTGGTTTTACATTACATTCCCTTAATGGCTAACAGTGTAGAACATTTTTTTCACATGTTTATTTGCTATCCTTATATCCTATATAATAATGTATTTGCTCGAAAAATTTACCCACTTTTAAACCTTTTAATTTTCTTTTAGTTGGATTTAAAATTATATTCTTCATAGCGTTCTTTTGTTGGGCATGCGATTTGCAAATGTATAAACTCCTCCTGTCTAATTTATTATATATATCTTTTTGAGTTGTGTTTTTTGTGTCATATTTTAAAATGTGTTGTCTGGTCTAAGGTCATAAAGATTTGTTTCTATAAGTCTGTCTAGAAGTGTAAGGCTGACTCAATGAGAATGAGTTCATTTAGGTGATTTCTCTGACTATATATTTAGATACAAGTAGATGAAAGATGGCACCTTTTAATAGAACCAGGTTAATGTATTCTGGTTTGCCTCTTTGGTTCTGAATATGTTTAAACCATTAAAAAACAGATTTTAAGTAAGGCTAGTCAATTCTCTTAATACATTGGGACTGGAAATTAATTCAGTTTTGTGTGGGCATTTTGTACGTACTTTAGAGTTGCATTCATGCATTTAATAAATATTTGAGTATCAACTCAGTAATGGGCACTGTTTTGGGTACTGGTGGAACTCAGTGATTAGAATTATAACAAAATTCTTCCTTTCACAAAATGTGCATATCAGTGAATTATGAATATACTACGTTTTTATTATATATATGCAATTAACGCTGATTGAAAGAGAAGAGAAATAACAATTTATGTTGTCTACTATTCCACTTAAAGAATCTTAGTCCCCAAATTTTCTTGAGTTGGGGTTTGTGAATGAGATATTTTTTCTATAACTCTCAGTTTCCAAATAAATATGTGGATACAAGTATTTTCCCAGGTAGCATGATCCCAACCAAGCTCTAAAGTCATATGCCTTATTATATATGGTTCTTCAGTGAAAGATAGGAACTTTCTTTTCAACTTTGTTAACGATTTTCTATAAAACTGATATTTAACTTTTACATGCTAATTTAGAACTCAACCGTAACATACTCCGTAACTTCAAACTATATGTAGAATGACATGTCATTATTTTAATAAAGATAATGGATATGCATTAGAATATGCCTTGTATTGACTATTTTAATGCTAGCACCACTTTTCACTCTTTCATATTATTGAAGTAATTAAACAAATCCATTTCCCTTCCACAAGGATTTGTAGCTATGGATGTAAATGCTTATCACAAAAATAGTACAAATTGAAAAGCATTCAAGACAGTATAAAATAGCAGTGAATTTGGAGAGTGATTATGGGGGAAATTAGGACAAATGAGTATTTAAGAGAATTATTGTTCAGAATTGTGAAATGCTCTTAAAATCAGTTTGAGCTTCCTGGTTCTCAACTATAAGTTACATGATACAATGCATAAGAACAGTGTAAAATTTTACAGTGGGGTGCAAGCAAATCTAAGACACATTTTTTCCATGTGTTTGCATAAAGGAATAATAAGACTAATTGTATAAATATACATAATTAGGTAAATGTAAGATTCCAGTGTATAATAAGGAAGTGTTGCCTTGTAGACATCTAGACTAATTATTATTTGTAATTAGAGTGAAACACTGAGGTCTAACTTTGTGATAGTCGAGATAGTTATTCTAGTACATAAGTTTCAAGATGCAATAAAACTTTTTCTTTTTTTAATACATTATCTGTTGTTATGAAAAAATGTGGTTTGTTTTACAACAGTCTTAAGTTGTACAAATGCAAACCTGAGTGTAGCACATTTCTTTTTTTCTTTTTGGTACCGGGGATTGAACTCAGGGGTACTCGACTACTGATCCACATCCCCAGCCCTATTTTGTGTTTTATGTAGAGACAGGGTCTCACTGAGTTGCTTAGCACCTGTCTGTTGCTGAGGCTGGCTTTGAACTAGCAATTCTCCTGTCTCAGCCTCCCAAAGTGCTGGGATTACAGGTGTGCACCACTGTGCCCAGCTAGTTTAGCACATTTCTGAATTAGCCCAGAGTCCAAATTATTTCTATTTGCTGTCCCCCTCCCCTTGTTTTTCTGTACTGAGGATTTAACCCAGTGGCACTTTACTGCTGAGCCACATCCCCAGCCCTTTTTATTTTGGGAGACAAGTTCTTTCTAAGTTGTTTAGGGCCTCACCTTGAACTTGAGATCCACCTTCCTGTCTCAGTTCCCCAAGCCACTGGGATTATATGTGTGTGCCACTGTGCCTGGCCCATTTGCTGTGCTTTCTCTCAGGGGTACAGTAGGGCATTGCTATAGCTATAAGGAGAGAAAAGTGGAAAGACAATGTTTCCAGTGGTAACTCTTGTTGGAAGGGAACAAGCAGCTTGATAAGCCAAGCCTTAAAAACAGACTTTCAATGTGTTTTCCCACCTCTGTTGCTGGTGTCCCCACCAACAATTTAGTCCATCCTAATACTGTACAGCTACTGAGTCAAGTTTTATGAGTGATAAACCTATTGTCATCCAAAAGACAGGAGCAATGCTGACAGGTAAATGCAATGTGCACTGCTGTCTTTACAAAGTCTCCTCATTACTCCCAAATTCTCTATTTGCAAATTGGCCCACTGCATATTTGAGTGCCGTTGTGGTCTTGTGAAGACTTCAACAGAATGTGAGAAAGATATTTGACGGGCCCAACTAGATATTCCCAATATATTCCAAGATTGAATAATACAACATTCTGCCCTCTTGCTTCAGCTTTCATGCTGTGAACAAGTATCCCCTTTAAGGTCTATTTAGTGCTATGTTTGTACTAAGTTTTGTTCTTTTTGTTGACGAATTTGCTGTTTAAAATGACCTCACCACACAATGCTGCAGTGCTGTCTAGCGACCCTAAGAGCAAGAGGGCTGTGATGCTCTTATGGAGAAAAGAGGTACAGAAAAGCTTCACTCCAACAGGATTTATAGTCTTTGCCATGAATTCAATGTCAGTGAATAGACAATATGCATTATATAATGTGTCTGTAAAAAGGCACCACATATTTTATAAAAGATTATTTATTGTTCTATGATAAAGGGATCACACACACACACACACATACACACACACACACACAAACAACCCTGTACAATGTGAACAATGTACTCATTATTCAATATTTTCATGTTCATGGTGTCTTTACACTTCTATCACAAATAACAATAGCCAACTGCATATTATATCAAAATGTGAATTTTTCTAATATAAAAACATGATAAAATTAATAATATTCAGTATTGATTTAATTGATTCAGTTATTTAATTCAATTAAATGATTCTAATTGTATAGAGCTTATCCAAGTGTCTAAGTAATGCATCCAACTGGTAACATGGATATGCCTAAATTTACAAAGATGACATAAATATTCAATCATTTAACTAATTGATTATTTAAATGATTGAATATTTTCTGGCATAAGAGAACATATACTAATACTAATTGTGATTATTCTTCCCTTTTTATAAAATACAAAGTATTCACTACTAAAAGTTTGTGAGTCACTTAAAAATCCTTTTTTTCTTTAACTTCTATCCAAGTCCATGTTATTCATTTGAAAGCTGCTATCCATCATTCTATACACTAGGTCCCAGTGACATCAAATTATTTTAAAAAGCAAAAGATAAAACCTCTCCAGGCTTAAAAACATGTGAAGGGAGGCAGAAAAATGTGCCATATATTTAGCTGAAGAGTTGATACAAAGAAAGTAATTAACTTCTTCAAGGGATCAGAGAACCATTCGCAAAACACAGATTCTTGAGCTAGTCTTGAAGGCTTCCATCACTGGGGTATTAGAATAGAACCAAATGTGTACAAAGATAAATGTGTGTGCAGTGTTGAAGATACTGTGCATAACCCAGAACCCCTGGAAAAGGAGTCTTTGCAAGATCTACTGCAAGGAAAAGAAGGAAAAGAAGAATGATTATGTATTCTTCAGCCTGCTTCTATGATAATCTGTCAACAATTTTTTAGCAGGTAGCACCCATAGTATGGATAATTTCGGTTGATTTGTAGAAACACCTTACTTCTTACACCTCACTTCACAAACACCTGACAGCTTACTTCTTAGCAGACAGAAGAAGAGGTCATTGTTTTTTATTGTGAAGGACCCGAATGTAAATATCATGCTTTTATTACTGAATAAACCACCAAGCAGTTTTCAACCAAGTGGCAGGAAAATTAGAGCCATTAATGAGACTAGAATTGGCCAAATGAATAGAAGAAAAAAATGCCCTGCATAAGACATTAGAAAACTGTCAGAATGTGATAGAAGAAAGAAATGCAACTTTTAATTAAGCATCTATTTTTGCCTTCAGAATTGTATTATATTTTTGTCTCATTAGTAGTCAGTTCTGAGAAATTGTTGTTGTTCAAGAGAATCAGAGAGCCATAGGACCTGCTCTAGGTCACACACCTAAATAACTTGATGGTTGGGACTAAAATATAATATTTAGATTTCAAGTATTGGCACTGTCCAGACCTATTGTTCTCTCCTATTTATAAACTTCTTTATCAACAATGAATATATTTAACTATCCTGGTATCTTTTTAATTTAATTTTCTTGATATCCCCTTCAACCCAAAGACTATTACCAAGGGCTGCCTTCCATGGCAGTGACCCTCCCTGACATTGAACATGTTTCGTCCCTCATTGAAATGTATTCTGAAGGGATAGTTTTCAATTTCCACCCTGTTATCAGAAAACAACTCCTCAGCAAACATAGTTATATGGATGTTCACATACATGTATTAATTATTATTATTATTACATGTAATAATAATTATTATTATTTATGTATTAATATTATAATGCATCTTAACCCAAATATGATTTGAAATTGTTAATGAAAAAAACATAAAATAAAACAGCTTATTTAGTTGCTTACACATTTAAAGAGTAATTCTCTTTCAAGAGGGAGCACATACAAGTGTAAACACTTCTGTTATTTAAATAAAATAATAGTAATGAATTTAAAAGCACAACTTCATGATGATGATTGGAATGGGCAGGAGAGAACTAGGATGAACACTTTCTTTTTTTTTTAATATTTTTTTAGTTGTAAATGAACACAATGTCTTTATTTTATTGCTTTGTATGTGGTGCTGAGGATCGAACCCAGGGCCTCACGCATGCGAGGCAAGCGCTCTACCACTGAGCCACAATCCCAGCCCTAGGATGAACACTTTCAATAAATATCTGAAGACAGACACAGGAGGGTTAGCTAGAGAAACAGAGACAAGCAGCTGAGAGAGCCTCAGCATATTTCCCAACTCAGGATCTTAAGAGGGGAGATAGCAGATATTTTACAATCTGCACACGGATATTTTTCTATTCACTGCGGCAAAGCTTCCCACACCAAGTATATACCTCTAGCAGGATAAAGACTTGAAATTCATTACAGAATCGGTTTGAAGGGTAGAGGGAAAATGCTGTGGGGTATTTACCCCAGAGTAAACACTCTCATTTCTTATCATCTGGGAGTCTGGCAGTGCATTGTCCGTTTCCATTTGACTCCCTCCTAGTAAAATTGGTTAAGTGAAAAACTCTGCCCTTAATCTTTTAATCCGTAATATGCTGTTGTCACTTAAATACACAAAGGCAAACAAGGACCATTAAGCAAATGCAACAGAAAGTCCAAGAATAAAACAGATGCAAACAAGGCTTCTTTTCTGAGTTAAAGAAAAGAAAAAAATTTAAAGAAAAGAAAAAAATTTAAGTATGCTAACTAATACTTGGCCAATACTCACAGAGAACATTTACTTATCCACAAAATAGGAAGGTAATACAATTAAAAATGTTGAGGGGGAACTGTAAAGAGTGTGTTAGTCCATATTTTTTTTTTGTTGTTATAATGAAATACCAGACTTAGGCTGCTTTATAAAGAAGAAAAGGTTTATTTAGCTCACAGTTCTGGAGGTTCAAGGGTCTGATGCCAACATTAGGTCAGCTCTGATGAAGGCTTTATTGTGAATCACAATGGTGGGAATGTGTACAGGAAGAAAAAAACAAGGTCATCAGATAGGAAGCCAAAGAGCAGCTCGGGAGCCAGGCTCCCTCTTTTACAATTTACTAATTCAGAGTCCTATGAGAACAGCACCCCAGCAAGATCTAAGGACCTTCCACCTCTTGAAATTCCTAACATTTCAACACCACCACACTGAATACCAGGCTTCAGACACATAAACCCTTGGGAATACACTCAAACCACATCTAAACCATAATGAAGAGCTTTGGTAAGGAAAAGAGTCACTGAAATAACCCAAACCACCAGAAAGGAAAACCAAAGATCTTCTAAAACATAGGGGAGTGTGGCAAAAACCATAAGTATACAGATAAGACATACAGAGAGACATTTGGGTATAATCACTACTTGACAATAGCTATTCCAGAAAAAAAGAGAATAATAACAAAAAGGAAAAACTTATTAAAGAAACACTATATATAGGCAGGAGGTTCGTCTTAACACTGTAAGGACTATCAAAGTTTAATTAAGAAGAATGAAACTTGCCCATTCCTAAATATATCATGATAAAAAATCATTATGAAATTACAGAACACCAAAGTTGTTGTTTTAATGAGATGGAAGGAGAGGCAGGAGAGAAAGGGAAGGAGGGAGATATCAGAACAGATACCTTCAAGTGAAGAGCCAGACCAACATCACATACCTCTTTAACAATATTAGCACTAGGAAGCATTAGATCAATGCCTTTAAAAGTATGAGGAATCTTATTTTCTACTTGAAATTCTAGACTGACTTACAGAGTCAATATAATGGGAGTGTCAGAGTCATCTGGACTCTGACAGATGACAGAGTTCATCTTTTAAACTTTTCAGTTCTACTTGAACTGAAAAGTTTACCTAAGGATGTATTCCAGCAAAATGAGTGCAAAGAGTGGGAAGATCAGATATGAAAGCCAGCTGTTCGGAAAAGAAATTAGAGGATGCTTTACAGTGACAGCTGTGATCCAGTCAAGACAATTGGTCCATTTGGAAAAGGAGCAAAGAACTCAGGAAATAGGGAAACAGAGACAGAAAGAGAAAATTGTACATGGTTTACATGATAATACCAAGATATTGAAAGAACAAAGTCATTTGGTAAGTGTAACTAGTGCTGGAATATTTTTTAAAAAGAATAAAAAAGATGGTTAGAAAATTCTAGATAAAAATTAAATGCTATACAAAAAGAAAATTTCATCACAGGATGTTATTTACCTCTGTAGTAAAAGTGTAATTGGAAAGTCATAATAAAAATAAAACCATCTTCTTGATATTCCAGTTGTAGAATTAATTTAGAAACAAAAAATAGACAATATAATTTCCGAATAAATATAAAAATATAAATGACAAAAACTGGGAAAAGAAATGGAGAAAAATAGACCCAGAGGAGTTTAGATGTGCTTATAACCTTGTCTTATACAATCAGGAGGCAAGAAGCAGAGTGTATTTAGTGGAAACATAATGTCACAAAGAAAATGAATGCAGATACTCTGCTTTCAGCCTCTGCATGTTTGCTTCTGGTGTGGAATTCTGAAACATTTGTCCTCTTTCTAATGCTCTTTAGTGGCTATTAAAGTGAGGTGAGGCAGGGTGTTATTTCTCTACTTAACATTCAGTCAACCTTTAATATTTCCTTAAATTTCAATAGACTCACTGGGTGTGGTGGCACACACCTGGAATCCCAGCGACTAGGGAGGCTAAGGCAGGAGGATTACAAGTTTGAGGCCAGCCCCCGCAATTTAGCAAGTCCCTAAGCAATTCAGTGAGACCCTGTCTCAAAATAAAATATAAAAGGTCTAGGATGTTGCTCAGTCACCGTGGTAATACTCCCCAGGTTTGATCTCCAGTACCAAAAGAAAAAAAAAAAAAACATATTTAATGCACTCTGTTATTGGCTAATTCTCCTCATATCTTATCGCTTTTCATAATGATTTTAGAAGTTATTATGAATCAGAAAGTACAAGACTTCTCTACAGCAAGAATTTCAGGAATATTTTGCCAAGACGTGCTTTAAGAATCATCTGATACGGGGTTGGTATCAGTATGGTCCTATAAAAAAATTTAAGAACACAGTAGTGAAGCATGGTAGTGCACACCTATAATCCCAGCAGCTCAGGAGGCTGAGGAAGGAGGATTGTGAGATCAAAGCCAGTCCCAGCAAAGGTGATGCACTAGGTAAATCAGTGAGACCCTGTCTCTAGATAAAATACAAAATAGGGCCGGGGCTGGGGCTCAGTGTTCAAGTGCCCCTGAGTTCAACCCCTGGTTCAAAAAAAGAAAAGAAAAGAAAAGAAATAATACACTTAAGTAACTCAAATACAAGATTAGTCAACTCCCCCTTGGAGACACGATGAGTCTCTTGGGAATAAATGTCCAGGCAATGATTTCAGATACGTAGAGAGAGATAGGATCTTATCCACTCAACTGGACATTGTGGTGTGGCTCCCAATATCCATTTCATCCTTCTCTTGTTGGCATAGTCCTAAGCAGAAAAGTGGTCTTAGAACTTGACCCTATTACCTTGAGAGGGATCCAATTAGTCTAAGTCAATTTAACTCCTTTCTTCCCTTTCCCTTGATTGTGTGTGTTTTAGGAGCCCAAGTCTAAATTAATCAGGACAAATCAATTTCCTGATGATGGTTATTGCAGCAGGAGAGGATGTGTCGTGCAAGTCTGTCCAATGGAATGGAGAAAGATGCACTTTACTACATAGTTCTTGAAATCTGTTAGGAGGCAAGGCACTGCTAAATTGCTGCTGGCACTAATCTCATGATCACAAGCAAAAGGGCAGAACCCTGAGCTACACAGAGAAATGGAGACTTGATCCAAATATGCTTGAAGTCATTTATCTCTGTTCTTACAGGCATGTGAAATAATCCTATATTCTTTAGGCAGGATTGACTTGGATTTCTATCATCTTTAACTGGAGAGGTCTGTGAACTAATGGAAATATTATACCAGCTGTGAGCCAGTCCTGCAGCCTAACAGGACTGGTCTGTGGATTGTCTGCTATTAGCTCCATTCCTTACACACAAGGATGTCGTGCAAGAGAATCACAGACTCTTTCCTTGCCAGTTTTTTTTTTTTACATGCACAGTGATGAGGTTATTGGGATTGTACTGTAAAGACTCAATTAACATTAGCATGTATCATCTAAAACATGATTCTGCACTATAAAATTCCAAATGGATAATGTATTAAATCTTACCAACTCCCTGAATTTACAGTGGAAATAGTGATGAGACTGCTGCAATTATGTTGGTGTGATAGGCAGGAAATGAATGAAATAATAATAGAGAAGCTGTGTGGGTTACCATAACAAGATTAAGGGGAAGGGTGCTTGTTCTGTCCCCTTAAGTAATTACAAAAAATTGAGGTATTTGAAGTCAGTGTTAATGGATGTGAGCAGATAGTTCAGCTTTTCATCAGTTAGTTCATAGCATGCATGATCATTTATTGGAAGTATTTGTGATAAATGAGCCTAAAATGATATGGATACCCCACAATAAATGGTCACCTTTAATTATGTTCAAATGGATGCTTTGCCTGATAGATTTCTGTCGCATTAATAAATACTGCAGAAGCAACACATTCATCATACCAAAGAAGGGGTGATGTCTTACAATTCAATCAACCAATTTCTAAATGACACCGTGGGGAAGAGGGACTCACCAGAGAACAGTGCGGAGGTTAGCAGTGTGCCTTGACAAAAGGGACACAGCTCCAGAGTCGGTTCTCTTTCTTTTTTTAGTTTAGATGAACTCTGTGTCAGGCCAAAAGAGTAAATCACTGGGGTCCAGAGGAGATCAATGGGGAGGAGTTAGACCCATTCTGTGAGGACTCCAGGGTAAGATGTTCACACCACCAACCTATTCTCCCTAGTACTTAGAATTTATGGGGAATGCTCAGAGAGAAGTTTCCTAACCAAGCCCTGAGGACAGTGAAAAACAGTTATCATCGAGGGCAGAGTTCCCCAAATACTAATGGGCTACCACATTCAATCTGAAAGAGAGAGAGAGAGAAAGAAAGTGGGTTAGTGCTTAGAGTTAGTGAGAAGACAGATGCTGTAACCCCACTTGAGATGACTTGCAACCTAGGGAGAAACTGAAAAATTGCTCTTAAAAGCTGTGACAGTCAAAGCTCTAGTGTATGGTAGAAGTAGTTCTCTTGAGGGACTTCAACAATGAGATGATTTTTCAGGGAAAGGGCTTCCTGTTTTAAAAGCACATACATTAAGGGTCAGTTTTTCTTGAGTACACACCAACTCAATTACCTAACTTTATGCTTTTCATTAGAGACTGACTGCCAATGAATTCCTGAGCTATTTCATACCCTGAGCAGGATTCTGTCTCTCAGTAATACTGTTCCATAGGTTCTCAAATCCATGAAGGAATTGGGCTAATGTGCTCCACATAACTTTATGGCTCATTTGTTACTCCATTCTAATTCTTCATACTGCCCCCATTGGGCAATGGTTCTCTGGATGAGCGTCCAGACTAGCAGCAACATCCATCACCTGAAGACTTGTTTGGAAATGCAAATTCTTTAGAAACTCCGGGAGAAGGGTCTAACAATCTGTTGGCATATAAACATTTCAGATTATGGTAATGAATGTTGAATTTTGAGAAACTCTGTCTTTGGCATTTCTTCCTAATATTTCATCTGTATCTGAGTTTTGCTATAGGGATTGTTACAAGCATTGTTAGGTCTTGAGCTAGTATCCATTCTTTAGAAGCCCATAGTCCAGTAAAATCAACCAAAATCAATTACTTTGTGGGTAAATTGGTAAAAATAAGCCATGCTTTGTTTTAATTGGTACATGAAGTACACAGGGAACTTTTTATTAAAAATTTAGACACACATCAACTTTGATTATTTTTCCCTAAAAATTGACAAATTTGGTGGAAACTGTCTAGTTCCAACATGTAATTTTAAGCCAATACATTGAGTTAGGGGGTAGCAGGTTTTCAAAGGACAAAACATGAAGGAGACCAAACCAAACGAGCAAACATACAGTACTACCAAATGTCTTGTGCATTTATAAAACAAAATATATCACAACATGCTTACACAGACACACTGGATGTGTGTGTAAGGAGGGTGGAGGTGAGGTATAGACAGACAGATGGGTCTTGCAGATCCTTGTTCAAGGAAGGATTTGTGGCCCTGTCCTGGGGAATGCAATCAGCAGACCACCTCCTCTGCATCTTCAGGGTCTACCTCAGCTGCAGAGGTCAAGCCCTTCCTGAATAAGCTTGCATCTAATGATTGAATGGGTCAAGGGTACAAAGTTCTAGTCATTTTGATCAGATGGAGCACATTTTTATGCTCCTTGCCAAGCTGGCTGAGGCGTTCTTGGTCCAGAAACAAAATTTTTCATTTTTCTCTGCTCAGTGCTGCTGCTTTCTCATGCCTCTCCTTCACACATGTTGATTTCTAACAGACACATAGAACCCCAAAACCTCAAATCCCATCATTGTTTTCTTCTGGAAAACTAAATTTGTAGCAGTGTATATATGTATGTAGATGTGCGTGTGTGTGTGTGTGTGTGTGTGTGTAGATGAAGAGGTAAGTAGAATCTATATGTATGTGTCTGTACATATTCTACAGCAAGACCATGTGTATAAATCTCTTAGTTCCATTATTACTACATGAAGAAATCATCTGGAAAGACTGTACTGAGATCAAAATTGCTTACTACATGAAAATTGAATATAGTATCTGATACCTAGTGTCCAATAAATGCCAGTGATGTGCATATTTAACCATATGTGTATATGTATATTTGTAGAGGAAGATTTCAGAAAAATATGTATCTTCATTTATGCAAGCCATATTCTAGAATATTGCGATTACTGCCAAAAGCTGCCTGCTTTCCATGCTTAGAGCAGATTACTGACAAAACGACCTCATTTTCATATGCAATAGACTCTGTATAGTTATTTTTCACTAATTTAACCATAATAACTCCAAACAAAGTATTTATATTTTAACAAACTGCATTTTATTGATTCAGTTTTTGCTGAAGATATTTTCTACAAAAGCCTATAGAAAGCTGTGTTCACAAAGGCACTCCCACCCGTTCACGCCAGCTTCTCATCCACTTCCACACTTGGATATCCTTAAACTTGAGTTCACTGCAGCAGGTGCATTTGATTGGGAATTTCCTTTACCAAGTTCATCAATACTCTTATGTATTTTATTATGTTCCTTCTCCATCCAAAGTGACGGGACCTCTTCTTGGCATTCTGGATGCCCCGTGTGCTGCAAGGCTGTTTTTGTGATCTCAGGGTTTTCATCGAAGAGTGTCCAGTGCTGGCTGTTGGGAAGGGAGCAGGGTATTCTGGGTCTCAGAGAATGGTTTTAAACCATGTATGTCATGTAAGTATTAAGTGGTATGGACTTAGGGGAAGGGAAAAAAGAGAGAATAACCTGTCTTGCTGTCCTCAATGTTCATAGATCACATGGGCGGCCGTAAGGCATGGGGCAAGGGGGACAAACATTGCAAGAGCTATCACAAGGGAATGGGTCCGACGTGAGGAGAGGAGTACCATTTCAAACTTTTTAGTCATGTTGTTAAACACTCAACATTTACCTTTAGGCACTATTACCAAGGTCAGGCTGTGTACCCAGGTAAATGTAACTACGTTTAGAGGACAAAACAGGAAATTAGATTATGGATTTTCCTCCAACAATATGCCATGAAAGATCAAATATCAAGCACTCTATTTTTTTTTGCCTTCAATTAATCTATAAGCCTTTGACTGTTCATGAAAGATGCTGCTTTACAGATTAATAATTATCCTTTTTAAAACTTTTTTTTTTTTGGTACTGGAGATTGAACTCAGGGGCACTCAACCACTGAGCCTCATCCCCAGCCCTATTTTGTGTTTTATGTAGAGACAGGGTCTCACTGAGTTGCTTAGCGCCTCGCCATTGCTGAGGCTGGCTTTGAACTCGCGATTCTCCTGTCTCAGCCTCCCTAAGTGCTGGGATTACAGGCTTGAGCCACCGCTCCCGGCTTCCTTTTTAAAACTTTTATGATTTAATTATTTTTAAAACAACACAGTGTTCTAAATTATACTACAATTCTTCAGTAGTTCTATTCTTTCATATGGAATTAATAGTCAGGTTTGCTGGCTAGCATATATTCTAAATATTTTGGATTTTATGAGATTCAAGAGAACAGAGTTCCTGTCTTATTCATCTTCATATTCTCAGCATTTAGCATAGAACCCATAATAGGATTTTGCATTTTTGTTTCTCTGAATACAACTGAATCAGAATATCAAAATTGTCTTGATTGGATTACATTATCAAGTGTGCCTGCACAGAAGTTGGCTTTCCTGATAAGCTAATTAAAAAATAATTTTCAGAGATTAACTGAATATTGAAGGCACTCTTATTTTCCATCATATACGTTTCACAAATATAAAAACAGAAAAGAATCCTCTCCAATAAAAAGAATATAGGTTTCCTTGTTTCTTCAATCTTATTATTAATAGAAATAAGTAGCTTGAGCATGCAATGATCTTTCCAGCATATAAACAAGCTAGAAGCAAACATATTCATATTTTGATAGTTTAAATTATATAAAACAACTCAGTGTAGTAAAATTATGAATATCTAAAATTCATTTAAAAAGACTGTAAAGATACTTAGAAAGAAATGTTAAAATATGCACATAGATTCTATTGAATAATTCACATCCTGTGGTAAGTCTCCAGATAATGTAACATTTGAACTGTGTGTATTGCAAGTTGACTTGAATGATCCTTTTGCTTATATAATTGACTAGCATCTCCTGTGTATATAGATATCTCATTTCTAGAAACTATGCTCTACTGAGCTATACTGGTGGATAGTTTGGGCCGAGTAAATTATTCATATCTTAAATTCATTTGATATGGGATAAATTATCATAATTAATTCAGAGAGGGTTATTTTTTAAAATGCTATCACCCTTTGCTGATTTTTTTTCTTCTTTCCATTAAACCAATAGAAATGGTTCATTATCAAATACTCAGGAATACTAGGAAAAACATTCCATTTAATTTTTTTAAAAGAGTTGTATAATAAGTTCTCTGAAATTCATAAATTATGATCTCATGTAAAGTGTGTAAGTCCAGGAAAATGACCCCAATCCCATGAATTCTAAATTATACCTCAAACCCCAGAGAATTCAGAAGATAACATTGCCCTTAACCTTTTTCTTGGCGTTCAGAAAGTATTTTTTTTTCTTTCATTTTTTTCAGCCTACAAATATATTGAGTCAGACACTTTGAAGTCACAGGACTGGGTTTAACAATAGCAATTAAGATAATTCTGAAACAGACATTTTTCTCCATGGAGAAAAGGTGAAAGAAAAAAAATTAAATAATTATTTTAAGCCGGGGGAGTGTTTTGTGTTTTCACATATATTTCTCATTTCATTTGCACAATAGTTATGAGCAAGTATCATTTTCTTATATGATAAATGAACAAACTCCACAACTGATTTGCATAAGTTTGTACATTTGGTAGGTATACAGGTAGGTATACAGGAGGAGCTAACTCCTAAAGCTCTTTTGTTGTCATTCTCTTCTCTCCCATACTCTGTCCCCTACAGTGAAAATGGAGAGAGAAAGGAAATATGTAATGCAAGATAGAAAATGCTAGCCATCAGAAGAGGATATTGATAAAGTTATATGAAAGTGTTATTATTTTATACTTCACATTAAAATATTCAGAGGGCAGGAAATGACCTTGACTTTTGGTTTAGTATTTGTTTTAATATCAAAATAGTTCAAACCTAAGGAGAGTTCATTGAAATGGCATGTTACATCAAAATGAAAAGGAGGTTTCAAATAAGAAACCACTATATAATCATTGTATAATTTGGATGATTACAAACCTATAATTACATGAGGCATTTCTTCATCTCTCCAAAAATTTTTGGTTTTAAAAATTGAGCATTCCACTTCCTTCTCCTTGAGTAGATCTTCTAAAAGTCATTCTCAAGCCATTTCAGTCCCTGAAATATTTACAGCTGCCGGGCTCCTCCTCATAGGATAATGACAACCATAATTACAATTGCAGGTCACAACCTCTCACATATCCCTTCAGCTTTAGGGCTTATAAGGCCATAAAGAAGCTCCACATTTCCATTTTTACAGTACAAACCAATCTTTTTACTGTAGAAATCTATAAGAGCTCTATAGGTAATCAAGCTTTTTCCTCCACTGTCAGTCTGCAATTGGATTTTTATAAGAAGTTGAAGAAAAAATTCAGATCCACAGCTGTAACTGTTTGAAACATGTCTCTATTTTTCATTTTCTCCTTCTCCCCCCAAGAATAGAATATTTATTTATTGAATATTTTCTAGGGAAACTACTGCAGGTTAGACATAGGCTATATATACCAGACACCCAGGGGCTACGAGCTCCAAAGTAATGAGAAAACAAAAATAAAAGAGGGGAAATATGACTCAAGTCCCTAGCCCAACCACAGGGGCCATGACTGGTCTCTGTGAACAAAAGCCAATGTTCACCATGGCGGAGGGGAGCAGACACTTGATTGTCTCAATTAGAACCACAGTAACACGTTTTCATTTTGGTCACAAAATATTCTGCAACTTTGGAAATTGTTATGATTTGGATATGAGCTGTCCACCAAAAGTTCATGTGTGAGACAATGCAAGAATGTTCAGAGGTGAAATGATTAGGTTATGAGAGTTATAATCACTGATATGGATTAAATGGGTGGTAACTGTAGGCAGGTAAGGTTGGATTGAAGGAAATTGGTCACTGAGGGCATAATTTAGAAATATTTATCTTCTTTCCAGCCCCTTTATCTTTCTGCTTCCTGGCTGTCATGAACTGAGTAGCTTTCTTCCACCATACCCTTCCACCATGATGTTCTGCCTCACTTCCGGCCCAAAGCTATGGAGTCAGCCGACCATGGACTGAACCTAGGAAACTGTGAGCTGAAACAAACTTCTCCTCTAAGTTGTTCTTGGGAGTATATTGGTCATAGTGACATAAAGCTGACTAAAACAGAAACTGATAGGAGACAGCATTCATGAGGTGAGAAATAGAAGAACAGTAGCATCAGTGGTTTAGCTAAATGGTAAATAGAATGGAAAAGTAGCAGCAGCAATAAGCTCATTCATATTATTCAAGTATGGCACACAGTAGGTACTCCTCAAATGCTTGTTAAGCTTGCGGATTGCATATTCCAGTATTTGAGGCATTCTCAGTCAAATGTAGCAGGAAGAAGTATACCTGGGAATAGCTGCAATTTAGTGAACATGAATTATGTGCAGACATTGTTTTAGGTTTTTACAAATGTTAACTAATTCAATCCTCATAACTTGACTGAGAAGAAGATACTTGGTACTGAATCTTATTTATGACATCTCTTTGGTGGTGACCTTGGGAAAGTTGCTAAATTTATCCATACTTCAGTATCAGCAGATATTAAGATGAGAAAACGAAGGATAACATACACATTCTTGGGTGATTGTGATGGGTACATCCGAAGCATCATGACCTTCATATGGATGTCAATGACAATGTGCATTTCTGTCTTCTTTTACTTCTCTTGCCCTAAGAAAATAAAGACTCTTCATTTGTAAAGAAGATTCCAATCAATGTTTACTTAGCAATGACCTGTGTCATTCTCATTTGCTTCCTTTTTTTATTTTTATTTTTTAAATATTTTATAATAAAAGAGTTTTTTGGCTTTTGGCTAGAATGATTTTGTACACTCTTACTCCAGATCACTTTCTGTGCAATTCCTCATTTCCCGTCTCCACACAGCCCCATATGTTGGAGGCATCAAAGGTCACTGGGGAGAGTCATCCATCATTTTGACACCTTTTATGAGTTTACTGCTCCTGATGGTGATTATAGGAAAGGCTGCTTAAAAGTGATAACTGCCAAAGGCACTTGATGTTCATAGTAATGACAGAAATAGGTACAAGTTTAGGGCAACAGAAAAATAATAAAAATTGAAGGACAAGATGATGAGGTAGTAAAATGCAAACTCAACTTTAAAAAAGCATGTCCTGATGGCGAAATTTGATTTCAGGATAAAATGAACCTCATTCCATCCAAAAGGTAGGTTCTCGTGGATGATGCCTCTTTCATGGTGCCAAATTAGCCCCATGACAATTAACCCTTGAGACACTTTGTGATATTTTGTTCATATGTCATTAAGCACCTGGGATTTAGCCAGTTTCAAGTAGAGGTTGTTATTACAAACTGAAATTAATGCTGTTTTGAGGGTGCCTTATTATTGCTAAAGTAAATGTCATGTTTCCATTGATGTCCCGTGTCATCTTAGGGATGCCTTCTGCTGCTAAAAATATGTACTGAAAATGATCAATTATGTCCAATAATAATAACTAACAATAATGGAACACTAAAGATGTACTATACTCTATAATAGGAACTTCAAATACATCTTCTTCTGTAAATAGTATAGTAGTTGGCACTATCAGGAGGATTAATTAACAATATTTCATTTCTCTGTCCCAGTTCAGAATCAAAGGAGATACAGTACACAGGAATAGAGTGCATGGAAAATACAGCATCGTTTTTATTACTGGTAAAGCTTATTGAATAATGTGGGTTCAGATGTACAGCCAAAGGGATAGTTAATCCTTCATTTCTAAGTAAATGGATTCTCAGTCAATGGTAGAACTGGACCATACGAGAGTTCATTCCAAAGGGGTAATGTCTCCCCACCCAATGTGCACAGCACAGCAGGCAGCAAAGAAGAATGTCTGCATCCCAGAGACCAACTGGACCTGAAGAGAGAAGATTCTTAGATGGGCAAGTAGATTTACTTCTCTAACCTCGCTAATCAGATCAGACTTTCCTCTCTAAGGGTGAATAAGTGAGGAGATAGAGTAGCTGAAAATGTTTGTTTAAAGACTTTTTTTCTTCATTGCACATAAAGATCAACCTCTTTCCCTTAGTGAAAATAGAAGTGAGGAACAGATGTCCACACTCCAATAGGTACCACATATAATTATATAATTCATCGCTGAAAAAATTAATTTAAGGTATTAATGACTTTTTAGTTTCACAAAGCTAGTAAATGGCAAAAATAGGCTCCTGGTAAACCCTTCAACTCCTAAAGTTTTAACTGTGAGTGCCTATGTGTAATAAATTATTTTGTGTCACATATTTATAGAACATAGAGGAAATTTGAGCATATGTAATTTTTAACATGAAAATAATAATTAGATGATTATAATTAGTATCACTGTGCAATAGATGCTAAATTCTAGGAAAAAAGAGAAACAGAATAAATATATTCAAGGTTTTATTTTTTCATTTCATTTTATTTTATATTTCCAAACAGAATGACTTATTTAGGCAGGTGAAGTGAGAAATGATTTTTGAAGAAGAGGAAAAAAAAAACGCTAAGTTACAAAAAAAATGATGCCATATTCCAGGAATCATGAATAATTTTATGATAAAGGAATGCTTGCCTGTGGGATTACACCAAGGACTTATGGCTAGAAAGCAGGAAGACAATAATAACAAGATGAACTTTGAAATATGTGCTAAAGATTGAGAATTTCTCCTGATGTTCTCAGAAGTGTTTCCAAATTTGAAAAAGTGTCATATTATGCAATTTACAATTTGGATCCATTACTCTGGTTGAAATGTGGAGGAAACATCAGGGTAGAGTGTGACTGGAGACAAGGAGACTAGTGTAACAGCTATTAAAATAGTCCAAGAAAAGGAAGATAATGAGGTCTGGCAGAGCAGTGGAAGTAATTATATAAAGACATGGGTAGGTCCATAAATTCAATACAAAGTATAACTAATTACTTTCAGTGAACAATTCAATGTTTGGGTTCAGGAAAACAGGGATGGGAGGGAATCTGTCCCTAACAACTGAGATGTTGATGGTGAGTAACCATTGAGAACAGGAAAGGCAATTTGGGTTGGAGGAGGAAGATGTGTTTGTTTGATCATGTTGAGTTTGATGCCCAATGAATCATCCAGGGGGAAATTCCATCAGGCAAGTACACACAGAGTCTTGACCTCAGAAAAGAAAGTAGGCTCAAGTAGCACATTTGTGATCCATTGGATTAAAATGTGGGAGTTGCAGAGATAGATGGTCCAATCAGAACAAGAATAAAAAATGAGAAGATAAAATGATACAATGACAGCATGCATTAACATACAGGCTAACGAGGGGTGGGAGAAGAAAGAGGAGTCAATCAATACTTGGGAGGTTAGGCATGGTAGAAAGTTGAAACCAGTCTCAGGGCTTTCTGAGAAAATATATTTTCTTGACAAAATGAGAAAATTCATAGATAGAAAGCTCATTTTTTTTCCTTCATGCTTTGGACACTAAAGTGTCCAAAATTCATAAAAATTATAAGAAAAACCACGGTGCCAGGAATCAAGGCTGTCATTTTGTGATTTATCTGAGGATGAAAATCAACACAGAGAAAAGTGAAAGGGAGGACTTAAAAATGCCTGAACTTGTGTCCAATTCAATATGTTTTTCATCATATTTTCAAAATCTTGGATTTCTGGCAACACTTTGATAGCACGATGAAGAAAATATGAAATAAGCAATAAGAAACTAGGAAAGTAGTTCAGTCAATGAAAACAAAATTTCAGCTTAGTGATGATAAACAGGGCAGGCAGGGGATGGGAAAGGGGAAGTTTTAAGACCACCTGTAACATTGAATGGCTAATTAGGGCCTGATGAAAGCCAGGGTTATACAGCCTATGTTAGATGAAAACAAAACTTCCTTTTTTCTTTTTGAAAGATGTTTTCAATTTCAAGAAAGTTCAGAAAGAGAAGATCTATGATGAAACTGACTACGTGAGAACATTCTATGAAACAGACATCTCAGGTTAAAGCTTCACAAACAGATGTTACAAGAAGGGACAAGAAAAACATCTAAAAATGAGTCACATGACACTGAGTGTCCTTAATATACAGAGCTCTCTAAACATCCTTGAGAGAGAAAGTAAGAGCTCAGTACAGATACTTCTGCTTCAAGGAAAGCTAGGAAAGATCACCCGAAAGGATGGTGTGCAAGGACAGAAACCAAACAAAAAAAAAGAAATGATCCTGGAGTCCTGAGGAATTTTTACAGTGAAACAGCATTCAATCCACAGTTGCAAATTATAAAGTGAGTAGCTTTAGAGGAAGTTCCAATTTTTTTCTGTGCTTTTAATGAGGATCAATAAAAATATATTATTCAAATGTTTGGTTTCTCTGTCTCTAGCTACAAAAAAATTAATAAAAACCATAACATACCATAGAGATATTTATCTTATGTAACTAAAATGAAAAATAAATGCTTGAAAATGAGCTGAATAGAATTTATATTCGGTCACTTTGATGTGCAATATACTCCAGAGTTTAGTAGCTTAAAATATTAACCATTTATATGGCATAGGAGTCTATAGGTCAAGAGTTAGGGCTGGGCTTGTTTGGTCTGGCTGGGTGTGACTGATCCAGTTTGTTGGTGCATCTGTTATCAAGTTGGTGACCAAGATAACTCATTTCTGATGGCCTTATCTATGATATGTAGGATGGCTGGTACCTCTTTCTATGCAGTCTCTCAACTTCCACTAACCATGACTCGATTGGTTTAAAGGTCACTTAATTCCATGATGGTCAAGAGTAGAACCTGCAAAAGTCCTTGAAATTCAGGCTTTTAACTGCTATGATAAAACTTCTATTGTAAACTAATGGCCAGAATCGGTCACAAAGGCCACTTTGGATTCAATAGTGAGGGTGACTGATTTCCTTAATTTTCTGAGAGAAGTTACCACTATGGCCACTTTTGCTATCAAGAAGAGAATCCAATATAAGTTGCAAGATTATGAGTTATTTATATGTTATAATTTCTACAACTGTGCATTGTACTTTATAGAACATTTATTTTAAAATTAATGTGTTTACCAAGTTTTATAGACTGACCATTGCCGATGGAAGCTATATTACGTGCATTTATCTAACCCTTTCCCTACTCTTATGAGTTATATAGTGTCCTTGTCATTTAAAGTACTTTAAATTAGGCTATCTATTATTTGTAGGGAAAAAAACTGAAACATGGGGATGCCAATTTATATTTAATGAATTGATTAACTCAAAACTCAAGTTCAAATATGTAGTCATTTCTGACTAGAGATCAAGCATTTTGTAAGGCAACGAGGATAAGAAAAATGAACTAGTGCCTAATGTGGTGGTCCACACCTGTAACCCTGTAATCCTAGTGACTTAGAAGGCTGAGGTAAGAGAATCGTAAGTTCAAGGCCAGCCTCAGCAACTTAGACCCTGTCTCAAAATAATTTTTTTTAAAGGGGTTGGGATGGAGCTCAAGGCAGAGCCTTCACAGGTTCACTTCCCAGTATGGTGAAAAATGAAAAATAAACATAAAAATAAAACAAAACAAAACAAAACAAAACCTGAACTCTAAAGACATAGGGATATGTCTCCATTCAAAGAGCTTTCGGACAAGGGAAGGAAGTCAATCAAATAAAGGCTGTAGTATCCTCTGCCTGACCCAGGGCTTATCAGTGGGGAGACGAAAGAACTCCATGGAAGCAATAAGGTCTCAGATGACAATCACAAAAGGAGTTTTGTAGGAACTCAAGGAATAGGTAGATGAGTATGCAAGGAATGTGCAGTTTAGTCAAGGGCAAAACATATGAAAATGAGTTTGTTCTCAGAGAACCACCATTTGTCCTCTCCTATGTTTAACCCAGGATGTGGATGGTGAAGAGAAAAAAGGTACAGCAGATAATAGCCATGACGATGTATGGGGAAGTGGAAAGAAAGGAGAACTTGGGATTTGTGAAGATCAAGTCCCAAGGTCCTACCCAATGACTTTCTAGCTCACTGCTCCTCCTTTGTTTTTGGTTTTTATTACAGGCTTCAGTTATGGATCCAGGTATTGTACTTTTGAAGTGATAATCATTCTAGATGAAACAGCAGTTATTCACTAGAATTAAAAACACCACAATCATCATTTCAGATGTTTCTGATTTTCATTGACTTAAAATCTGACACCAACTCAATTTTAGAGCATGCATGTTTATATATAACAGTGGGATTTAGTTTTAAAATGACTGTAAGTACATATGATAGGTCAAAAGAACTGAAGTAGCACTTAATAATCATATACTTATTTAATTGATGTAACATGAGCTCACAATACTTTACAATCTCCAATTCAATCATTTTTTTCTAATTAGTTTCTTGATTGATTGATTTTACCTATTTATTTTGCTTTGATTTTCCCCAGCTTAGTGTGTAAGTATGCCTGTCCTCTGCAAGCAAATGTGTTTAATGACATAAAATCATTAATGACTTTTCAGTTCATTCCTTTAATTAAAATTTTAGAATCTGGGAAAACTCACCAGAATGTTTTCTTTACACTGTACTTGTTAATAACATACATAATAAAAATATACATCCTTTTTACACTGTCAGCTACTATTTAATGTGTCCTTTGGAAATTGCAAAATAAATACAAATGTAAAGATTACATTCACCACCTGACAAAAAATGAATTAGTGTAGTACATTTGAAATGGAGAACTGTGTTGATGAGGCAACATCTCACACTCAGTTAAAGAGAGAAGAGATCCAGCTACACCTGTGTGTTTATTTTAAATTACTCCTGAGATTCCTTTTCAGAATGCCTATCCTGAGAGAATACAAAACATAACACTAAGAACAGAACCTGTGAAGTCAGTTGATACTGGCTTGTGGCTCACAGTTTTGCTTACATGAATGTTGCTTATCTACATTTTATCTGCATTTATAAATAATTTTATGAAATATAGAAAATAAAGTTTATATGTATTAGGGCCAGGTGCAGTGGTGCATGCCTGTAATCCCAGTGGCTTGAGAGGCTGAGGCAGGAGGATCGCGACTTCAAAGCCAGCCTCAGCAACTTAGTGAGGCACTTAGCAACTCAGCGAGACCCTGTATCTAAATAAAATTTAAAAAACTGGGGAGTGGTAAAGCACTCCTGGGTTCAATCCCTGGTACCAAAAAACAAAAAGAAAAGAAAGTTTACATATATTAATATTTATTATGTATTCCATATGAGAAAAGAAAACCAGAGAAAAATCTATTAATAAAAATGAAAACAATAAATATATATTTTCCTGGAGTTCCAGACTACTGATATCAAAACCTCAATTTTGTACAGTATCTCAGGTGCTGTTGAGAAAATATTTAATGTGCATCAAATAAAATGACAAACGATACTGCAGATATTTAAGTATTATAAGGAAATGGTTAAAAAGAATTTGTGTCATGTTGATTTCTACAAATGGATTACAAAGCAGGAGGCATTAATGCACACAGATTAAAATAACTATAAACCAAAAAAAAAAAAAAAACTATAAACCAAGAAGTCTTAAGAAGAACCGTATGATAATTCTTTTGTGGAAGAAACTGGGTGGAATTTGGCATGTGTAAAGATGGAAGGATGTCTTATTTTTATCTAAAAAATAAAATAAAATAAAATAATTAAAAAAAGAGACTTTTAAAATTAATTAACAGAACTTGCAGCTGTGTAAATGATCGATTATGCTCTGATTTAAAATATCTGGCCTATCCTTTAAAAATGAAACCTATTTTGTGAGGTGGGGGATGTTTACATGCTAGAGAGGAATTAAAGACAAGGAGAGAGCTGCATACCTACTGATCCAGCTCCAACAACTGAGCGTGGCTTAAGTTAAAATCAGAGTTAGCTGAAACAGGTAATTATTTACTTTCATTTATGTATCCCCATCTATGCAGCACCCCACAATCCCTGACTTCAGAGCCACTGACTGAAAGATGCCATAGAATAACCTGCTTCACAACATTCTTTAGGATTAAATTTCTAAGTATTTTAGTTGAAAGAAGGAGGAGGAGAAGAGAAGGAGCAGAAGTGAAGATGGAGCAAGAAAAGGGAAAGCAGGATGGCGGGGAAATAGAACCCACCGTTTATATAGGCACTGTTTGGGCTTCCCACTCCTGTAGTGCCAAATTCCATCAAGACTCTAATCAGACATAATTGCTTTGAGATAATTTCCCTAAGCACCTATCCAAATCCTCCTCTGTTTGCAAATTGTAAGATTATTAGCTATTTATCTTTTAGAATTTTAACTACTCTAAGTAGTACTTTATATAATATTTATTTGGAAAGCAATGCATTTTGTTTGTGCATATCCTTAATTCTTGCTCAATGACATTGAATTTTATTTTGTTGTGGTTGTGAATATTTTCCTTCTATTTTATAAGTTTTTGGAGGCAGGGTTTGTGTTTTCATCAGGAACAGAGTCCAGAATGCAGGAGGTGTTTGTACAGCAGGTGCTGGGATAACTGTGTATGGAATGGAGCGAAAGTCTTGAGCAATTCTGCATGCTGCGATGATACATGTTGCTCATCATTGCATAGTAGTTCCCTCTCATTGCTGCGGAAAAGTTCTATTGCTTCTCTTATCTGGATATAGGGAACTGGTGCCAAGACCTATACCTAGAATCATTAGTTTGCATGATGAAAGAAGCTGCAGAACACAATCTAAGCTCAGATGCCTCTTCTTTCCATCACATCAGCACAGGGCTGCAAGTCCTGCATCTACAGCTCTTGCTCTCATTCTCAGGTGTCTGTTGCCAACTCTGAACCCAAAGAGCCTCTGATTAAATCTACATTTCCCAGTTTTAAAGAAGTTGTAAGTCTGAGGAAGTGCATCAGGACCAAGAATCAGAAAAGCACCACGATTCCTGTGTTTGTACATGTCCTCTCATGCAACCTTCACAGTCACCTTGCAAAATGGGGGACTCATGACCCCACATATTCACCTCTTCACAATTTTCTTCTTTTTTGATTTTATTCTGTGGCTGGCTCAATGGTTGGATTTTGGAATGCTGCCTTCAGTGGTTGCCAGTTCATAGAAGAGGAAGCTGATCCTGGAGGTCCACAGTGCATGCCATGCTTACAGTCACAGAGTTAATGCCCGCCATATATCTGATTTGAACTAAGCCTGTTTATTTATAAAGTCAGTGATTACACCATCACATCAGAGTTCCAATGTCCACTGCTGTCACTTTCCCCATTACCTAAGTGACTTTGGACAACTGAAGTAACTTTTCTACTTTCTCTTTTCTAAAAAGGAAGGGCAACAATGAGTTGATTTCTAAGACATTGGTTCCATGGAATGAGATCATCCTGAGACTTTGTTATAATGTGATTCCTGTTCAGGAGGTCCCAGGTAGGGCCCAATATTCTCTTTTCTACTCAGTTCCCAGGCAGTATGTATCTTGTCAATAGACCACACTGTCATTAACAAAGATGACCTTTTGTATGTTTAAGAATTCCTGAATCTAGAGAGAGTAGTCACTGTAGAGTTAGAGATAATGCTATTTTCTTCCCAATGCTCTTCCAGGTGACATTAAATATACTCTAATCCTAAGCAGCTGAAGAAAAGAGAAGTCCATCAGAAGTTTCCTAATACAGTTGTACGGTTGAGCAGCTTTGAATTCTTAACAGCAAGGGATCTACACAACAAACTCTAATGGCTCACAGCTCCCTTAAATCACATTCCAAAGACAGTATGTCCTCCACAACTAGGAATGACTTTCCACTGGTACTTTGTATTTCTCTGTTTTTCAGCGATCACCAAGCAGCTCCAGAATCTTTAAAGACAGAGTCACACACCAGAGACTGATGATAACAGACAATACAGTGCTAATGTTATATAGTTCTGTGCAGTATGAAGATATCTTCTTATGCAGAACAGAATTTGTTTGGTTTTGTGGTGATTGCTGATACAGTTGGCTTGGAATAGCAGATATTTTTACATATTTGCTTGAGCAAGTAAATTTCATATATTTTCCCCATAAACCAGAGTAAAAGGAGAAACAAGAAGGGATGTACAGAGTTGACACGGAAGAAGTCGGTGTTACCTGTTACCCTGCCAACAGGTTCTCTATGACAACACAAGTAGATTGAGGTTGTAATTAAATATGCATCACTTTGAAAACTATTGATAGAAATGCAATCATTTTACTATTTGGATGCTCTGCTTTGCTCTGATATTTTAAATTTTGCATTAGACAATCTAATATATCAATAATTCATAGAAGTAACAACATGTAAGAAAATGTTGGTGTTGAGGCTAGACGATGCCTCATTGAAATTTGTTTCCTGTACATGTTCTTGGTATGCATTTGATACGTCATGGGGTTAATTCTTTATTATTGTCAGGAACTTCATTTGTTCTGCAACTATGGGATTAAAAAAAATGCTGGTGCCCAAACGTATCTCTCCATTTTGAACATGTTTATTTTATACAAGAGAAAATACCATTGTGTTTTTGTTTCTCTATTCCTATGAAAGTTAAGTAAATTATTGTAATTTAGATGGAAATTGTGAGCCAGAGGAACTTTCTCAGCAGGTGGTTTTCAGCTTTGGAATAATTAAGGAGAGAAAAAATACTCATTGCACATTTCTTTCTCTTCCAAACTTCAGTCATCCCAATGTAGTAAGTAGCTCCGATGAAAGTTGGAGTCCACAAGTTATTTGAAATATGGGACAGTGAGAGCTGAGAAAAGCCATTGAGCAACAATGTAGGTCAGGTTATTGGCTAATGTGCCATTTATCTACATCAACAATAATTATTATTGAGTATCCTTATTAGGTTTTTTTTTCCTGAGTTGTCAGAATTCTTTTCTAAGTTGTCTGGCTGGCTTGTGACTGAAGTTTGTTTAGTAAATTCTCAATTTCTCTGTTGTCAGAAAATATGAAAGTCAAGAGAAAGATGTGTGGGGTCTACCAGTCTTTCTCTGAAACAAATGAGATGAGATTCAGCTCTCCAAGGACCCATCCTTTAAATGGATCTTCTGGAATACAGTCAATAGAAAAAAAAACCTCCATGGATACCACATTTTCCTGCATTTGGTTGAGATGGCCATGGTTTCCATCACAGCACCACAAGGATAAGGTGGATAGAGAGATTTGCTGGGCATAGCATCCTGGCTTGATGAGGGAATGGATGTACCAGAAGTCAAGAATTTCAAGATGCTTGACAAAATAACCCTTTGCTTTTTCAACTTGAATCAATAAATATAAGATGACACATAGTCTAAAACAAATACAACAGAAAATCATGAGTAGTAAATTTTTTTTGATCCTGAATTTAACGTCTTAAATTAAATAAAATGGAGATTCACAGCAATTCTCTCCAGTGTTTCACATAAAAAAATTACAACATAAGCACATAGATAATTGAAGAGTTCTTATTTAAAATTCTAAAGTGTCTCAGGATCACAGTTAATATTTTACTATTTTCCTAAATTTTAAAAACATTAGCCATATAAGTACACATGCTGATTTTTGTTATGATAATTGTAGCTGGAAAAATATTAAAAGCATGCCATTCAAAGGAAATCTGTACCTAAAGTTCAAGAAACTCCTGAAACATGGTAATAGAATTTTAGGATCCCAGGAAAACAGCTGCCAAAATAGAACCTTGCTATACTCTTATATTCTTCCCAAAACCTTGTCTCACTGGCTTAAATGTGGATAGATCAGGGTGGGTCATATCAGAAACATTACATTTAGCTCCCATCCCCCATTTCATCATCCACCTATTTGTGGATGCTTTGGTTTTCAATTGTTAAAAGAGAATCAATCATCCGAAACCACTCCTAAGACAGGCAATGTTTAGCATGCAGCTTTCACCTGAAGGAAAAGAGAGAGAGTTCAATTCATCCTGAGGCATGAATGACCAATATAGAGCATTTCTAAACAACCAAGTTACAATGAGATTTTTTAAAAATGCATTGGCAATAATTGTACAATAATAAAAATGTTGAAGCTTAATGAATACATAATTGGATTATTTATCTTAGGAACAGGTAAACAGAAAACACAAAAGAGCAGTTCATTTCAACCAATGAAATAATTGATGAGTGAGTCTATATGACTCAATAAAAGTTTCCAGCATTACATTATGTGATGCTTTGGGTGCTTCAGGAGAAACCAAAGAGCTCTTGTGTTCAGTGTTTCCAGCTTTCAGTTCAATAAGAGCAATTTTGCTGACAGCTTTACAAAATATTGGGTTTCTAAACCATATTTCATTAAAAAAATGATTTCAAGTCATTGTGGTGGATGATACTATGGTCTTGCTGTTTAATGTATCAGATTGGACATCATCAACAACATGGTAGAATAGGATATCACAGAAAATAAAGATATCAAATATCCACAGATAAGAAGGTCTTCATGAAAAACCCTAGAACTCAGGGATACGGCTCAAATACTTCTAAGACCACAAAAAGCTGCATGTAGACAGTTAAGAGGAATGGTTTTACTTGGTGAATGTTGGTGTTGCCCCTTCCTGAAGTTGGCATGGTGCTGCTGTGAGAGTATTCCCTGGGGCCTGTGGTGTCACAAGTAGGAAAATGACAGCCAGCTTCCCTAGCAATCTGCGGTGCTTCCCAGGAAGACCACTTCTGTGTGTTTTCATGGGGAGGACTGAGGGAATCAGCTAGACCACCTGGGGTGAGCTAGAAACAAGGCAGGGGGTAGGGTTCAAGAGACCAGTGCAGTCCTCAGGGTGTGGCCCAGGTCTTGGTAATTACACCACGCTTCTGCCAGTGTGGGTGCCCAATCAGAAACATCAGTCAACACAGCCCAACCACAGAGCTGAATGAGCTGCTCCCAGAAGCATGGATGACGATTCTATCTGGCTGGAGTCCATGTCTAGTCAGCCCATTCAGCCTTAGAGCCAGGCTTCAGACTCTGCCTAGGCAAAAAGACAAGCTGGGACCTTGCATTTTGGTTCAGCATCACCTTAAACTCCAACCTAAGGCCCCATCCAGGCAGAGAGGTAGCCCTTGTATGTTACTTCTGCAGATCATAGATTTTAGTCCTATAGGAGCCCAAATTATATCTCTACTCAGTCTTGGAATTCAGCCTACGTCTCTATCTGAGCAAAGAGGCAAACCTGTGCCTCTACATTTTTGCAGGGAACAATCTTTTGCTCTTAACAATCATGGCGCAAAGCTGGTATCTCTATCTGAGTAGAGGATACAGTCAGTGATCCTGCCCAATTGCTGGGCACAGGATATAACTCTGATCAATTATAGATGCTAGCTGGTGACCCTGCCTAACTTCATGTCACAGCCTCAGGTGTTGTCCAATTGCATAGCCGATTTTGCAGTACTACTTAAACACAGAGCCCAGCCCCAGCATCATTTGAACAGGGAATGTAACCTAGGACCCTAGCAGATCAAGAATGATGGCAGAGCTCAATGTGTATTCTTCTGCAACTGTAGAGTCCAATTAGTAGAACCACTCAGCCAGGAAAGATAGCCTGAGACCCAGACAAATCAGAGGTGACAGGAAAACCCAGACAGCAATCTCTTATGTCCACAGAGCCCAACCAGTGATCCTGCCAGACAGTGAAATCCAGCAACAGCCCCTCTCAACATTTGAGCACAGGTAGTAGTCCGGCCTAACCACAGAACTTGATTGCAAGCCCTGCCTGCCTGTGGACACTGCCTACTAGGTTCTCCAGAACCCCTTAATAGCCAAAGTGATCTTGATCAAAAACCAAAGCTGGAGATATCACCCTACTTGGCTTCAAAATATACTACAAAGCTATTGTAATTAAAGCAGCATGGTACTGGCACATAAACAGACATATAAACAAATGGAACAGCAAAGACAGCTGCCAAATAAACCCCCACAGTTATAGTCAAGTGATTTTTGATAAAGTCAAGAACACACAAAAGGATAGGATTGGATTTATTTCACACCATATACAAAAATCAACTCAAAATGTATTAAAAATTTATTGAATGTATTAAAGAGGTGAAATCATAAAATTACTAGAAGGAAACAGAGGAGACAAGCTTCAAGATGTTGGTCTGAGCAATGAATTTTTTAAACACGATCCCAAAAGCAAAACATAGATATATGGGACTACATGAAATTCTTTTGCATAGCAATGCAAACAATCAATTGACAAAAAAGAACCTACAAAATAGAAGAACATATTTTCAAATTATTATCTGATAAGAGGCTAATAAGTAATATTTTTAAGGAACTCAAACAATTCAATAGCAAAACTACAAATAATTCATTTTTGAAATTTTTACAAAGAATATAAATTGATATTTCTCAAAAGAATTGACAAAGGACAAACATTTTGTATGAAAAAAAATGTTCATCATTACTAATCATCAGGGAAATACAAATTAATACCTCAATGAGATATCACCTCATACCTGTTCAAATCACTCTTATCAAAATGACAAAAAAACAAAATAACAAGTGTTAACATGAATTATAAACAAAGAAAACTCTTTTTACATTGTTGGTGGAAATGTAAATTAATACAACCATTACAAAATGGTATGGAATTACCTCAAAAACTTCAAAATAGAGTTATCATATGATCCAGCAATTACACAGAGGAAATGAAATCAGTACACTGAAAGAATATGTACATTTGCATGTTCATGGCAGCATTATTCACAATAGCCAGATACAGAATCAACCTAAATATCCACCAACGTGTGAAAAGTTAAGGAAAATATGATAGACATTTATAACAAAATCATGTTCAATCTTATTGGTTGCAGTAGTGTAGGCCTATAATTCCAGCCATTTTGGAGACTAAGGCAAGAGGATCCTAAGTTCATGGCCAGCCTCAGTAACTTAGTAAGAACCTGTCTCAAAATAAAAATATGAAAAAAATATTAGAAAGGAATGGGGACTTGGGATGTAGTTCAATGATGGAGGACCTCTTGGTTTAGTCCCCAGTGCCCCCACAAAATATATATGTATATATATGTATTATTCAACCTTAAATATGTAATATATAGTATATGTAAAATATGTAATATATATTATGTATATTACATACATATTACATGGAATTTATATATATTATTGAAATATATATATATTGTGTGTATATGTATATATATTATTCAAATATAATTTGAGTATAATGCAACCTTAAAAATAAAGATAGGCTGCGACTTAAAATAACATGAATGAACTTGTAGGACTTTATGTAAAGTGACATACTTGAGGTATTGATTATACTTATTGGTGGGAGTATCAAATCAACCTCATAGAAACAGAGTAAAATGGTGGTTAACAGAGGCTGGAGAGTTAGGGGTTGGAGAAAGATTGATCACAGGATACAAAATTTAAAATTAGAGAGGAGGAATAAGTTCAGGGGATCAAAGGATCTATTGTGTGTTATAGAGACTATAGTTACTATCAACATGTTGATACTTGAAAATTGCTGAGAGACAGATTTGAAGTGTTCTGACCAAGACAAAAAAAAGGAATGATAAAGGGTGGGCATGGTGGTACATACCTATTGTCCCAGCGACGGGGGAGGCTGAGGCAGAAGAATTTTATGAACCCAGAAATTAGAGACCAGCCTGGACCACATAGCCAGACTCTGTATCCAAACGAAAATATGTTTTGAAAATGTGGTAAGTGTGAGAGGCTATGTGTATATAAATCATTTTGATTTAGTCACTGGATGATGTATACAACATTTCAAGTCATATTGTAAGGATTGGGGATAGTTGCTCAATGGTGGTGGAGCACTTACCTAGCAAGAGCAAGGTCCCTGTTTCAACCTCCAGTATTTAAAAAAAAATTAAAACAAACTACTTACATTAAAAAAATACAGTACCTCTATGCTCTTAAAACTAGGTAGATTTTATATTTCTTTATATTTCTGCACATGAAGTTTACATGTTTTTAATAAAAAAAAACTTTGGGCACTATAATGGAATAAGAAGTTATAAAAAAACAAAGAAAACACATGGACTTTTTGAACTCTAGGGCCAAAAATGGGCAAAGGCAGCTCAGAGTTTAAGTTGTGCTGAGGAGTTCAATCCTCATGTTACAGGTGGAAGGCCCAGTCTCACTGTAGGCACCAGGAACTGAACATGGCTCCCTTACCTGTGAGTGGTATCTGTGACAGATGCTTTTCTGGTTAGAAATGTGATAGAGAGGAAAAGAGAAAAACATTCCTGGGACCAGATGCTTTCTGGCTGGGTGATTCTATGATCATTTCAGTGTCACTGTGGGAAGAAATCTTAGTTATGTCAGGTCTCTAACATGAGACCTGATTCTGGACAAAGTGTTTCAAAGGGTCTGGTCTAAGAAGCTGCAAAATCCTGAGACAAGAAGCACAAGCATAACTAAAAGAGAGAAAATGAAGCAAAGTGTACTTTAGGTAAGTCTACAAAATGTAATTCACAATCCTGGAAAGACTATAATATTCATTTTTCTGAGACTTAAGCACAGAAATACCTAGGTAAAAATATCAGAGAAGGTTGAAAATACAGAATAGTTTGAATTTCTCTGGTGTTGAATTAAATACATGTTGAAATTAACATGAAATATGGTTAGTACAGTTCTTGAAGAAGGAATAGAGGGAATGCAGAGTAGTTGGAAAAGTAATGGCTGGAATTTTTTGTCAAGTTAAAGAAATGCATGTGGCTAGGTATGAAAATCATATTATGAGGATAGGAAAAAGGGGAGGGGAGGGAAGGGAAAAACAGCATTAAATTGGCATATAACATAAAACCCTCACGATGGAACAATAATTCATCAATGTTGAAGAGAAAAATCTCTTAGAGTTACTCAAGAACAAGCCCAGTTATCTACAAATGCATTAATAGATTTATAATAGACTTCTAATCAGCAAAAATAAATGCCAGAATACAGTATTATAGGATTGTCCAACTTCAGAGACAGAGAAAGTTCATGAACACACAAGTGCAGAATCTGCCAGAGTATCTAGAACCCAAGTACAATATCATATTGCTAAAAATGAAGACAAAGTAAAAATGATTTTGAAGTACTTCATCAGCTAACATGACAGCACTACTAAATTTCAGGAAGAAGAAATGTGCAAGAAAACCAAGGTAGAAAAAAAATGACGAGCAAACTAACAAAGCATATTAATAAATATAATTAACAATGCATTTTGAAAATTTTAGACGCTTTGAAAGTTTAGAATTAAAAATTCAGACCACCTTTAAAAGAAGAGGCAATCAGGACAATTAATACACATCAATTTTGTTTTAATTTCATTAGGGAGGAAGTACAGAGCTATTGATTGGTTTTAGACCTTTTAGGAATATTTATTATTAACTGTATTTATTAAAATGTTAAGATTCATCATTAATAAATTAGGAAAGAAATGGATATTTTGTAAACAATTGCGGAACCAGAGGAGATAGGGCAAGTAAATAAACTTCAGCTACACAGCAAAAGGGAGACATTGACAAAAAGCAGCAAGAAAAATTTAAGAAACAGAAAACAAATAACAACAAAAAATACCAAACTAATCATTCCCTCCAATCAAAGTATTGTTAATGTTTGAACACATTCAATTTTAATTACAAATACTACCTTAGATAAAATAACGCAAAATTCATGACTGTGTACTTGGAAGAACAACATTCAGAACAATTCCATAGAGGCGTGCCTCACCACTACTAACACAATAATGCTAGCTACAATCATGAAATTAGTGTAAGACAAAACAGAACTTGAGATAAAAAAAAACAGTAATAAAAATTTGTCTCTAATCACATAGATGACATTTTAAAACATCTATGAAGACTATAGTGAAAATCTCAAATAATTACCAAAATATGATATTCCACTGGCAACTTTCTCTAATTATAGAGCAAATACGTTAAAAACAACATTTTAATCTGGTGAAAAAGAAACCCCATATAAATATAAAGCAAAGCAATTTTTAAAAATATATAAATATGTAATCACAAGGACAAATATAAAATTTTAGATAATAAAAAAGTTCATTGAAAGAAAAGAAAGAGCTTTCAGCATGAACCTAAAGGGGTACTTTTAGGGAAAGCTATAGTCATTAAAATATTTGAGATCAAGAATTTTTCATAGGTAAATTTGATATTCAGCTCAAAAACTATATGAATTTATGAAAGAGTAATTGCAAGGCAGCTGAAGAGAATAAATATAAAACAGAGAATAATGAAATAGAAAAAAATTTAACCAACATCAAAGTATTAGGAGATAAGAAAATGTGTATAAATCAATAGCAATAAAACAGATTCATACAACAATAATAAAAACTATCCCTTCATAAAACACAACCTAAATAAGGTGCAATGAATATGGTTCACCTTAATTTCAAACTGTATATTATTTGACTCAGACTGTTTGAATGACTTTCCCAATGGATTCTGTGAAGCAACAAAACCATACAAATGCTATTCAAGAAAACTTTATATTCACAAAAAATATAAAAAGTATTAAGAAATCAAATCCAACAATGTATTGGTGAAATAAATACTTCACATGGAAGTGTCTTAGGAATGGCTGAAAATGCCAGGTGTGGTGGCGCTCGCCCATAATCCCTGAGACTCAGGAGGCTGAGACAGGAGGATTGTGAGTTCAAAGCCAGCCTCAGCAACTTAGCAAGGCCCTAAGCACCTTAGCAAGACCCTGTCTCTAAATAGAATATCAAAAAGGTCTGGGGATATGGCTCCATGGTTAAGCACCCGGGGTTTAATCCCCAGGTACCAATTATTTTTTTCAAAAGACAATGGTTGAAAATAAGAAAAATCATTGAGTAAATGACTAATTTATAGATTAAAGAGGAAAACAAAGTATTTTCCCAATAGATAAAGATATAAGCTTTTGAACATATTAACTACTAATTCATAATGATTCTTAGTTAAGGAGAGAAGGAAACTGCCTAAAATGGTCAAGAGTAAACCATACCTGCCAACCTGCAGTTTCTTTCTCCTGGGCAGCCAATTAGGTGGTATTTCTCAGCCTTTGCTGTAGTCATGAGATCCAGTTCTGACAACCGTGCACCTCTTCCAAGTCCAGCCTATAAACACCCTATCTCATTACTTTCTACCTCCGTTACCTAGATATCAGTGCCCACCAGGAACTTGGCAGCCAAAGCCTAAAAGTGGCCAAAGCTCCAATGCATTGGTTCCCCGATAACTGTGTGAAGCAGAAAAAGCCATATTCCTCCGGTCAATAATAATTCCTGTGAGCAATGAATCCACCTGTAAGGTAAATCACTGACATTTGGAAGGTTATGTTACAGAATTGCCTTAAATGATACACTTAATGGAAAACAAACTACAAAAAAAGAAATTTTATGCAAACTGATCTAATTGTGAAACTTTTGAATTATGAGACAAGTCAGAAAGAACACCAGGACAGCTAGTATTAGCTTTGATATTTTATGCTGAAAAGCATGTACTAACAAATAAAACAAATAGAAAGAAATAAACATTGAAAAGATTGAAAGAGACAAAAATGTCATTGTGTGCAGATAATATTATTTTCAGCATAAAAAAGTCAATATAAAAAACAGACAAATTAATAGAGCAAAGGATAGAGCTTAGCATGTTTTCTGGGTAAAATATTAACATAAATGTTTAATTTTTCTTTCTTAAAACCAGTAATAAAAATAGCACTTATGATTTTAAAATGCCATTCACAATAATAGTACAAATATAATATCCAGGAATAAACTTAGCAAAAGAGGATGGGTTCATACATAGAATATTAGAAAATGTGTTTTATTACAATAAACAAACAACAACAACAAATGACCTGAACGCCACGTGAAATAACCCCAGTTAATATATGCCTATATTATTAGCAAATATATAGATATCATCTCTCAATAATGCATAAATTTAATTTCACTTGCAATAAATTCAAATGGAAGAATAACTTTCAAAAAATATCCAAAGCAATTCTAAAGGAGAAAACAAGGAAGGGAGCTGGTCCTATCACATAGCAAGAATATTTATAAAAATATGTATAAAGCCACACTAATTCATTCTCTGTGATTAAGGCACATGGACAAATAAATAGATCAAGATGTCAGAATACAGGCTTAGAAATAGATTGAGGCAGATGTAATAACTTTTTGAGAATGTTGCAGGCGTTGGAATTTAATTGAGAAACTTGGATTACTTATTGTTGGTATATATGGCCTTAAATTTCCCCATTACAAGCTAAAGAAAAAATATAGTTCAGAAGGTTTGTGTCTCTAAATGTGGAAAACAAAATTTAGAAATATAGAAGAATATTTTTAGAATCTTAAGACACAGAGAAATTGCCTAAATAAGATGCAAAAATCAGAAAGCCTGAAGAAAAAATCTTATAAAGCTTGATAACAACAAAAATAAAACTATTACTAAGAATGAGATCATAAACAAAGTTAAAAGACAAAATACAGATTTTAAGAATATAATTTGCAACACATAAAACAAATAGGGTGTTAGTGCCCACAATATATGAAATACATTGAGAAATAACTGAGGGAGGCAATTTTAAAGAACAATAAAGAAAGGGTATGAATAGACAATTCATAACAATGAAAATAAAGTTAGAGAACAGACAATGAAAGATATTCAACACTATCAATAGTCAAGAAAATACAAAAGTAAAATAGATTTTAAAAGTCTGGTAATACCAAGTATTGTAATATAATACATAAGGAATGTATATCAATGTTTGGCAGAATAAATGTCCATCAACCTTTCAGAAATAGTTCAGCAATATTCAACAAAGATGAGAATGTGCAAAATTTCACTTCTAGGAAGAACACTCATACATGTGCCCAAAGAGGTGTGTATAAATGTGCCATTAAAAATTAATATAAGGTCAAAAATATATTAAAAAATATGATCAACATCTGTAGTCATCAGGGAAATGAATACAAGTCAAAACTCCTTTGATATTCCATCTGACCCCAGGTAGAATGGCTATTATAAAAAAATTAACAAGTACTGCAGAAGATGGGGTGGGGAGGACTCTTACACACTGTTGATGGGAATGTAAATTAGTGCAGCCATTGGGGAAAAGAATAGAGAGTTTCCTCAAAAAAGTAAAAATAGAAATAATGTAAGCTCCAACCATACCACTTCTGGTTATATATCTGAAGGAATCAATATCCACATGCTATAGGGACACTGGTGTACCCATTTTTACCATGGCTCTGTTCACAAGAGCCGAATTATGGAATCAGCCCAGATGACTATCAGTGAATTAATGGATAATGCAAATGTGGTGTAGACATGCAATGGAATAGTATTAAGCAAAAAAAAAAGAATAAAAATCATGTCATTGTAAAGAAATGAATGGAATTGGAGATCATCATGTTAAATGAAATAAGCCAGACTCAGAAGTACAAATGTCACACTTTTTCTCTCACAAGTGGGATCTAAATTTTTTTTTTTTAAAAAAATAATAACATGAAAGCAAAAGGTGTACTACAAGGAAAGGTGAGGGAGACCAGGGGGAGAGGGAAAAAACAGGGAAGGTGGATATGATCACAGTCTGTTACACGCATATGTGATATTATCACAATGAAACTATTTTATGCAATTAATATGCACTAATAATTATAATGGAAAACATAGGACAAAAGTCATTTGTAATCAGGAAATCCAAATGTCCATGAATAGATATATAAATATATATGAAATATTAAAACATACAGCAGTTATTAGTTAGAACACATTACAGCTGTATGTATTAACAAGGCTAGATCTGCAAGACAATGAGGAGATAAAGCTTGAAATGATTAAAGTATGTAAATGTAAGGGGAAAAGCGATCATATACACTATTAGATTATCTGTACAAAATGTACAGAAACACTGACTGTGTGTGTACCACCTTCCTGATGTTACTTTTCTCTGGAGAATGAAAATAGAAACCTGAATTATATTTTTAAAATAAAATGTCTGAAGCAAATATGATAAAATATGTGAACATCCAAAGCCAGCTGATGAAACGCAATGATTCTGGAGTCCAATATCAAAGTTCAAATCTCAGCATGATATTTAGTAACTGTGTCACTTAATTAACCTCCTTATATTTCAGTTTACATATCAGTTATGTAAAAATGTGATGAATTTTAAATGAGTTAATATAAATCAAATACATTAACCATTTCAAAATCATCGTAAAATAACTATGAGAGGTATTTACTCCTTTTCAGCTTTGTTCAATGAGTATATATCCTATTTTAGCTGTTGTTTTTAAAAGCTTAATTTTATGAATTGAATTTTATGAAACAAATGCTTGTAGACATTTATCACCAAAAAATGTATATGGAATGAGATGGATATCAATGCTTTAGATACATGTATGACTGCACATATGTATGACTCTATATTGTGTACAACCAGAGAAATGAAAAGTTGTACTCCATTTGTGTTCTATGAATCAAAATACATTCTGCTATCATGTATACCTAATTAGAAAAAATAAATTTAAAAAATTATATGGTTTGAAAAATGATCTAACATGAGAATTGACACTGGAAACCAAGATGATGCTATAAAAATTCATGTATGAGCCTTGCACGGTGGCGCACGCCTATAATCCTAGCATATTGGGAGGCTAAGAAAGAAGAATTGCGAGTTCAAAGCCAGCCTCAGCAATGGCGAAGCACTAAGCAATTCATTGAGACCCTGTCTCTACATAAAACACAAAATAAGGCTAGGGGTGTGGATCAGTGGTTCGGTATCTCTGAGTTCAATTCCTGGTACCAAAAAAAAAAAAAATTTATATATGCACCTTGAAGAGGATTGGTTTTTAGCTAATTGGATTCCCCCAAAAAACAAGTGGGAAGAAACTGTGAGAAAGACTGTTTTGATTGGTTACTTTTTTTGTACCAGAGTTTGAACTCACTTAACCACTGAGCTACATCCTCAGCCCCTTTTGATTGATTATTTATTTATTATTGATGGTACTTTTTTGTTGTTTTTTTTTTTTTAGTTTTACATTACAATAGAATATATTTTGATAAAATCATAGGTGCAAAGATTACATCTTATTCCAACTAGAAGTCTATTCTTGTGGATGTACATGATGGTGTGATTCACTTAGGTATTGTCATTTATGTACATGGGAAAATTATGTCAGATTCATTCCACTTACTTTTCTATTCCAATTCTACCTTCCTTTCCTACGTTGCTCTTTGTCTAATCTATTAAACTTCTCTTTCCCACCTCCCCTTTACTGTGGTTTAGCTTCTACACATCAACAAAGACATACAACTTTTGGTTTTGGGGGATTGGCTTATTCACTCAGCATGATAGTCTCCAGGTCCATCCATTTACTAGCAAATGCCATAAAGTTGTTCTTATTTATGGCTGAATAATATTCCATTTTGCATTGAATCTGTATAGTGCTTTTTATTTTTTTTATCCATTCATCTTTTGAAGGGCACCTGGGTTGGCTCCATAGCTTAGTTATTGTGAATTATGCTACCATAAACATTGATATGCCTGCATCACTGTAGCATGCTGATTTTAAATCCCTTGAATATATGCCAAGGAATGGTGTCATTGGGTCAAATGGGTCCATGTCTAGTTTTTTGAGGAATCTCCATACTGCTTTCCAGAGTGGCTGCATCAATTTGCAGTCCCAACAACAATGCATGAGCACACCCTTTTCCCTACATCCTCACCAATATTTATTGTTGATTGTATTCTTGATAAATTGCCATTCTGATTGGAGTGAAATAAAATCTCAGTGTAGTTTTAATTTGCATTTCTCTAATTGCTAGAGATGTTGAACATTTTTTCATATATTTATTTAGCATTTGTATTTCTTCTTTTGTGAAGTGTCTGTTCAGTTCCTTTGCTCATTTATTAATTGGGTTATTGGCTTTTTTGGTGTTAAGTTTCTTGAGTTCTTTGTATATCCTGGAAGTTAATGTCCTATCTAAGGTGCAGATGGCAAAGGCAAAGATTTTCTCCCATTCTGTAGGCTCTCTCTTCACGCTCTTGTTTCCTTTGCTGTGAAGAAGCTTTATAGTTTGATGCCATCCAATTTATTGATTTTTTAATTTTATATCTTTATGAGTGCTTTATGAGTCTTGTTAAGGAAGTCAGTTCCTGAGCCAATATGTGGAATTGTTGGGCCTTCATTTTCTTCTAGTAGGTGGAAAGTTTCTGATCTAATTAATTCACTTAGAGTTGATTTTTGTGCTGGGGGAGAGATAAGGATTAACTCTTATTCTATTACTATGGATTTCTAGGTTTCCCAGGACCTTTTTTTGAAAAGGTTCTCTTTTCTCCAGTGTATGTTTTTGGTGCCTTTGTCTAGTATGAAATGACTGTATATTTGTAGGTTTTTCTCTGTGTGTTCTATTTTGTTCCATTCATCTTCTTGCCTGTTTTAGTGCCAATGTCATGCTGTTTTGTTACTATAGCTTTGTAGTGTAATTTAAGGTCTGGTATTGCAATGCCTCCTGGTTTGTTTTTCTTGCTAACGACTGCTTTGGCTATTCTGGGCCTCTTATTTTTCCAAATGAATTTCATGACAGATTTTTCTATTTCTGTGAAGAACACCATTAGAATTTTTAAGGAAATTACATTGAATCTGTATAGCTCTTTTTGAGTATGGCCATTTTGCCAATCTTAATTCTGCCTATACAAGGAGGGGGTCTCACCATCTTCTAAGGTCTTCTTCAATTTATTCTTTTGGTATATTGCAGTGTTTATTGTAGAGATCCTTCACTTCTTTTGTTAGGTTGATTTCTAAATATTTTTGAGGCTATCATGAATGGAATAGCTTTCTTAATTTCTCTTTCAGTCAACTCTTCATTGGAGTATAGAAATGCAATTGATTTATGGGAGTTGATTTTTGTATCCTGCTACTTTGCTGAATTCATTTATGAGTTCTAGAAGTTTACTGGTAAAGGTTTTGGGGTCTGCTAAATATAGAATCATGACATCATCAAATTGATAGTTTGGGCTCTTCTTTTCTTCTTCATATGCCATTAGTTCTTTCTTTTGCCTAATTGCTTTGGCTAGAGTTTCAAGGACTATGTTGAATAGAAGTGGTGAAAGTGGGCATCCCTGGCTTGTTCCTGTATTATGAAGGAATGCTTTCAGTTTTACTCTATTTAGAATGATGTTGGCCCTGGGTTTGTCCTATATAGCTTTTATAATGTTGACGTACATTCCTTCTATCCCTAGTATTTTTACTATTCTAAACATCAATGGATGCTGTATTTTTTGAAATGCTTTCTTGCATCTATTGAGATAATCATGTGGTTCTTGTCTTAAAATCTATTTATATGATTTATTACATTTATTGTTTTCCATATGTTGAATGAACCTTGTAGACCTGGGATGAAACCCATTTTATCATGGTGTAGTATTTTTTATGTGTTTTCATATGGAATTTTCTAGCATTTTATTGAGAACTTTTGCAACTATGTTCATCAAGAATATTGGTCTGAAGTTTTCTTTCCTTGATGTGTCTTTGTCTGTTTTTAATGTCAAGGTGATAGTAGCTTCATAGAATTTGTTTGGAAGAATTCCCTCTTTTCTCATTTTATTGAATACTTTGAGAAGGACTGATGTTAATTCTTCTTTAAAGACCTGGTAGAAATTGGCTGTGAATCCATCTAGTCCAGGACTATTCTTTTTTGGTAGGCTTTTGGGGATTTCTTTAATTTCATTCCTTGAAATTGCTGTTTAAATTTTATATATCCTTACACAGGCGCGGTGGCTCAAGCCTGTAATCCTAGCACTTAGGGAGGCTGAGACAGGAGAATTGCGAGTTCAAAGCCAGCCTCAGCAATGGCGAGGCACTAAGCAACTCAGTGAGACCCTGTCTCTACATAAAAAACAGAAAATAGGGCTGGGGATGTGGCTCAGTGGTAGAGTGCCCCTGAGTTCAATCCCTGGTACCAAAAAAAAAAAATTTATATATCCTCCTTGTTCAATTTGGTTAGATCATATGTCACTAGAAATTTGTTGATACTGTCAAGACTTTCTAGCTTATTCAATATAAATTTATAGTTTTTGATTATCTTCTTTGTTTCCTAGTGTCTGTGGTAGTGATAGTTCCATTTTCATCAGAGTTTAACAATTTGAATTTTTTATTTATTTTGTCCAATGGTTTATGAATTTTGTTTATTCTTTCAAAGAACAAATTTTGTTTCATCAATTTTTTGAATTTTTCAATCTCAATTTCATTGAGTTCAACTCTGATTTTATTTACTGTCTTCTATTGCTTTTGGTGTTGATCTTTTATTTTTCTAGGACTTTTTCTAAGAGATGTAATATAAGATTACTTATTTGGTGACTTTTTATTCTTTTAATGAATAAGCTCAATGCAATGAACTTTTCTCTTAGAACTATCTTCATAGTGTCCTAGATATTTTAGTATATTGCAACACTATTCTCATTTACTTCTGTGCATTTTAAAAATTTTATTTCTGATTTCTTCTACTATTCATTCATCATTCAATAGTTTAATCTCCAGCTATTTGATTTGCTTCTGCTTTTTGTCTTATCATTGATTTCTAATTTAATTGAATTTGATCTGATAGAATTCAGTATACTATTTCTATTTTTTTTATTTTTTTGGTATCTGCTAAGAGTTGCTTTGTGGTATAAAATGTTGTCTATGTCAGAAAATGCTCCACCTTCCTTAAGAAGGTATATTCAGTCATTGTTGGATGAAATATTCTATATATGTCTATTAAGTCTAGATTATTAATTATATTTTTTATATCTGTAGCTTCTTTATTTAGTTTGGATTATATCTAACCTAAAGAGAGATGTATTAAAGTCACCAAATATTTCATTGTGTTCTATTTGATTATTGATATTGAGGAGGGTTTGTTTGATATATGCAAGTGCTCCATTATTTGGGGCATAAATATTTACAACTGTTACTTCTTGTTGTAATATGATCCCTTAAGTAGTATATAATGGCCTTGTCTCTTCTAATTAACTTTGGTTTGAAGTTCCTTTATCTGTGAATAGAGACCCCTGCTTGCTTATGAGAACCAAGTGAATCATAGTTTTTCACCCCATCCTTTCATCTTCAGTCTATAGATGTCTTTGTCTATGAGGTGAGTCTCTTAGAGACAGCATATTGTTGGGCTTTATTTTTTAATCCAATCTGTGAGCCTATGTTTATTGATTGATGAATTTGGACCACTTATATTCAATGTTATTATTGATAGATACTTTTTATTACCAGTCATTTTGACTTATTTCTAGTTTTTACAAATGTTGGGTTAGATTCTCCTTTGATTATGTAGCTTCACTTTCTGCTGGTTCTCATTTCTATTCTCCATTTCTTCTTCATGAAATATTTTGTTAAGTATGTTTGTAGTGCCAGTTTTCTAGCTGTGAATTCTTTTGACTTTCGTTTATCATGAAGGTTTACTTCATCTTCATATGTTAATTTTGCTGAATACAGTATTTTTGATTGGCATCCATATTCTTTGAGAGTTTGGTATATATTATTCCAAAGCCTCCTAGCTTTTAAGGTCTGAATTAAAAAATGAGCTGAGCTCCAGATTGATTTACCTTTATATATGATGAATCATTTTTCTTTAGCCACTTTTAAAATTCTATCCTCTTTCTGTATGTTAGGCATTTTCATGTGTCTTGATGTGGATCTGTAATTTTGTATATTTGGAGTCCCATATGCCTCCTGCATTTGATTTTCTATTTAATTCTTAAGATTTGGTAAATTTGCTTATTTTCCACTGAAAAGGTGGTGCATTCCTTTAGTTTGTATGTTAGAGCCTTCATTTATCCTGATGATTCTTAAATTCAGTTGTTTCATGTTATCCCATATTTCTTGAAAATTCTGTTCATAGTCTCTTTTTTAAAATATTTTTTGGTTGTAGTCAGACACAATACTTTATTGTTATTGTTTATTATTTTTATGTGGTGCTGAGGATTGAACCCAGTGCCTCACCTGTGCTAGGCAAGCGCTGTACCACTGAGCCACAACCCCAGCTCCATAGTCTCTTAACATCTTTTCTCCATGGTCGACTTTATTTTTTAGATTACATATTTTGTCTTTGTTGCCTGAATCTCTGTCTTCCAAGTGATCTAATCTGTTGGTGATGCTTTCCATTGAATTTTTAATTTGATTTATTGATTCTTTCATCTCAAGGATTTCCTATTGATTCTTCAGAAAATCTCCTTATTAAAATGATCTTTCACTTCCTATATTTTCTCTGATTTTGCTTCTTACATCATATTTTACTTCACAGATCAGTTTAACCATGAACTTTCTAAATTCCATCTCTGACATTTCCTCCACTATAGTGTTGATGGAGTCTGTTTTTGAGATATTCTGTGTTGTTTAAGATAGCTTATTCCCTTGCTTTTTCATCATATTGTTTGCATGTCTACCTGTCTATCAAGATAGATCTGAAACAGCAGAGCTCTACAAGCATATAATATTCCTGTAGGTTACTAGTACCTCACAGATTTGTGGGAGCCAAATAATAGCAACAACCTATGCAAACAATATATAGCAATAGACTAGGTATTTAGATCTTATTATGATGTCTTCAATGTTAATTAACACAGTAAGTAGGAATGGTAGGATCAGCAATTTCCATAAGAAGAAATAGCAAATAATCATAAATTAGATTGGGAATAAGATCAAACAAGAGCTGGGCACAGTGGCGCATGCCTGTAATCCCAGCACCGTGGAAGGCTGAGATAGGAGAATTGCTAGCTCAAAGCTAGCCTCAGCAACAGTGAGGTGCTAAGCAACTCAGTGAGAACCTATTTCTACATAAAACACAAAATAGGTCTGCAGATGTGGCTCAGTGGTCGAGTATCCCTGAGTTCAATCCCTGGTACCAAAAAAAAAAAAAAAAAACAATAGGTGTTGTCTGTGACATCCACCATATTAATTATTGGTCTAGCGCTGGCATTATATAAACAACAATGTTAAGAAGTGTTAGGGATAGAGTCAAGTTAGTAGAAAGAAGAAGTGGTAGGAGAGTAAAAAAATTTGCAATTTTATGGGCTGAATAGGGCAAATGCAGTGGTGACGTTGGATGTGTTGATTATGAGGAGGGAGAAAAAAATAGTCAAAATTTAAAGGAAGCATGAAAAAGAGAGGGATAGATTTTGGCTGTTAACAAGAGAAAGAGGGAAACAAAGGAAATATAGTGGAAAAAAACAGTAAAAAAGAAAATTAAAATATAATAATCAAAAACCCTAATCCTCAAAGAATAAAGCAAGGAAAAATAACCACTTCAAAAGAGAAGAAGTAGGAGGAGGAGGAGGAGGAGGAGGAGGAGGTAGAAGGAGGAGGAGGAAGAGGAGGAGGAGGAGATGGAAGAAGAAAAGAAAATGGAAAAATAAAAAATCTTGGTGAAAATTTAAGAAGTCATTTCCACTTCCATTAATGGTGGACAAATTAATCAATGAGAGTATGTTTGCTTTCTGGGCCCAGCTGATTTTCTTTTCATTTCTTCTTTAGGTATGAACTGAGCTTGCGGGTATGGGCTACAGGCTGTCCAGTCCTTCCTAATTATTTTGTTGCTCACGAGATGCCCCTTGGAGTTTAAGACTTCTCAACTTCCCTCCTTGGCAGAGTGGTATGGGATGGGATGTGAGGGGCTGTGGGCTGCATTCCCAGGGTGTGTTTGCTGCTGCGTTCTGTGAAAGGAGTTCCTGGAAGTGGAGCTTAGGTTCAGTGAGGCTCCAGGTGTTTTTTTGTCTGGCGAGTTATCTGGCAGTGTTGAATCAAGGCACCTCTAGAGCCTGGTAGATGCCGAACTATGTGGAGAAACTATACCCCAGGGTCTCCCCAGAGTTTCAGTTCATGGAAAGGGAAACATATCCTGCACCATTTCTGTTTTACACTTATACTCGCTTTCCTGCACTCCAGGGTTAGTCGCTAAGTCAAGCAGTGGGCTGAGGGTCCAGTGGTGGGCTGGGTGCCACGCACTGGGTAGTAGGTGGGAAACCATGTGGGGGTCAAGTGGTGTACCCAGTGGCAGGCAGAATGCCAGGTACTGGGTGATGGGCAGCAGGCCAATTAGGCCAAACACCACGCATCGTCATACCTGTTGAAATTGCTGACCCTCTCTAGCCGGCCTTTTGAGCCCTTGAAAGCTGCCAGAGTCAGAGTGTTAGAGGGAACTGGGTTCTCCTGGCTTCTCCAGCTTATATCCACCCAGGAAAAATGCTCTCCGTGTCTCATTTTCCCTGGGTTTGCTAGGCTCCCTTGAGTCTTTGCTAGGCTCAGTAAGATCATGCAGACCCAGCCATGAACTCAATCTGAATTCCCAGTTTTCATTGGAGCAGCTGCAAAGTAGTCCCAAGATGGCTCCTGACTCAGGACTGGTAAACTCCAGGTGTCTTTAGTACATCTGTTTAATGAGTTGAACAGCCTCTGGATTGGCTAGGGCAGGCTGCTTTAACTCTTTGACTCCAGCTTGGAGTTGCTCATTAGGCCAGCTACAGCAGTCAGCAATCTGAACAGGTGGGTGTGATAGTGCTTGGCATTTGGTCTGCTGCTGGTCTCAGGATTTTCCAAGCTAAGTCTGTTTGTGGTATTTCTCAGCTTTTTCTGCCTTTGTGTGTTAATTCTACTGCTCCCGCAAGCAGCTTATCTCTAATTTTGTAACTTTTCCTTGTTTAATATATCCAAACTTTCTATTTTTCTAAGACTCTCTATCCATTATTGAAATATGTATGAAATTCTTTTTTCACCTACCTTGGAGAGAAGCAGTATTCATACTGCTTGAGTCCCAGGTAGCTGAGAGATGAGAGATGCTGCTACAAGTTAATCCGCCATCTTGCCACCACCTTATTTTGTTTGAGACAAGGTCTTGCTGAGTTGCTTGGGGCCTCACCAAGTTGCTGAGGCTGGCTTTGAACTTGCAATCCTCCTGCCTCAGTCAACTGAGCGGCTGGGGTTATAGGCATGTGTGTGCCACAACACCTGGCATGACTGTATATTTACTTTTAATCCATTTTTGAAAGAGGATTTTACATACCTCATTGATAAATCAGAAAGAGGGAATTATTAATTTATATGTTTATAGACTGCTAATCTAAGAATCAGGAATGGATATATCCTATGGGGGAAAATGCCTGTGAGGATTAAATGAATATTAGATAGAGGATCTTCCATTCAGAATCCATACTCCTTGTGATTCTTCTTCCTGGGTGTGTCAGTCCCTGCTTTGTCCTATATCAACTTAATTTTTGGTCCATTTTCTCTTCCATCCATCCCATGGTCAATGTCACTACTCTTCCTAAGCCCTGAAGCTTATGAAATTTGTTGACTCACTGTCATGAGTTAAATGTGGAATCCTCCCAAAAGTATGTCCATGAGTGTTGTCTTATTTGGAAAGTAAGTCTTTGTAGATGTAATTAAGAATCTCTACATAAGATTGTTCTGGATTAGTATGGGCCTTAAATCCAATGACCAGTATCCTCGCAGGTAAAGAGCAGAGAAATGACATGTGCTGTATCAGTGATTTGGAATCTGAGGCAGGGCTGGAATTAAGTTTCTATAAGCCAAGGGACACCAGGGATTGCCAGTAACCACCAGAAACTAGCCGAGAGGCATGTAACTGATTCTTCCTTAGCATCCTCTGTAGAAACAACCTGTACTGATGTGTTGATTTTGGATTTTCTAGCATCCAGAGCTATGAGAGAATGAATTAATGACTTTCTATTATTTAAACCACTAGTTTATGGTAATTTGCTAGGAAATTATCTAGCAAATTAGAACTATATGGCATCCCTAGGAAACTAGTACTATAAGCATCCTTATTTTCCTATCAACTTCTTGGAAACCTAGGAAGGGGAAACTTTTCCTGTTGTGTTACAAAATGACTTTAGTTAACACAATTTCACATTAAGAAAACATTCATACAATACCTATCACTCGGACCCTGACGGATGTGAGGGCAGAAAGAGGCCCTTAGTAGAGAAAATGTCAGTGAAAAAATACTGACCTATGTCTTTGATTAAATTATGTTGTTTTGCAAATCAAAACTGAAGACAAGGTAAACAAGTAAAGGTAAAGAAGGAGGCATGGAAGAGACTCTTCCTTGCCTTCAACATTTAATTTTGTCGACTTGAGATGCACTACATTTCAACACTTGGAAAACCTTTCTAGAGTTGTACATTGTTTTTCATTGTTTTAGCTCACAATAGAAAAGTTGTGCACCGTTTTTCATTATTTTAGCTCACATAGTGGAAACTGTCAATCAACTAAAAAAAAAAAAAGAGTTATGGTCTCCATCGTAACCTAAACTGTCCCTAATAAGGCATAATGCATGTGTAGTGCTAAAAGTAACAGAAGCCAGTTATGTCTCATGGAATTTGATTTTTTCTCAGTAGGATCAGAGAAGTAGAAGGAAGATTGTTCACAAAATTGGCCTCCAAGAAATCAAGGGATAAGATGAAGTAAAACTGAGTTTTTGTTGACTCCTATTGATCCTTAAAGCCCAGCATTTGCCTAATTGGTTCAAAATATTCTTTCAGTGATGTAAAGTCATGGAGTGACACGGTGATTTAGGTTATCCTTTAAAGTTTGACTAGCACAAGACATAGTAAGAAGAATTATAAGCATATCAGTGTCAAAGGAGTATCAGTCTTATCAGGGAAGAACAGAGTTCTTAAGCGTGCTTTCCTAAAGCAATGGCCTTAGATGCCTGTTGAAAACTCATATTCTTTTTTAACAGTACTGGAAATTGTACTGGAAGACTGAATATCCATATGTAGAAGAATCTGCACAAAAGTTACGTCAAAGTAGATCAAAGGCCTAGGAATTAGACCCCAAATTTGGCAACTCTTAGAAGAAAACATAGGGTAACACTTCAACATAGAACCATAGGCAATAACTTTCTCAGTAAAACTCCTAATGCTTAGGAAACAATACCAAGAATTAATAAATTGGATGGTATCAAAGTAAAAGCTTCTACCAGAAAAGGAGACAAGAGTGTGAGAAGAAAGTCTATGGAATCAGAAAAAAATATTTGCCAGCTACTCTCCCAACAAAAGATTAATATCCAGAATATATAAAGAACTCAACAAACCAAATAACCCATTGAATAAGGTGGGCGAAAGAACTAGACACTTCACAAAAGAAAAAATGGGATGGCCAAGAAATATATGAAAACATGTTCAACATCTTTGGCCATCAAGTAGATGCAAACCAAAACTACGTTGAGATGTCATCTTATTCCAGTTAAAGTGATAATCATTAAGGAGATGAGTAATAAGAAATGTGGGATAAGAAATGTGGGTGAGGATGTGGGGGAAAAGGAACATTTATGTACTGTTGGTGGGCTCATAAGTTATTACAACCACTATGGAAATCAGTATGGAGGCTCCTCAAAAGATTAGGGGTGGAACCTCCATATGACTCAGATATTCCAGTTCTTTGTATTTTTTCTCAAAAGAATTAATGTTGCATACTATGGCATTCAGGCATACTCATGTTTACAGCAGCACAATTCACAATAGTTAAACTATGAAACCAGCCTAGGTGTCCATCAGTGGATGAATAGATGAAGAAAATGGGATATATATACACAATGGCCTTTTACTCAGCTCTGAAAAGAATGAAATTATATCATTTGCAGGCAAATGAATGGAACTAGAGAGTATCATGTTGAGTGAAATAAATCAAATTCAGAAAGTTGAGGGCGACATATTTTCTGTCCTATGTGTAACCTAGAGAGAAAAAAAGTAAAAAAAAGATGCTTTGTGAAAATAAAAGAAAATCAGTATAGTAGAGGAAAGGGATCAAGAAGAGGGAGGAGGAGAGAGTAAGGGGAGGTACTGGGGAATGAAATTGATCATATTATATTATATTGATCATATTATATTATATGCATGTATGAATACGTCACTATGTATCCCTGTATTATATGTAATAATAGTGCACCAAAAAGTTAAATAAAAAATAAATCAATATTTCTGAGTCTTACCTTGGATTTAGAGGATCAGAATTCCCTGTGGGGCCTGGGTATGTGTGTTTTTAAAAAAATTCTCATGTGTGACCTGGTGTAACTGGCCTCCCATAGGTTTTGTCCTATGTGATTCCTTAAGTCATGGGTTTAAAGAATAGAAGATGACTTTGCATATGTTAAATAGCTAAAGTTAACATATGTATATGTAAATCAAAGCATCACATTGTTCTCAATGAATCCATGCAATTCTGTCAATTAAAAATGATCTCAAGTCACAAATGTCAAGCTAGAAAGAGACTCAACAACTTTCTTATTTGCAGAATACAGTTTGGGTTAGGTGTTTTTCAAGGTTATCTCATTAATTCTCACAGGAATTCTATGAAAGTGGAGGTAGTAGTAGTCTCATTATAGAAGCTAGGGAACTGACGTACAGATTATGTAAATTATTGCAGCAATGAAGTACAAGCATGCACTGGGGCTGGTATACGTCTCAAAGTCTGCCCAGCTGCAAAGTCTGCCATGTTTTTGTAATGATCTCTAGGTTTAGGGCCCATATAAATTTCCTACGAATGAAAATAAAACCAAAGAGAACAAAAATGCAAGTATATTCGATATGATCTTTGGGTAACAGTAGAGAACTCCTACCAGGGGGAGCATTAAAATTTAATACCACTTTAATTTAATACTGACACCAACATGGCATAAAGCTCTATGGTTTTTCAGAGTTTTTTACATAAAAAGCCTATGTAGGTCATTTCAACAAGACCTTTGTAGTAGGTAGGGAAGAGACCATCAACTGTTTCTAGATGAGGACAAGGTAACCCAGGGGGACAAAGAGATCTTCAAAACTTCTTTCCACTGTCCCAGAATGTCTCTCTCTTTTTTTTTTTTAAAGAAACTAGATCTTTCTTCACAGTTAATTCCAGTCCTAATCAAGTGGGGAATCTGATGTTCAGAAGCCAAAAATTATTATGGAAGAGACTAAAAGTGACTGTTCAAAGAGAACATCAGGATTTGTCTGAAGCTTTGCCATTTATTAACTGTATGAAAGGGCAAATTAAACTCAAAGGTTCAGCTGCACTCCCATATTTTAAAAAAAGACATGAAATTAATATTCCATACATGAGAGAGATGTTGGAAGTGTTTGAATTGCCCATCCCAGTGCCCTGGAAGTGCTCAGTGCAGATGTTGCTTGTGACCTTGTTGCCATCGCCAGCATGACCAGTAGGAAAGCAGCCACACATGGACCCAATAGCACAGGTAGCCGAACTGAAGCCGGTGCCAGGACACCAGGGGTGTCTCTCGCACAGAACCTTTGGCGGAGAGTGAGGCATATATTGTTTTCCTTTCCTTGGGGAAACACTGGTGACCTAATTCAGAGAAAGGAATGGAGACTCTGAGAGGAGACTGGAGGGAATTCATGAAAGCTTGGAAATACTGCTGATTACCTGCGGTTGTAGCAGACGCAAGGAACTGCTTTCTGGGCTGGTGGTACATTTGCTTTGCTTTTCAATCTTGGCCCCACTGAACTGCAGGAACTCGGGGAACCTAGCATGGTCTGGCTGCTTAGGGCTGGTCCCAGCTTCTGGCTTAAGAAGAAATTGATAAATGAGCCTTCCACTTTCCGTGAAGTTGTTGTAGCTTGAGTCACCAGGGTAACCGTGGAGGCGGTACGTTAGGGCAGCAGCTGTGACTAGAAAAACGAATTGTTCATTTGTCTTGAATACTTTGGTCTCCTTAGAGCCTATGTGTGGTCAGGGAACAGGGGAGGGAGAAAACCAGCCTCAGTCCAGTGCTGCAGTGGGTCAGCAATGTGCTTTTGATATTTTATTTTTAACATCTATAAGTAAGTGTTTAAGAGAGATGTTTGGCCCTGTTTTACAGAAGAGTAAACTGAGACTCAAAGGGTTGAAGTCAATTTCTCAAAGATTTCCAAGAAATTATCAAGAGAGTATCCAAACCCATGTCTCTCTGGCTCCAAAACAACTATTTTATGCTGTTTAATATTGTATACATTATGTGACTGTTGTTTTTAATTGTCATTTAATTGAAAATTAAAGTGTAATATTTAGAGAGAGGAAGATATTTTAAACAGAGTATCTAGCCACCAAATGAAGGGTTGCTCATCATTGTTCTTCGGGAATTATAATATTTTGCTTCTATTTTCATTCTGAATTCCAAGAACTGAGATCTCTCTCATCAGTTACATTCTGAATAAGGGCACAAGGGCTGTGAATATAGGATTTTTTTTACCCCCTCCATTGCTTTGGGGTTCAGAAACAACCCATCAAAGTCAACAAGAGCATTGGTTGTGTGAGCAGAGCCCCTGACTTGATTGATCTGTCTCTTTCTTTATTCCCCGGACCAACTTTTCATACCACACTTCCCAATGTGCCGCATCTATCATCCTCAGCCACATAAACATTACCAAGGGCATAACAAATTTCAGGCACCAAAGCATCTAATCCTCACAGTATCTCAGTGCTATTAGGGTGGCAGTGGCAGCATTTATTAAAGGAAAAGTCAGCATAGCTCTTTATTTGTTATCAGAAGCAAAGCTTTTGTCCTAGGCACATGTCAGAGATTCAGATTTCAATTTTTAAATTACTTGTAGGTTTCCATCTCAAGATTTCAAAGTGGAATAACCTGAAGTTTAGGAAAAAAATATAACAAATCAAATTTATTGAGGAATTACTAAAATTTTGTGGGTGGGAATAAGCAGTTGCCCCCTTTATGAATTTATGTGCTCCCTGATCATACCTGGGCTTCCTGGTCATGTCTCATTGTGGTCTGTGCTAACTTTCCTGCCACCGTCTTTTCCATGTCTCCATTCTAAATGTGTTTGATATCCAAAGGAAGGAAAAAGAAATCGGGGTTTATTTAAAAATTGGGTTTAGTGCTTGCATGCCTTGTATTTAAGACATTAAAATCAAGAAATTATATAGATGCCTGCCAGCCAAGGCAATTACTTCTACCCATTACACTTCAAAACCAAATTATTTTTACTTCTTGAAACAGTTTCTCTTAATTGTTTCATGCTTTTGCACAGGGATATTAAATCCAAATAGTCACCTTTTTTGTTTTCTTGACAGTGTATTGTTTGAACTATGGATTGTTGACATTCTTGTTAGAGATCCTATTCTTTACTACTTCTTTTATTTCCTGCTTTTATTTGTAATTTAATGGTGTTGGGGGTCTTACCTAAATTGATGTTTGTTTTATTTGCTTCAGTAGATGTGAGTGTGTGTGTGTGTTTATGTGTGCGTAACTTTAATATACAAAATACCTCTGATAGAATTAAGAATCATAACAATTTTTTTCTCTTTACTTCAGCTTTATGTTCAATGCAGTAGTCACTACCTACATGTAGTTATTTAATGAATGTGGTTACTACATTAAACAGAAATGTGAGTTCTTCAGTAACACTGGGATCTATAACAAGTGCCCCATGGTCACAGTAACTCATGGTTACTGTAGCTCATGGCTACCTCTGGAAAAACAGAGAACATCCCCATTACTACTGCAGAAAGTCTCATTGGACAGCATTGTCATAAGGGCACCTTCCAAATAACAGCTTGTTCACACAGACTTATAATGGAGAGACAACCCCCCCCCAAAAAAAAAAAGAAATGACCAGAAATGAATCCTTACAGTGAAACACATTTAATAGACACACATTTATCAGTGGGCCACAGGGTAGAACAGGGCTCTGGCCTGAGTGTAGGTTCATCGATGGAATTCCACTGCTCCTCCAAACAATTATTTGCATGAGGGATCAAGGATTCAATAAGGAAAGGGACAGTAAGAAATCCTTTTTTGGTGAGACAGGAGAATCGCATGTTCAAAGCCAGCCTCAGCAATGGCTAGGTGCTAAGCAACTCAATGAGAACCTGTCTCTACATAAAACACACACACACACAAAATAGGGCTGGGAGTGTGGCTCAGTGGTTGAGTACCCTTGAGTTCAATCTCCAGTACCCAAAAAAAAAGACAGCCTTTTTTGGGGAGGAGGTGGTACCAAGGTTTGAACTCAGGGGCACTCAACCAGTGAGCTACATCTCCAGCCCTATTTTTTTATTTGATTTAGAGACAGGGTCTCACTGAGTTCCTTAGTGCCTCACTTTTACTGAAGTTGGCTTTGAACTTGCGATCCTCCTGCCTCAGCCGGCGGAGCCACTGGGATTACAGGCGTGTGCCACCACACTCGGCAAGAAAGCACTTTTATTATTGAAAATGTGTTTAGTGTGTGAGGGGATATACAGCAGATTGAAACTGGATGAACAGTTTAGGATACTTTTTTATAGATAAAATTTCATTGATTGAGTTTAAGTCTCTAAAGGTAAGCTCCTTAGGGAGGAGACAGGCTATAGTTTTTTTTAAAGAAAGAAGATGTATTTAGCTACAGTTTATAAGATAATGGGACACAAGGAACATACTCCTGGGATTCTTACAGTACAATATTACTAAAAGAAGCAGAGATATTTTTTCCCACGGGGGCAGCTGGATGGAAGCATCTGTGAGAGACCCTGGTAGCAATGGTGTCTTGGGAGATAAATTTTCCTTGAAACAATGTTAATCTGAAAGCTATGATGGCTTTGGGATATTGGTAGCAGACTCTGGCAGGAGTTAGTAGATGTTACAGTTTTTTTATTTTTTTTATTTTTGGTACCAGGGATTGAACTTAGGGGTACTCGACCACTGAGCCACCTCCCCAGCCCTATTTTGTGATTTATGTAGAGACAGGGTCTCACTGAGTTGCTTAGGGCCTTGCTAAATTGCTGAAGCTGGCTTTGAACTCGCAATTCTCCTGTCTCAGCCTCCCAAAGTGCTGGGATTACAGGGGTGCACCACCGCACCCAGCTGATGTTACAGTTTAGATATGAGGTGTCTATCAAAAGCTAACACGTGAGAAAACACAATAACATTCAGAGGTGAAATGATTGGGCTATGAAAGCGTTAACCTAATAGGTACATTAATCTACTTGAATGGATTAACTAGATGATAACTGTAAGCAGGTAAAGTGTGGCTGGAGGAAGTGGGTCCATGGGGGTCTGCCTTTGTGGCTATATTTTGTCCTTGTTGAGGGGACCTCTCTTTCTGCTTTCTGATCATCATGTCCTGAGCTGCTTCTCTCTGCCATGCCCTTCTGCCTTAATGTTCTGCCTCACCTTGGGCCCAGAGGTATGGAGTTGGCCATCTGTGGACTCAGTACTCTAAAACTATGAGTGCCAAATAAACTCTTCTCTAAAATTTTTCTTGTCAGATCAGCTGACTAAAACAGTGAAGTAGCACCAGCACTGGACAGCAGACTCAAAGACCAGAAGAACTATCCAAGTAGCTCTTGGCACAGAGTCGGAGAGATGCCATGAGGAGAAATGCTGACTGCTTCTCAGTGCTTATTACCATGAAAAAATAGAATGATACAATTTAATTTCCATCAAGAAGCACTATGGTTCAATACACACATTACTATTTAAATATATGGTTCCTGGGGTGGTTGAAATGGACACAATGGTTTAATATATTAATTTAGGCTAACATTACACTAAAATGCAAGGAACATAATATGCTTCTTTTTGTGTACAGTTGTATAATGAAGTACTGGTAGGGGATAAATAACTATTGAGTGAGCAATTCCCCCTTTCTCCTTCTTATCTCTATATTTGTCTTTAATCTACCTGGACAATTTAGATGTCAGTAAAGGAAAAAAATGCTTGTCAACAATGGCACAATGAGGAGCGCTTCATCCTCTGACTCTACATATCTAAAGGGAAAGATGGAAACATGGAACCTGGGGATTTTACAAGCACACCTATGAACCTACTGCTGAATATTAACCCACTCTTTCTGTTTTCCTGCTGTACTATTCATTGCAAGAAATCTGGGAATCCTCCTCCAAATAATAAGTGGGGCAAGCACTGAAAGTAAAACTGAATTTAAATTAAGTAGGAAAGAAAGTCATCCTTCCCTACCACTCCATACAAAAGTGCTTCTGTTCAATTCTTCGCCTCTCAGGCATAAGAAGGTCCATGCAGGTCTCAGACACTGGAGTTCCTTCTTAAGGTCTGCTATCAACTTACCTTGTGACCTAAGGTCAAAAACTCCACATCTACCTCAGTTTTCTCCTCGTTAACATGCAAGTAACAGTCCTCATTCTGTAAGTGACAAGGTAAATGGAAAGCCAGGAGACCGAACCATGCAAATGATTTGTATTGAACGCACACTCTCCGATACTTTTACAAAGTATTTCTTTTCATGTAATTTCCTTTTCAGTAGTCTGTGATGTAGTGGAATAGAAATTTGTGATAGCCATCCATCTTGCATCTGGGGCCTCCAAACATAGAAGGGAGGCAGGGCTTACCTGTCACTGTCCAAGTCTAGGGGACTGGATGCCAGGTAGACTTGGCCTTAGCGCCTCGGAAGGTGAGGCAGAGCCACCAACTTGGGTTCATCCACTTGCCTTCACTGTGGCATCTTGAGGGAGTTCCTCAAAGGTACAGGGATTGTTCACGGTGATTGTGACAGAGAATCTGCAATAACACCCCATGCAAAGCTCCACAGACACTTAGCATGGTAGGATTATGGATGCACAAGGCTTCTGTTGGACTCTGATCATTTCTGTCCAATTCCTCAAGGCTTCTGGAGTTCCTTGATACCTCACTAATAAATTACACTTTTGTTTAAATTAGCTAAAGGGGTTTCTATTTCTGTCACCAACAATTTGTGTCCAGTGGGAATTATCACTTGGATTTTAAGAACAAGGAAACCAAAAATTTGTGGGCGACATGTTCAGCAATGCTCCTGAGGTGCTTGCTCAGTGCAACCTAAGTGGCAAACAGGACAAGACTCAGGTCCTCGTCCAGGCCTTCCAAAAGTGAATGCTCTTTCAATTATTCAACATTTTCTTCCTTCTTCTTTCCCCCTCTTGTTCTTCCCCTTGCCTCTTCTCTCCATTAATTTCTTTCACATACATAATTTTAAATTTGAAGAATGGCCTCAGAGTCTTATTTTGTGAACAACGTCATTTAAATCCATAGGGATTACAATTAGCCAAATTTAATTCTTCATTACTGTTTAGGGACTTTTATATCTCTGTTAGCTACCAAGTGTCATTTCAGGCATCATTTGACAATAAAGAAAAAATATATGTATATATTTACCTATATCATAAATTATCTCAAGTTCTTCAGCTATACCTCAGTAGGAAATCCGTCTCAACAGATTTCTGGCTATCTACCATCATATAAGCATGCACTGCTCAAGTAACAAAAGAGGGAATAATGAAAAATTAGCATCACTGTAAAGACCTACCAGGAATGGCATAAAGCATTCATGAGATCAATTCTAATTTTATTGCATATCATACAGTAAAATTTACTTCAGTAAAGAAGTCATCGGATGTCTCCATGTTAATCCTTAATTAGAATAACCAGTCTAACCACCTGTATTTGGGGGAAAAAAACAAACAGAGAAACTCCAACGTGGAGATTGTGTTGCATCCAGGTAGCAAAACGTCTCCTGAGCTTTGTGACAGAATGTGTAAAACAAACAGAAAATACAAGTTCGTCCTGACAGCTGCTAGAGAGGTGTCGAAAAAGAATGTGATGCATCAACGTGTGTTCACCTGTTAGCAAAGGCGAGGCTATCATGAAAAGCTTGTCGAAGTTGGGAAGGTTAGGGACTGGAGTTTGTCACTCAGCCTGGCTGCTATTAGTAAATGGCAGGTTGAAAAAAGAGACTCATGCCTGTCTGAGTGCAAACAGGGATCTCCAAAGTTGCTGAACAAACCAGGGTTTGATTTCTGGGAGTAAATGTGGATAAATCCAGTCCAGCTGTTGAACACTGTGTACCAGGGCCTCCAAGGTGTAAATAAATGACAGGGTCCAGGCTCACCTGAGAAAGGTATGGTACTCAGTTTCCATGGACCTGAACTGGTTAGAAGGGAGAATCAAATGCCTCTGCTTGCTATTGGATCAGAAAGAAGACCACTACAAAGAATCTTTGCTTTTCATTTACTTTGTCAAAGAAGGAAAGAAGTCAGACCTCCTAGATAGTCTTTTCTTCAGAGAACACAATGCCCAGGAAAATGCTTTTGAGACCCAATCTTCAGAAGAAACTACAGGACCTTCAACATATGCCCTGCTAGTTTATCTCTCAGGTCATTTTCTTCATCAAATACTACAGAACAAGAATTCCAAAACTTGTGTTTCTAAGATTTACCAGCTGTGTTTGTTCAAGTGCAGATTCATGGGCCAGTAATTTTATTTTAGCAGGAATCAAAGGAGATGCTGACTGTTCTGGAAACCACTTTACTGTTATGGATAAGGCCTGAGGAAGGGCTGAGGCTAAGAGAACCAGCTTCTTTACCTCATTGCCTTCAGCTGAAAGTGCACTCCAAGGAAGCTCATCCGTAGCCGCCCTGCTCTGGTGTCCATCCACCAGGCATGTCCACTTGCTTCTCTCCCTCTTTCCCAGATGGACTTGCTGCACCACTAGCATTGGCATGTGCAGGTCTGTCACTGAGAACCTTTGTTTCTTAAGGTTGTTTTAGGAATAATGATAATATCCAAGCCTACTCCTGAGGGCCCAACCTTGTGCCAATGATCCCAACTGGTTTTCCAAACAAGCCTGCTCAGTGACCTTGTATTGAGAATACAGATACGATGGGAGGCTCAGAGCATCAGGTCTTTCCTTAGTCATCTCATCAATTCCTCTTAGGCCACTTATCATCTTTTTTCTTCTTTGTACTTGACCCAAAGCACTTTTGCAGCTGCCTCTGGTAATGGCCTCTTCTGCCACATCAACTACTATAACACAGATATTGCTAAACTTTTTCCATTTTCCTCTATAAATCTCCAAGCCTGCTAATGCACTGTGAATATCCCAATGTAAAGCATATCCAGATAGAAGAAAGTGCTTCAGAAAGTTTATAGCTTTCCAGTTCAGCAATCAGATAAGAAAATGAGCCCTTTCATCTAGCTTCCATGGAAACATCTTGGGAAGGGACTACAACCAGGCAAATGTGATTCATGTGCCCACCTAATGGGGACAGAGAGCAGTAACTTTAACCAGGCAAGGACAGTAGTAGAGACGTCATTGTGAGGGGATCAGTAAATTCCAATGCCATAATGACGTTTCCTCCTGAGACTCACAGGATTCTCTGGGGAGACTGGATGCATCTCCTGTCCTAAACATTTCTCTTTCCTCACTTCATTTGGCTAAACCTGAGTCCATCAGTTAAACAGGTACTTCAGAGTAAAGCTAGGTACTTCTCAAGCTGTTTTTCCTTCTAGATGAAGACTCCTAGATGTAGTAATGGAATAGCTATTGTGTGGTAGCCAGTTCACAATTGGCTCCACATAGATTATCTCATTAATTCTCACAAGCACTCTGTAAGAGAGATGGTATTTTTTTTCATAATTTATTTAAAAAACAAACCAGCTGAGAAATTAAATAATTTGCCAAAGGTCACATTGCTCTTACATAGTGAATGCAAAATGTAAACTGAGTTCTTGATTTTCTCCCTATCTACACTACTAATGTTTCCTGTACATGTGATACAACCACTCAAGCATACTGTACATACCCATGCCACACAGTATACATACATGCCATTTAATCTTAGCTTTGCTTTACTTTCTTTACACTTGTCTCCATAGATGGATGATTCCTGTATCTAAGTCTCCATCAGTGGTACCTCACCTACTCCTATTCTTTAACTCCACATTTCTAGTGTTCCCCTGGAAATCTCATCTTCCTGAGCACCGAATGAGCTTCTTTTTGCCATGTTTCATTTCTGGCTTACAACTATGAGCTTATGTTTGATCCTTTTCTCATTCTTTGCACAAATAATTTTTGTGTACCTGTTATGACCTCTCCTTCATCTCTTTTATTCAATCGACCATTGCATTTTCTTTGATGAAATCTGTGTGTTTTGTCTTTGATGTGACAGTTCTATTTGACTTTTCCACTCAGTTCCTTGGTTCATCTCTACCTCAAATTCATTCCTAGGTTAGTACAGCAGCCCTTGGCTGGTCTCTTTGTCATTAATGTACTGTTGGAAATTTTGCCACCCCTTCCCAATAAATACCTTCATCCTTTTTAGGGCTCAATTCATATATCACCCCCTCTGGGAACCCTTCTTTCTCTCTCAAGACTAAAGTAGTTGCACCAAAGCACTTTACTCAAGAATTTCAAACAGACTTTAAAAACATGCCTTATGAGAAAGACAGCAAATGGTTATATTGTGATGATTATAAACGTAAACCTATAGGACAAATGAAAAGCAGAAATTTCTAATAAAATATAAGTGCATTTGTACAGCTTATAAATTTCCAGCAGTCAAGCTACACATGGATTAAACCATGTCATGTCTGAATCTATGTAGGTCAAATTGAAGAAAATATGCTCTAAGACCTGCTAGATGACTCAAAGAGTAACTCTAACAGTCTTAATGGCATTGATCCAGAAGGTAAGTGTGGGGATATAAAGAAATTGTTTTATTTATATTTATATGTTTTATTTTATTTTTTTCCAGTACTGGGCATTGAACTCAGCAGTGTTCTATCACCCAGTCTGTTTATTTTTTCATTTTGAAACAGAGTCTAGGTAAGTTGCTGAGGTTGGTCTTGAACTTGCAATCCTCCTGCCTCAGCCTCCCAAGTTGCTGGGAGTACAGGCATGTGCACTGTGCCTGGTATATCATGATTTTATGTTAGATATTTTAAAATACATATATGTAGGTACATAGGTAAATCTTACATAATAGGAAAGTATTTGGATATGTTACATTATTCAATCATTGCATGTTTAAGTCAGGCAAAAATATGCTTATGTTTTTTAATTTCACTGTTAGAAAATTAGAATATTTACCTCTCTTAGAGGCACACATATGAACTCTGTTTTTTTTTTTTGTTTTTTTTGGTACCTGAGATTGAACTCAGGAGTACTCAACCACTGAGCGACATCCCCAGCCCTATTTTGTGTTTTATTTAGAGACAGGGTCTCACTGAGTTGCTTAGTGCCTCACTGTTGCTGAGGCTGGCTTTGAACTTACAATTCTCCTGTTTTAGCCTCCCAAAGTGCTGGGATTACAGGACTTATGAATTTTTGACAGTCCTATAGGAAGAATCAGTCCTGAGAGTCCTTGCCTTCCTTTCGCCCCAGGATAATACTGTAATCACCTTTTCTTAAAAAAAAAAAGAAAAGAAACAGAGCTCTATATGAATAAAGTACTTTATGTTTATTATCTCATTTCATTCTCACAACAACACCATGGAATAGGTATTATAATTATGGTAATTTTATTGACAACAAGACTGAAACATAGAATAAGTATCTTGATGTAGGTCACTAGTAGATGAAGAAATGAGAATTAGGGCCATTTTTTTTTTCTGCTAGAGAACTGAAAATTTTCTCCATCTTGTTGATGAAGGTATTGGAGAGTCCTGAATTTCAACTAAGTTGATGCTTTGAAATTTTTACATTAATATTCAAATTGGTGAACCAATAAGCTTTTGAATTGTCTGGCAAATTTGGAATTCACTAAATATCCTACCGATGGTAGAAATTCCCCTGACGTTTACAACAATGCTTCTCATATTGCTACTTTTTTGCACTCATAAACCTATATTAGCCATCCATTTAAAATTTAGATGCTAATAACCAGCATGTTCTTCTAATAAAGCAATGGGTATGAGCCTTCAAGGACATATCAAAAATGCCTAGCCATCTGGAACTGATTCTTTTTGGTAGCAAATCCCTTTCCACAAAAAAAATACATAATATGAATTAGCTCTTTCACTTGCCAAATGTTATAGTCTACAATAAAGTGATGCAATTTCCCAAGTAGAATTGTGCTTGATTAGTGCTGATTTCTAGCCTTAATATATGGACAGATTATACTCACTAACTAGTCCTCTTAATCATTTCCAGGCTATTTCTCTTTAATGGAGGGGAAAGGGTTAACAGGACAAGTTAGTAAACTTGCTTGCTCTTCTAGTAGCAAGCAGAACTACTCTAATGTCACTCCCTTTGCAGCAATCTGCTGCCCGTTTCTGTAAATGAAAGAAGAATTGAGGGCTTTCAAAATAGATTTCTGGGAAGTTTTAGCACACATTTACAACATTAATGAAGCTAAGAAACAGGCGTCTCTAAGACTGGTTTGCATGCTCTATTCAGAGATGTTTCATAGTTCAAAATAAATACTGTGAAAAATTAAAGATAAATCTATGCTCCAGAGAATCATGTATCTTAGCAAACATTAACACAATGCCATTCTGGATAATATATTATTGTCTTAGGGGTCCTATTATCATGGAATTCTATAGAGAACATAACACTAATCTCCATAAACAAGATGTTTATTTTTCTGGGGCTATCATTTAGCACATAATTTTATATATATATATGTACATATATATATATATATACATACACACACATATAATATATATACACATAATTATAAATACACACACACATATACACAGGACTTTTGTCCTTTCTAATCCTCATCTTCCAGAGAAAAGCCCTATAAAATAATATTCTGGAGTGATACCATTTTGCCACCACCAGAAAACAGTCTAGGAAGACCAAAGTCACCTGCAGTAAGCCTCAACAATGAATTGACATGAAAAGAATGCAGAGAAAATAAAGCTCTCCTCTGAGAACAATCTATGTCCTACAATCTTAGTAAGTCTCACTTTTCCTACTCTGGCTCGGTCTGGCTCATGCCAAGCAAACTCTGGGAAACACATGTTAAATAAGCTTCCAGTTCCCTGACTTCTCAGAGTTGATCAGAGGGAAGAGACAGAACACTGACCAAAATATGAAGGAAAAGACAAATATCCCAATTATATGGCCATGGGAGTAAATCTCAATGCAAAGTTTAAGCAATAATTAATATCACTTATGATTAAAGGTATGTCAAAGTTCAGTGTATTAAAAAGAAGCATTCACAGTGCCCTTGTGCTTTGGTTGATAGTCATCTTGGTTTGAGCCTCTTAGACTCCCCTTAATATCCCACTTTAGCAAAGAATTGTGCACAGGTAATTTATATGGGAAATGACCCCAACAAGTGAGTGTAAGAAATAGAAAATTCCAGTGGTCCCTTTTCAGAATAGTGTTTATATTTAAATGTAAAATGACTTGGGTTGTAAGAGAGGAAAGAGGAGGGGAGAGCAGAACAGAAAGTTACAAGCAGTTAATGGCAGAGTGTAAACATTCACATCCCCTTGACAAACAGGAGGTGAGAAGGAAGCCCCTCCACCTGACTGACAGAGATAAACTGTGTATGTGCCAAAATGCACTCAATTCAAGGGAAGTCTCCCTCCACATGAGAAAAAAAGGGAGGTGGGGAGAACTAAATGTATATTTCTTTGAATAACCCAAAACGATGTGGAGAAACCTAGGTGATGTTTGGGAAGATTGTACACCCCATCATACTTGCCAGTGAGAAAACGGGAAGGATATTGATCTCCGGGGGGGTGGTGGTAAAACTTTGGTTATAGCAATTCTGGGGGTCCCTAGCCACTGGACACCCCATCTTGCAAGACTGTCATTGAAGTTAAGCCTCACTGTTTGCTGTTCCTTGTGTCTCTTAATCCATTCTCTGGGCTTGAACAGGTGAGCATGCTTCTCACATGAGGAATTTGGAAAGCAGGGCTGGAGAAGAAGAGAACACAGTAAAGAGTGCCCCAATGAGCAGGGTGCCATGGTAGGCTCCATCTTACTGGGTATCCTCTCAGAAACTGGTTTGAGTACATCTCAGAATTGGCCCAGCAAGAACTGAGGAAGCAGACAATTGGTATTGACTAGCCAACTCCCGTCCGTCTTTTGATGATGATTGCCTCTGGGAGCAGCTTTAAATTGGAATTCTAGGCTGCTCTGACTTGGTAAAGCAAACTCCCAGGGAGCTAGAGAAAACCCTCGGGACTAGAGGTTGAGAAAGAGGTGCTCGAGGTGGAAAGCAGCCAGCATGAACACAGAGAGGGTCAAGAGCAAGTGTGTTGCCTGCTTACTCTGTGTCCACATCACTGAAGCCACTTGATCTACACAGCCTCAGATAATGCACGTACACACATATGTATGTACATATGCATCTATGTAGGAATTTTTTATCATTGAAAAACAATTAGATTAGACAGACTGGATCTGTGCCTCTTCTCCTTTGTCTTCTTTATGCCTATTTTTTCTTTGTACCTCCACTCAATTGTCTATTACTCAGGAAGGCTTTTCTTCATCAATCTGACTAGGTCCAATTTATTTTTTTATGCATTTATTAAACATCTTTCCATAATAAGTCGGTAGAGTTACATTTTTACAATGAGTTCTGGGGAAATTTGATTAGTGGTTTTCTCTTCTGTAAGGATCTGAAGTCCTTGACCTCAGGAACCAGTGCCTGTCAGGGGACTTCATTCCTAGAATGCACTAAATAAATGCATAGAGAATGAACAATGCTTTTAAAGAGAACACAAGCCAGAGGGAAAAAGGATTTGTAAGCAATTATAAAATAATGTGATGAGTACAATACATTGATTATGAATTTCTATGGGAACATAGAAGAAAGAGAAACAAATTAGGTCTGGTATGAAGAAAAGGTATTATGAACAGTAGCTATCTAAGGAGAGATTCGTTATAAATAGGCATAAAGTAATAGCTCTCTAGGATGAGGGGAAAAAGTGTTTTAAAAGGAATTCAGGAATGCCTTAACTTTACTCAGTTTTGGAAAAATGAGTTTCATGAAACATATTGTATATTCTGTACATGAAATTTACATATATATGTTTTTTACATGTTTATGTGTATTGACATATATACATGATATATGTTTTTGAGCAAGAACAAGTCTTGAACTAATGAGAAGCTTTCAAATGACATCAAAATCATGATGAATATTCTCTGAAATGACTGTCAATCAAATTTTATCAATCTCTTAGATCAATCCCTTGCTTTGGGTTGAAATTCACATATGAACCATGCATTGAAAGTTTTTATTCTTTATGATGCAGTTATTTTATGAAGAAAGATATTTTAAAAGGTGCCTATCAGAATCTGTCATAAACATTGAGCGTTTTTAAAAAACATTTCAACATGATTCAACCACTGAATAAAGTTATTTGTTGGTACAAACACATGAAACAAATAAATAAATATGAGAGCTGCTTTGGTATTTCTACACTGTTTAACTTTCCAAATTACTATTTGCTGTGGTCAGTGTATGTTGTGTTTCCCCAAATTCCTATGTTGAAAATATAATCGGATGTAATGCTGTTAGGAGGTGGGCTCTTTTGGAGGGTGAAAAGGTCATGAGAGTGGGACCCTCATGATGGCATTGGTGCTCTTATAAAAGTGGCCCAGTGTAGTAGCTAAGTGCCTTGCGTCTTCCACTATGTAAAGCACTGAGGTCTAATTTGTGAACCAGAAATGGGATTTCAACAAGCACCGGATCTGGTGGCATCTTGCTTTTGTACTTCTCAGCTTCCAGAAATGTGAGGAGTAAATTGCTCTTGTTCATAAGCCACCCTGACCATGTTTTATTATAGTAGCCCAGATAAACTAAGATGCTAATGAAACACACAAAAAAAGCTTATTATGGCCTCCCAAAATATGCTATTTTTTTATTTAAGAGAAAAATGCTTATGCTTTGCAATTTTGAGTTGTTTTATTAGTGGAATAAGGAATCTGTGCCCTCAGTGTACTGTTGCCTTGGTGACTGGCATCACCAGCTCCAACATGGTTAGTTGGCAAAAGAGTTTGTCCTTGGGCAGGAGACAGACTAGCAGGATTGCCTCCCTTGGAATCTGCACTGAGGACTCAGAGAGAACAGAAGGGAATGGAAGAGAAGGAGACTAGGCTTTGCTGAGCTCATATTCTATGTTGGCACAGAACATGTTAGATAACACTGATAACCTCTTCTTTCTAGGTAATAAACTGTAATAGCTGAGGCTTATGATCAAGGGATGCTTGGATAAATTGACTCTATAATACATCATATTTTCTATATAGGCATCCATTAAACCTGTAATGAATATAACAACTGCAGCTTTTTCATGCAAAGACAACTTTAAGGCAATTCCCCAAGTTTCTCCTTTTTATCAAATTGGCACCCTTATGAATTGCTTCTGTGGAAATTCTGTGGTTGGTCCTCCCTGGACAAGATAGATAACATAGAAGAAAATAGCAGAACTGAGATTTGGTCTCAGGCTGTTTTTCTAAAGACCATCTTTTTCTGTTCAATTTGGGACCTTGACCTTATCATAGACACATTTTACCTTATTCCTATGACTGTTTATTATTTTGCTTACAGATATTTGTATAAGCCTGAAAGACAGATCTCTATTGACTAATGAGGATAATACACTGGGCTCAAAAACTAGTATTACTAGCATGGCATTTTAAATTATGTAACATGATTGCTTATAGGGAAATACAGCCCTTTTTATGGACTTATGATGCCTGCTGCGTTCTGCAATTAAAAAGTTCTAGAAAAGCATTCTCGGCATGTCAAATTCCTGAGGTTGATTTATAGGATTACAGCTTTTTCCCCTTTGTGATTCAATTAAAGCAATTTATACTGGACTATTATACGGTTTGGATTCTGATCATAGTTTGGATGCTGAAGTATTAGATTAGCATGTGATCCAATTATAAATAAACAGAATGTCTTGTTTTCAAGGGACCATAATTAAAGCTGTAGTCATAAGAAGCAGTAATCAAAAGTTGTGTGTAATAGACACAGAAGATATAAATGGGTAATACTCATATAAAATTGATTACTGGAGCCTTTTGATAGGTAAGTATAAAAATGGAGACCTGGTGATAAATGATTTGGATTTTAATCCAGGTATTGAATTCTTTTTTGGGGGTGGGGGGTACCGAGATTGAACTCAGGAGCGCTTGACCACTGAGCCACACCCCCAGTCCTATTTTGTATTTTATTTAGAGACAGGGTCTCACTGAATTGCTTAGCATCTCGCTGTTGCTGAGGCTGGCTTTGAACTTACAATTCTCCTGTCTCAGCCTCCCAAGCTGCTGAGATTGCAGGTGTGCACCACTGTGCATGGCTCAGGTGTTGAATTCTTGACATGATCAATGATGTGATAAAGAAGAATTCTCAAAAGAACACGTAAATAATCCAAGCAAGATCTGGTATCCAGTTCTCTGAGATATGAGCTCAGTCTGGTATGATCTGGAAGGTTCTATCCATGGTGTGTCTATCTAAAAACCTCTTAGAAGGTAACAGATGCATTTCCCACAAATAGCTGGAAAATGGTTTCAGACATCTTTAAAGTGGGAAAAGGAAGGAGATTCACTGGTATTAGCTTCTGAGTTTGGCTGTAGCTATTTCAGGAGGAAATCTGTTTTCTTTCATTTTCACAATTTACTTGTATTTTTGATATTGAATGTTAAGGAGAGTTATGCCAAAATTGAATAATGTGGACTGGGCATTAAAAAATAGCACCTTGTCTCCATGAAGGGAAGAAGTAGATGTAGTCAAGCATGAAGACCAAATAAATCCTTAAACGTTGCAATAAAAGAAAGATAACTTAGAGGTAATGCGTGTGCCATGGGCCATACAGATGTCAAATTTCTACCTGTGGAGATGGATAAGAGTCTGCTTAATAGAGAAATATAATTTTGAAAGAATAGCAACTGTACTACTTACAAAGGCATCAAATGAGTGATCTACTGATAATGTAAATTTGACATTCTCCAATCTTTAAGGTTGTCAGTTAGGCTGAGTGCATTTCCATCAGGAGAAAACAGTGCCTCATTTCAGGGCCTCGTTGTCCCTCGCCTGGGCTATTCTAATAGTCTCTTAACTGGTATTCTGACTCCTTGCTGATCTATCCAATGTATCCCTTCTGCCACCAGCATTATCTTAAGACCTGAATTTTAAGCCATTTTTATGCTTGAAAACAGCCCCCAAATTCTCATTCACCTACAGGATAAAATCCAGGTGAGTTATCATAGATTAACGTGTGCTCTGTTGTCTGCCTCCACATCCCCTCCAGCCTCCTCGCTCATGGCTCTGCCTTGCTAACCACACTCCACCCATCCTGAGTTACTTGGGACTCTTCTTGGGGCCAAACTGATTTTCACTTCCATGCACTAATCTATGAAGTTTTCTCAACCTAAATAACCCTCTTGAATCTAGAAGGCAGTGATAAATATTTCAAAGGTTATTTCCTAATTAATTCTCTGATTTCCAATCCTATTATTTTTAATTAATCCTCTACCCCTGCCAGATTACATTCTCCAAATGATAGAATCTGTGCTAGTTTAACTGAAGTCACTGGTTCACATGTGTGTCAGTTCATTTCCCCAGACTCGACTAGAAATGCCATGAAAGTGGTATCATATTTATCTTTTGTATATTCTTTGTACCAAAGTTACACACGCTCCATAACACTTTAAATGCTGCAACTGATAAAGGCTGTCAGCAACATCTATTAACATATTTAGTTGAATTAACCTAAGGGAGGGCAGTTGTAAAGCTTTTGCATAGATTTGTTTTTTTAGTCAGCTTTGCGCTGCTGGGACTAAAGGACCTGACCAGAACCATTTTAACAGAGGAAAAGTTTATTTGAGGGCTCACAGTTTCAGAGGTCTTAGTCCTTAGAAGGCTGGCTCCATTCCTAGGGGCTTGAGGCGAGGCTGAACATCATGGCGGGAGAGGGTGGTGGAAGGAAGCAGCTCACATCATGGTGATCAGAAAGCAGAGAGAGACAGAGAGAGAGAGAGAGAGAGAGAGACTCTAGTTTCCAGATAGAAATATATACTGAAAGCCACTCCCTAATTCCCACCTCTTCCAGCCACACCTTCCCACTTCAGTTACCACTCAGTTAACCCCTATCAGGGGATGAAATCACTGACTGGGTTAAGACTGTCACAACCCAGTCATTTCTTCTCTGAACCTTCTTGCATTGTCTCACATGTGAACTTTTGGGGGACACCTCACATCCAAACCATAATATTTGGGTTTGGGATAAATTAGGCCTAAATAAGAAGCTGTTACTCAAAGTTTTCTTTACAATGAAAATAGTTCATTCCTTCCTGTGCATCCAGTGAAATGATACTACAGAAAGGTAATATATGTATATGTCATATTTTTACATGCTGTAAAAGTGCTTATTATATCTCTATGAGAAAAATAAAGCTAGTTGAGTCAATGATGCAATACTACATAGCCATCAAAATGAAGAGATCTGCAGAAAAAAAACAAATATGGAGCAAAAAAATTAGAATTATAATGGCATCATATAATATGCATATATGTGAAATATACATATTTACATATACATATATGTACATATATATTTCTGTGTGTGTATATACACATATTGACACACACGTACAAAAAAGGAGAGAGAAAGAGGAAGGAGGAATAGAGGGAGAGACGATTCTCCTTATTCTTGGATTCTGTATTTGCTTATCTGCCTACTAGATAAAATTTATTCCTAACCCTTAAATTAATGCTAATGGCTGTTAACATGCACAGAGCAACATTTGAGTCCACCAACCCACAGACTCCCAGCAGAGGTCAAACAAGGCAACTGTCTGTCTTATCATTTGACTTCTCATCTCATGGTTGAGTGTCCTTTTCCTGGCATCTTTAGTGTCATGGGTTTGTGCTTTTTCTGGGTGATTTTACAGTTTCCAATGATCCTGAAGTGTAGCACTGAAGTGTCGTCTATACTCCTAAATATAGAAGGCTGGGATGAGCCACCTATGGAGAAGATACATAGGTTAAACAGGGTCTGTTCAGGCATGAGCATGGTGCTCTTGGCTGAGAATTCAATATTAATGAATTAACAATATTTATTAGGTAGGCTATCTTTAAACAGAAACACGCACAAAATAAACTTATGTATTGATTGTGACCAGAGGCTCATGAAAACCTAACTGCAGAACATGAGGATTAAATATGTGTGTGTGTGGGGGGGGGATATGTGTGTGTGAATACATGTACTCAACAAAAATTTATGTAAATTTCAAAAACAACTTATAACGTAAATAGACACAGATCCACCTAAAAATACTGTGAAAAATATTGGTTTTCTATACAATGAATTTAGGTTTGTTTATGGTAGAGTGGGGTGACAGATGGGACTGAGAAGAAAAAAATTTAATTTATATTGTAAAATTTCTTACAATAAAAATGAATTATAGTCAAAAAAGAAAGAAAAAGAGAAAGAAGAAAAGAGGAAAAAAGAAAAGAAAAATAATTATTTTCATTTCCACTTTGCCAGTGTGAGTTCTCATTATGTTCTTTTGATTTTTGGCCTTGGTGAAAGCACTTGCCATCTCTTTCATCTCATTCATTTTGTAATATGTAATATCTTCAGTCTAGTAGACAAGAGCACACACATTTGGCCTCCACTGCTTCCTGGCCAAACCTCCTATAGGTCTTCTACTTGATCTCATACAAGAAAGCCCATTGTATTCTAAACCTGTGACATGGTTTGTGTTTGTTCTCACTGTGCACATAGGTCTTCCATCCACTATTCTCAGAAGGTACCTGTAGGATATGGTGTTGTAAAATTGGTGCAGCCAAAAGAGGAAACCAAAATGAAGCTTGGAAACAAATTGTTTTCATTGCCAGCAGGAAAAGCAGAAAATCTTTAACTTCATCTGTATGTTATGATATGTGCCTTTGTAGATAAATAATTTATAAGAGAAAAGAAAAATATAAAACATAAGCAAATACATTGTCAAGAATTATGTTCAAATTTTTTGAAATGATTTTGAAAATTTATAGAAACTTCTTCTTGGAATGACTTTATACATGTGTATGTGTTGTTCAACTTTTACCTATTTCTGTATTGTTTTCAGAAACGCAGTATCTATTAAAATGGGAGTCTCTCTAGAAGAAGCCACGGTCATTGTCTCCAATAACATCATCAGCTTTTATAGAGGACATAGCTTCTTAAAATAATGTGAATGATAAAAAGTAACATAAAGCAAAGGTTTTGTGAGTATTAATGCTTGCTATAATACTGAGGCAGACTGTGTCAGGGAAGATTATTCCACTAAACACTGCAAAGCAAGAAGAATTTGGTAGACCTCTGTTTGCCAGGTTGCTGGCTGGTACTCTGTGAAGTTCATGGTGCAGACTCAACTTGGTCCATGGATGGATTATAAAATGTAGATGAGGATAGATATCACTCTTGTTCTTGTCACACATAAAAGCTACATTCTTCAATCCAACATGAAAAGATCAAGATTCCCTAGACTTGAAGATTATTGGAAATCTAGCTAGATCCTCAATGGTGCTGGCATGTACTTTTAAATTCTTATTGAACTTTCTGGTCTATATGGGCAATAATTAAACTCCAAATAGGACAATATATCAATATATACTTGCCTCAACCAAAACCACTTAATCTGCCTCATATTAAAATTGGTTGAAGGCTTGACTATGGAATTAGTCTTGAGTTCATATTTGTACTCTGACACTCACTAGTTCCATGCCTTTATTTTCTCATTTATGTAGGAGGGTATGGATTGGCCTTATTTTAAAGGTTATTTGGATTTCATAAGAAGTTTACTTGGAATAAAGCTTTGCATACAAAACATTTTAGCTGTTACACTTACTATTCCCATGTATTCATTCTTTTAATGATGATAGGAAATATTCTGAATGCTAAGGATAGAGATATAAACTAGACCAACTATTTCCCATATTAAATCTGGTGCAAGATAGACTATGCAGAGGTTTAAAAATAAATAAATAAATAAATAATATCATTCATTCATTTCCCAAATTGCTTGCACAAATATTTATTGGACACTCAAATATATACCAGATTCTAAGTACTAGGGAATATATCAGTGAACAAAGCAGACAAACATACTACCTTATTCTTGAGATTACAAGTCAAATGAAACAAACACACACCTACACATTATATATACATATATGACAGCATCAGTCTCTAATATATGAAGAAGAATAAAATGAAGTAGGATTGATAGAGAATTGGAAGTAGGGAATTGGGAGGGAATGTTCACATGTTGTCATCTAGGCCTAAAACCCAGGAAGTGCTGAAATGCTGGAATGAATTTGAAGTGTTTGAACACCAGAAAAATGTTTTGTAGTTAAAGAGCCTAAAGCAAGAACACCAATTAGACTGGAGAGATGGGCAGGAGCCAAACCACTTAGGGCCTCAGAAGCTTTTAAGAAAGGTTTCCTTTTAATTTCAAGTATAATGAAGAACCATTAGAGGTGATGAAGGTAAAGAATTGACATGACCTGATCAAGCTTTTTTTTTTTTTTTGGTACCGGGGATTGAACTCAGGGGCACTCGACCACTGAGCCACATCCCCAGCCCTATTTTGTGTTTTATGTAGAGACAGGGTCTCACTGAGTTGCTTAGCGCCTCGTCATTGCTGAGGCTGGCTTTGAGCTTGTGATTCTCCTGTCTCAGACTCCCTAAGTGCTGGATTACAGGCATGTGCCACTGCACTCAGCCTGATCAAGCTTTTAAATAAAGATCTCAATGTTTGATAATAGACTAGAGGGAGCCAGAGTTGAAACTGGACCAATAAAGAATTCATTGCAAGTCCAGATGAGAAGTGATAATGACTTATGGTAGGAAATTAAGGGTAAAGATGAACAAACTACAAGATATACCGGAAAATAGGAACATGAATTGCCTACTGGCATGCCCTTGATCAACATTTTGGGAAGTGCCAGCTCCGTTCCCTCTATGGGACTTGCTGTGTACTTCTTGCTGTATTCTGTACTACTGTAGACATTCCAATACATTGGGTCTAGTGGGACATGTGTACAGAGTGGGGCAGCCATCAGATTGCAGCCACAGACATCTAGAGAGGCATCTCTTGTTCTGAACCCTAAAACTGATAGATGTGAACTGGGGTGCATATATTTCCTGGATTCAATTCTGTAAGAGGAGTGGAAAGCAAATAAGAGTTCAAGGAGAATGAAGAAAGATGTAAAATGGATGGCTACTGAAGGGAAACTTTTTCATGTATTTTTTTAAGTGGTCCGTGGTGGGTATCCAGTCACCATGGTATTTATATTCCATGGGTTACATTTAAAAAGAATTATTTAACAGTTTTATTTTTGAAATGTCAATATTTGCAATTCTCTAGAAATTGCATCCTTTGGCAAGTTTTTTAAACTTATGATGATAAAAATATTCAGATTTGCCAAAGTAGAACAAAAAAATTGTGTGTATGTGTGTGTGTGTGTGTGTGTGAGTGTGTGTGTGTAACAATTGGTCTATGCTGCCTCCAAAATTCAAAGAGTTTGCTGTGGGCACTTTACTTTCTATATTCTTCAAAGTGAAAGTGGATGTGAGGTACAATAACTCTTTTAAAGAATGCAGTCTTCATTTTAAAGGACATATCTTAACACACTTAAGAATACTTGATTTGCCTTCACTTTTGAGGACATATTCTATATAACATACATAAGAACACAAAATCTGCATGATATTTTATGGAGTAGTATGTTTTTCAGTGATATATATTCTAATTATAAGGCATGTACCTTACGGAGACTTGTATAGTATCGGCTACTTACTGCTCTCTAGATCTGAACATAATATTCTTGCCAATGAAGTGAAGAACTTCTTGGGAGTGATAAGATAGTCAAGATCCCTGTCATCTAGATTGTGACAGAAATCAGATAATTGGTGCATACCTAAGTTAGGATTTTAACCATAACCTTCTGTTCTGTCCAAGTGAAAATAAACTCTAAAATTTGTAGAAAAATTAATTTGCCAGATCAATTATTTTAATTATTTCATATTAAAAGGCTTTATTAATTTGCTGCACTAGAGTGTTCATATATGAAATATCCATTTCAAATGAAGTCACCACCTGATTAAGTTCTCCATAATCCTATTATTTGGAAGAACTGTCAATCATATATACTAGAAAAACTCAGGAAATAAATAGGAATTTATTTGGAATTGCCACCTTTATACCATTCACATCTTTGAAATATCTTTGCAGTTTCATCAAGGGTGAAATATTTCTTTTGCCTTAGTGGGGAGGACAAATCCAGTCGCTTGGACTTGCTATGATTACTAGACTACCCTTCTCTTAGGTTCCTGGAGTTAGGTTTCTGCTAGTTGCTGAGTCTCTTTCCGGTCCCTACACAGAGAATTGGAGAAGTGGCCAGCAGGGGTACCTGGAACCCCTGTGGGCAGAGCATAAGGTGAGTGCCAATGAGAACTTCTTTTATCATCAAGTCCATCTAAGCTATTTCTGCGATTCCATTTCTACAATTCAAATGTTATAAAAGTTGAAGTATTTCCTCGTCCACTGAAGAGTCTCCCAGGTCAATGATAGTCAGAAAGACTTGGAGACATGCATTATCTCAGGTCTAGGAATTAAATGGAAGGATCTGACTGTAGTCTGATGACTTGTCTGCCTTGTTCTCTGAACATCCTTAACACAGTAATTGGAGTGCTGTCTCTAAAATAAGTACCATTCCCCTCTCCTTTATAATCCTTTATAAACTCCTTTATAAACCTGATTATTTTTTATCTTTTTTTTATAAACTCTTTTATAAACCACCTTCCTGCATGGTGAAAAGGTCTGTTTGCTTGTGGTTTGTTTTGGTTTTTATCAGAAATATCTCAGGTTTTTTTTCTCAGCATTGCCTCTCAGAGAGAGCTGATGCTATCCTGCTCTTTGCAGAACCCCTGCATACCCACACTCTCATGCTACCTTTATTCTGGGCATGTATTTCTGCAGTCAAGTAATTGGTTCTTGGTTTCTAGTTACAAGTAATTAGGAGGAGTTTTCTTTAGAAAAGATCCCTGGTGTTGATAATAATAGTCTTACAACCATAATTAAATCCTTTTCTCACTATCTAACAAATCTCTTCTTGTTTAAGTGAAAGGTGTTTGGGATTAATACTCTCACTTTTGGCATTTTCAAAATAAGAGAAAAGATCAACCAGCCACAAGGTCACATGCATTCTGTGTGATCTAATTCCTTAGCAACTAGGCTGGATATTTTTTAAAAAAGTGTTACTATCCAATTAAGATGGTTAAGTTAAACAATACAATTATTACTCCTCTTTTAAAATATAGCATTTACATCGACAGAAAAAATATGAAAATCAAACAAATTAATAACTTTACTGAGAAACCAGGGTAGGTCTCATAAAGAAACTAAAAATAATAGAGAATTCCTTAAAGATGAGAGGAAAATAAGACAAAACACCTTGACTGAGCACCTTGAAATCCTATAAAGTTTAAAGAAAAGGTGACCAAGAAGGGTTAATTGTTCATCAGAAGAACCCCAGAAAAATTAGAGATGATGAGAAATAGGGCAAAGGAGAACCCAACCATAATACAGTCAATAGAGAAATTAATTAGAAGATAGAAATCTTTGCATAAATTCCCTATTTTTAGAAAAATCTTTCCATCTTCTACTGTTTGCCACTATGATAAATCACAAGTATAGTTGACCAATTGAAAAATAATCTAGAACAATAGTCCAATAGACTCAGCAATGCCATGTAGGATGCAAATCCACACATACAGAAGACAACCTACCCACAGTAAAACCAAACTGACTGTGTACTAATTTCATCTCAAGCTTTGACAGTGTAGTTCTTTTGTGGATGTTGTGAGCTATTGTTTTTTTGTGCTTATGCTTTGGAGTTGTTTTCTGTTGTTGGAATTTTTGAGAACAGATGCTCAGGGATGTGTGGGTATATGGAATTGGTTATTGGGTTGACATGAGACAGAAGTGGTGAAACAAATTCTCCTGCCAACACAGATTCCCAGATGGGAAATTAGCAGCAGAGGCAACGGCAGAATGATTTAACTGATCATATAATTAGCCAAATCCATGTGCACACCGAGGGCGCAGTGTGGGGAATATAAGAAAAGGATTCTGTGAAATGCTGAACTTTAATTTTATTTTACATCACCATTTTGCTAGGTTGTTTATATAAGTATTGAAAGAGATTTAGCAGGCAAGAGTGAGATCCCAACAATTAGAAGGAGGCTATCTGGAAGGATAGATAAAATTTAGGAAGGCAGTAAGCAAGGCAACCACATCCAATGCTCACCCACTCCTAGTGAAAAAGGTAGAAATTGTCCCAAATGCTATTCCTCCTTATTTCTCAACTAGTCATTTTCATCAGAACGTAACAGGGGCTGAATGGTGGAACGAAGATGTCGGTACAGAAGAAGTTGCATTGAGAATCAGAGGAATTCATAGATTCATTCTATCAATTTGGGTTAAATATGTAGATGTAGATTCTCTGAGTACAAATCAACTAAGGAAAAGGGGAAAATAATCCTCAGTTGGGCTAACAATATATGTGCCGCTAGCAGAATTCTACCTTCCACACACTTGTATCAGTACCTGCGGGTGATTCAAATACTATTATTTGGATTTGCTACCACAATCAGAAACAAACAATGGCCTTTTTTGGGAGATATCAAGTTACAAAAACTTGGAGTGGCACAGGGTAAGGAATTAAATTAATACAGATAATAGAAATGCCAGATTAGATATCAAATTGTTGGCATCTCACCATCTCTCATGAACAGTTCCAGACCTTCCTTTCTACTTGATCAGATTAAATAACTAACCAAGCATTTTCAAGTACAGCTGTCCTGGTTGTCCTCTGTAAGCCCAGAATGTCTCCAAGAGATTTGTGATTTTGAATCTCAGGTAGGGTAGAATAAGTCCTTCGATTTGTCTCCAGGTACTCATATTTGAAAGTGTGTCTAAGGTCCATTATGTGCTGCTAAACTATAGTCCCATAGACCGGGTAATATAAAGAACTGAGATATATATCTTATAGTTCTGGAGACTGGGAAGTCCCAGATTGAGGGGCTCACATCTGGTGAGGACCTTCGTGCTGCATCATCTCAGAGTGGAGGGCAGAAGAACATGAAAGAACTAGGTACTAGAACTCACTTTTATAACAAATCTACCCTTGCATAATGAGCCTATTCCAACAATACCATTAATCCACTCATGATGACAAGAAATAGGAGCCCTTGCAAGGTGACCACCTCTTACAGGCCCTTTCTTTCAACACTGTTATATTGGGGATTAAGTTTTTCAAAACTTAAACTTAGAGGACACATACAAACCTTAGTAATGTGATTAACTAAGTGAGCACAATCATAAAGCAACAGCATAAGTATGATCATCAGGGTTAAGGTCATGGTCTGGCATCAAGAGACCTCTCTTGTTATTAACCCATCAAGAATTTCCCAAGAACAAAGTCAGCAATTCACAAGAGCAACATTATCATTACAGGATATGTTGAGGACATTATTTGTGGGTACAGGGCATGAAAGACAGTGGAAAACCAGAAATTAAGAATGAACAATGTGGTAGGTGTGCATGGGGGCGACATAAGCTTTATGCCTAGTGGAAGCAATGGTGCCAAGGGAGGGTGTTAAATTTTTTTAACTTAAAAATATTTTAAATTTTCCTGTGAAAGAGTAGTTACAAAAACTAAGGACTTCTTTGATGATCTTAATGATCAGGGCTTGATGAATCTGAGAAAGAATTATAAAACTCTTGACAAGGAGGTCTGAGGAAGGGGAATAGTAATTTCTACTAACTGGAATAAATTCATCCAAAACAGGGCTCACTGTCTTTGGGTCTTCTTTCCAGGCTCTGCTTGATCCATGTTGTAGTAGTCCAGTATCACAGCCATGGAGAGAAACACTTTCTAAATTCCAGCCATATGATAGATTAAGATGGGCACTGTCCTCCTACCAAGGGATACATTTTGCATTGTCAAGGACTTCGGAGTAGATACTCTCTAGAATTCCTCCCACATTTAAGATTTTATGATTTTTCTAGCTATAAGAAAATTAGGAGATTCTTCAAATTGTTTTAAAACTGTCCTAAAATGTAATTAGCCACACTCATTAACTAATTAATCATTGTTGTCAGAACACAAGTTCACCTAAGAGCACTGTGCTGCCTCCACATTTATTGGGAGTGTGCATTTCTTTTTAATAAAAGAATGTTTTAGTTCATAGCTTCAAGTATGGGGAAAAATGTGTGATTAGGCTGCCCATAAGGGTTCTGTGTTTGGAATTGGGGTCTCTGATGACTTCATGACTGTGGCATGGTTGGTATCTAGCAAGTTCTATGCAAAAGTATAGGATGTCTACCTTCTGGGAAGGTTCCTATACAAAGTATGGGATGCCCAGTGACTGGGAATATTTCTATGCAAAAGCACAGAATGCTTAGCTAGCACTGTCTGTCATGGTCATGAGGAGGCTTTGTGTTAGAGCCTTATCAGCCTCGACCTTAATCACAGGCATACAGCTCCTGGGTGTGAAGGAACTTGCTTGCTAGATAACTACAATGTTTCAGCAAGCTCCTCTGCTCCTGGAATCTGCCCATCTAACAGTAACTTCAAACAATGGACTTTCTTGAGAGCTACACAAATCTCCTAACATTGTATATTATAATGGTAGAATGTAACTGAGGAACTACATGATGTTGCTGATTCTGTAACCTGCATAATAATACAATGAACAATAATGTCCTAATGATCCCAATGACCTAAGGCAACCTATGGATATGAATAAAACTGGCAGGTCGAATGAGCAGTGCTCTCTATCTTCTTTTTTATTTCACTGCACCTTGTGTCTGTGTCTCCCCTTTTGTTTCCTTTACAGCTGCCTTGTTGGTGTTCTGTTCCTCACTGACTTCTCGTGTTTCTTCTATTTTCTTTTTGATAAAATTCACACTTCCATTGCCTTATTGCAGAGCTTTAAAGCATAAGTCTTTGCATGGGGGACATTTCTATTCAAGGTCACTATTGTAAAGTTACTTGCCTCTATCTGACACCCACATAAATGACATGGGGTCAGGGAGGAGGTGAAATGGTTAGAGGAAAGGTTGCTGATGTTAGTTTGCTAAGCTATTCATCTATTAGAAGGAAAAATATCCATCTTCTCAATGAATAGTCTATTTTCCATTGGAAAGGGATGCCAACCATTGGGAAGGTCTTCTTCTCCACCAGTCATTGACCTCTGCCCAAAGAACTCAGGTGAGGAGCATAGGAGACACCATGAGAGAGCAATATTAAAAGCATTGTTTTATTTCCTGTCATACATGGAAGGGGAAAATTCATTTAGTTGTACTTCATGTTATCTCTGAAGCATTGAGAGGTTGGCACAGGTGTCAGTGATAGCAGTGGATTTGCATTTTCTTACCACTTAATATAACTGCTGTATGTGTGTTGAATGATATACATTTAAAAAGGTAATAATAAATAGTAATAACAAATGTCTAATAATAAATGCAGAGTTGCAGACAGTGTCATAAAAGTGTGTAGCTATAATGATTAACAAGCGATTTTAAATATTGAGCGTGATAAGTGATTTTTTCAGAAATGGCTGAATTATAACAATTGGAAATATTAGCAATGGAACCCTAAATATTTTGAAGGTAGATCATATTTTAAGGTAGGAAAGTAATATTACTCCTATCAGTACCAGGATGCCAGTGTATGCCTTTTTATTTATGCTCTGTACTGTAAACTTCACAACAACCTTGAGAAATTTGTAATGACATTATATTTTATAAGGTGAATTTTGTGATTATTTAAATTTTTTTCAATATAATTTGTTTAGTAAAGAAAAGTGGACTCTGATACAAATCCTGAAATGATCAGTTCCAAAGTTACACTCTCCATTTTTCAAGATTATCCATACTAGCACTTTGTCAGGGCTGAGAGGGATAATGTGTGTAAGATGGTAAGAGCTAAATCTACCACTCCTGGCTCTGATTCATCACTGATGCCAACGTTTCTCTTCTTATTCCTTTCAGTTATTTATAAGATAATAACAGCATGGATTTGTCCATCAAAGCGCTTTGCCTGAGATATGCTGATGAAATGATATGGAAGTAAAGACTGCTTATACCCAAGTGGTATGATGCACCAGAGTCCTTAGCTGCATTTGTTATTGGTGAGTTGTTTTTAGTGACGTTGAGAGCAAGTCCCTTATACAATTTCTCTCTAGTGTTATAATAGCAATAGAAGTCAATATTTACTTCATTACATACTATGCCAGGCACTGTTTTAAGTTTTTTGCTGGTATGGATTTGCTTATTTATCAAACTAACTCTGTAGCTTGAGGTGAATGCTGTACTGTCTCCAACATTTTCCTGGGCAGATCCCAATTTTACTGTCTTCCCTGATCTCTTCCATATTGCTATGTGGAGAAGCACTTCAGAGCTAATTAGACTATTGGAACTCATTGGGGTGGGAAGTTATTCTTTTACATTAGTTGTATCAGGTGTGCATTACCTTAGATGGGAAATACACAATTTGATGTATTTTCAGGGCTCTTAATGTTGCCATATCTAATTTACTTTTCAATTCTCAGTTTAAAAATACAACAAATGATATGAGATGCATATTTACCCATCACTGGTAATAATCATCATTTTGTTTTATTAACCTATAATCGCTCTTCTTATTTATTTATTTATTTATTTATTACTGGAGATTGAACCCAGTACCACTGTGGTATATCCCCAGCCCTTTTAATTTTTTTTTTTTTGAGACAGGGTCTCACTAAGTTGGTAAAGGCAAAGGTAAGTTGCTGAGGATGGCTTTAAATTTTCAATCCTCCTGCCTCAGCCTCCCAAGGAAAAATGCTTAGACTGAGCCAAAGCCCCATACCTCTAATACATTTCCCAGCCTTTCTCCTCAAGAAATAACTGATACCCTTGTACTGATATACATTATTCATATATATTGTGTGCTTTTATTACATGTTTATGCATAAATAATACTGTTTATTTAAAAGTTTGTATAAATGGTAGAATACTATTAGTAACATTTTGCAATTTTCTTATTCACTAGAATTATAGTTTTAAAATTTCCCATTTTTTATACAGCTAACACTTTTTAATTGCTGAAGTTACTCTATTTTAAATAAATCATACTATAATTATCCATTCCTTTACTGAAAACAACAATTTTTCCTTTAAATAGAACTGCAGTAAATATTCTTGTATGCAAGCTCAAAAGTGTCTCTAGAGAAAGCAGAAGGAAATAGGATTGTTGGATCATAGAATGTGCATGTTTTCCCTTTGTAGTGATGGTTCAATTGTTCTCCAAAGAGATAGTGGCAAGTTTTATCCCATCAGCAACGTGTAATAATCCCAGTTTCCACTTCTTATTGCTAACACTTGTTATCAGCTATATTAATTTTTAACAATATCCTGGAAATGAGCTGCTGGAATGTTATTCTAGTTTGCAGTTTCATGACTATGAAAGAAGTTACAGCTAAGCATCACAGCTCACGCTTGTAATCCCACCAACTTGGAAGGCTGAGGCAGGAGGATCCCCATTTTTAGGCTAGCCTCCACAACTTAGCAAGACCCTTTCTAAAAATTAAATGTATACATATAAAATGACTGAAGATATACTCAATAGTAGAGTGCTCCTGGTTCAATTCCTAGTACTTAATAATAATAATAATAATAATAACAGAAAGAAGCAAAGAGTTTGCTTATTTTGCCATCTCTTCCTCATAAATTCAACATTCTTTTTTGGTAAGTTATCTATGTACATATGTGACAAGTTTCTTTCTATTGGATCATTTATGTTTGCTTTCTGTTTGATATTATGTATACAAACCATTTGTTAGTTTCATGTTACACTGTGTTTACTTACGACGTTCTTTGGCATACAGAAATATTAATTTTGAATGTAAACATTATAAAACCTTAATGAGAGAGATTTTTTCATCTGTCAAAACCCTATCAATTTTCAACTATTTATTTCCAAATCTTTATAGTCTTTACAAAATTCACTTCTTCCCTTCTTTTATTTCTTATTGGGTTCTTTATTTATGTACTTAAGACTACATTTCTTAAATCAATTTGGACTTTTCAAACTATCAATGCCTAATAATAAGAAACTGAGTTTCTCATTATCCATCTTCAAAAGAATAAGGTGATTCTTGGTGATTTTTAGCTCTTAACAATTCTTTCCACATTTTAAGATTAGTTTGCCAAGTATTATTTGAAACAATTCTATTAAGATTGTTATCTCAATTGCTTTATAATCTTAGATTAATTTGAAGTAAAAAATCTTTATGACATTGAGTCCTATTCTCTCAATTTAGTTTCTGTATGAAGATTTAACAAAATATTTGAAATTTTAATGAACAATTGAATCAATTGACAATGTAGCTAAAAAGTAGTCATTGCTATCTAAAATTGATTTAAAAGATAAAACCAAATAATCTGAAAAACCTACAGATCGATTTTTAAAGATCAGGAAACAAACTCTCCTTCTGGTTCACAAGTGCTTCTAAGGTATATTCTGATACTGTGAACATCTATTTTTGACCAGTTTAATTTCAGACAACTCAATTTGTGCAGGAGACAAAATTTAAAATTCCAAGAAAACTATGTCAAATAAGAGCAGTAATGGTACCGGGTTGAAATGAGTTAGAACAAAACTCCCCAAAATACCAAGTGCTAAAAAAGACATAAAATATTTCAATCTTTTCTGGGGAATCAAGGCCTGAAATAATCATTGCTGACCATTTCACCCTTCTAACCAATTGGTCCCACTGAGTAATTGTTTTTCACAATTTCATCTGGTTCCTTTCCTTGTTCATCTTTCAAACGGTAAATCTCCTTGCACTTTCATCTCTTTTTTTATTTCACAATTCCCACTTTGCTCGGTGCATCTCACTTCTCACCTGAATCTTATTGTTTGCTTCCCTTTCAGACGTCTCCAGCGGAGCCCTCATCCCATGTAAACACAATCCCATATATTTTCAGCTTCTTTACTGAAAAGAAAACATCTTTCAAAAACTGCCTTTTACCAGAAGACACCTTTTTCTCTGCAATTTTTTGGTTTGTTTGTTTGTTTTTTTAACTGCCACCTTCAGTCATAACAATGCTGGCAATTGTCTTCATGGAACTTTTTCCCCCATTTATTGGGAATGTGACTTCATTGGACGTTCAATCTGTTTGGACACTTCTGTATTCATTTTCCTCTCTAACCAGATAAAGGCTAGAAGTCTTTCTATGCCCTTGTCAATGTTTCCAGATTTTAAATCTGCTGTCCTTTCCTTGGGAGCACACTGGACATTTTCAACTGAGGGTCAGTGTTTAACTTGGTGACCACCTGCCTTTTCCTCCCTGTACTCACGCTGCCTTAAACGCCCAGAAAACACACAAAACACACTTGCAAAAATTACCTTCGTTGAGGATTCATAATCTTCAACCACACAGAGCCAAGAAGTCTACTTTATGTTCACAATTAGCCCTTTTTCAAAATTGTAACTATTTCAAACTTTTCTCAATCTCCTTAAATCTCCAGGGTAGCCCTATAATACTTTAGCAAATGGCCTTATATAATCACTTGGCTCTGGAACATCCCCCAAAGGCTCATGGGCTGCATGAGGCTTTGTTCTCAGCTGTTGGCACTACTAGGAGGTGGTAGAAACTAGGAATTTGGGCCTAGCTCTTTGGGATGGATCACTGGAAACCTGTCTTTGGAGGCTATATCTTGTCCCTGGCCCCTGCCCCTCTCCCTCCCTCCTTCTCTCTTTCTTTCTTTCTTTTCTTTCTTCCCTCTCTTGCTTCTCCACCCCATTTCTTCCCGGCTGCCATGAGGTGAATAGCTTTGCTATTTCGTGCTTCCTGCCATGATGTTCTGTCTCCCCACAGCCCAGAAACAAGAGAGTCAAGCGATCATGCACTAAAACCTCTCAAACTATCAACCAGATAAATCTTTCCTCCTTTAAATTGTTTTTCTCAGGTACTTTATTACAGCAATGACTACCACACCTGCTTACTATTTTACTGAGACAATACAGCATCCCTGTGGGAGCTCCTTGTACTTCTTCTTTACTTGATTTTTCCCTTTAGCATTTTAATATCTCAAGTGACTTACAAAGAAAAGAAAAATTCTCCCTCCTACATTCCTTCAAATCACCTACCTTTCCTCCTTCTCCTCCTCCTCCCAACTAAAAGGACTTCTACTATCTATTACCCCTGATTATTTCAGTTATTTCATCACCCTACCAAAATCAAGTTAGGACTCTACACAAAAACCCTGTGAAAAAGTTACCAAATATTTAATTAGAAAATCTAATGGGCACTTTTTAGTCCTCATGGATGATACAATGCTTGTGACTTGTCTACTTCTTTCTTTTTAAAAAAATTGTTTTTAGTTGAAGATGGACACAATACCTTTATTTAATTAATTTATTTATTTGTGGTGCTGAGGATTGAACCTAGTGTCTCACACATGCTAGGCAAGCGCTCTACCACTGAGCCACAACCCCAGCCCCTACTTCTTTCTTTCTAAAGATCTTCTGAAAACTTGACCTTAATTTTTCTAATTTTACTTCAGTCCCTCTTCCCATGCCAATTAATCTTTATTAGAATTATGTAATGTTCTTGCTGTATTTCCTTCTTTACAAATGTTCTACAGTTTTTAATTATTATTTGTTAAAGTCTCAAAAACCAGGATGGATGTGTCTCCTTCCTTTCTGTCTGTCCAGGGCTTCAACCAACTTTTCTTTTTTTACTGAGAGGTAGAGAAGGATTGCTGTCTGACAGATGAAAATAATCTTCTGGAGAAATGCAAGGGGTTAGAGAAAAAGGTAAGAAGTTCTAAAGAAAATAAGTTTTTGAATCTGGGAAGATGAGAGGTTCTCATTTAGTCAAAATGAAGTAGGAAGGAAAGCAGTAGGAGCTATCACATAATCACTGTATTGTGTAGGAGCATGAATGCATTATAATGTTTTGAAATATTTTCAGGTGAATTTTAGAATCTGAGGTAGAAAAATCTTAAATTTATTTGTTTTGCCAATCTGTCTAGTTCTGAAACTTTTCTGTCACCCTGTCTAGGTTTATGACGTGCAGGGAGAGAGTTGAGGACTAGGTTTTATTTGATGGTAAGATTTTGAAAAGTATGCTTGATGAAATAAGAAGGTATGTGAAGCTATTTGCAATGGAGTGATTATAATAGTTGTAGATTCTAAGACAGACAAAAAAAGAATATATAAGGGAGGACTAAACTAGAGATTGAAAAGAGCAAAGTGATAAATTTAGTGCCCTTATGAGATTTAATAGTTGCTGTGTTGGGCACTTGGGCAATTCAGTTGAGGCCAGAAGTTTGCAGAATCAAGGTGTTTGTCTTTGGGATTTCAGAAATGTTTCTGGTAATGAAAAGGTATATGGAATAACCTTGGCAGTTAAGTTGGGTGGCGGAACATGTACTTGGAGAGGGCATAAGAAAGCTAGATGTCATATGTTGGATTTCGATGAAAAACACGCAGAATAATGACAGAAATTAGAAAGGAGATGGCTTTTTTGAGCTAATGGGTAATCTCTCTTTTTTAAATTTGTTCTAATCAGTTTTACAGGATAGCAGAATTCTCTTCGATTCATTGTACACAAATGGTGCACAACTTTTCACCTCTTTTAATAGGAAGGGAGGTGAGTCTGTAGATTATTGCAACTTTGAAGAAAGTGAGATACAGCTAGCTCAGCCCAAAAGAACAGGAGCTTCTTCTGAGGCAAAGGTTCTTAACCATTTGGAAGTGTCATTAGGAGCTTGGAGGACCTTGATTTACTTATGGGTCCTAAGATAAGTACAATGTGAGAAAAAAAAATCTGACCTCACTTTATGGAAGAGAAATGCTATCATCAGGGTATTCTAGTTTTAATTGCTTCTAGGACATGGAAGGAAACTTAGAAGAAGAATTTGAGGATGCAAGGGAGTCAATTATCATTGGGTAAGAATTTCAAAGATCTCATTGGAAGAGTTTGGGAGGGAAGCGAAGGGTTGTTTTTTTTTTTATTAGTTGGTATTTTTTTGTTTGTTTTTTAGGTAGTAGTAAGGGAATAACAATTTGGAAAATGTAGAACATAATAGCAATGCATTTTTGTACTTTTGGCAATAATTCTGGTAGACAGGGAAACAAGACAGTGGAGGTGGTATTGATGGCTCCTTTTATGTGGTAGGAACAGACAGTTTCAGTGACTTGCTATATGTGGGACTGAGCTTTTGGCCCCATAGGGCTGCTGCTTTCAGCCTAATGTAGGACATAGGCTAAAGATTCCTTCTTTACCACCCTAGTTCTCAACTCCATCAAATTTCCTGCTATTTTTTTCGCTTTGTTTCCATGGAAATACAGTTTCAAGTGTATTCTATCAATAAAGGTCACATGGATTTCATATCATTTTAAATTTCTTCCAGCTGATATTCTGAGAACTTCTTTAAGCAAGAAAGTTGTTGTCATTTATAAAAGACCACTTGTTTCATATTCCATTGTGCCTGAAAAAAAACCAAGACAATAACCTGCGATGGGCTACAGAATCTTCCAATAATAGCCAGTATACTCATTCACACATGAAAAGTTGAGTGTTTTTTTTCCCCAAGTTCAAAAACTCAAATTCAATATGACACAATATTCAATTTAAGACATTAACCAGCCTATAAAGCTATCATTTTTGATACGTCTATATTTTCATACATCCATTAAAATAATTATACTAAGATCAAAGTATTAAAAACTTAATTAGCTCTACAGAAGCTGCATAAATTTGAAATCTGTACATGATTTAGTATGTCCTGTGGAACGATCAAGGAATCAACTGCTACACACATTTGAAAATCATGAAAACTCACAGAGGGCTGAAATTTTCAGTAAGGCCAACCAGTCTAAAGATTTTGTTCTTGGGGATAGAATTCCTTTGTCTTTTTGTGCTTCTTAATGTAGTCTTCTTCTTATTTGTTATCCCTACAGTTTCTCATTTCTCTTTCCGGCTTCTTGATTCTTTCCTTTCTTGACATTGTCTTTCCACTTGAGTGCAAGACTGTTCCAGAAACATTTCAACTGTAACTTCTGGTCAAATTTGTCAGTTGCAGTTGCTGACAGCAAAAGTTGAATTCTGGCTTCAGTTTGGCTTCTTGTTGTAATATGATAGAGTGAATTGAATGTGAATTTTGAATCAGATGTACCTGGGTTTCAATGCCAGCTCTGTCATTCACTAACTGTGTAATATCAGCAACTTATTTAAACTTTCAGAACCTCAAATATTGAGCTTCCCTAGCAGTAAATGGGATGGGGAGACCTACTGCCACATTCAATTGGAAGAGTTCAAATGGGGTGTTGCCTGTAAAGGATGTTGCTTGACATTGTGTGCAATGGCAGAATGAGCACAGAGGCTATCTTGGCCTGACCACTTACTGTTTTATTTCTCTTGTGTGGAAAACATTGCTCATCCTTATCAGCAAGAGTTTTAATGTTTAATTCTCTTTTATTCAAAATGTAGTAAGCAAGAAAGTTAAGGGAAGAGTGGCTTCCTTTCAAATGTAGGTTTATCTTCATTCCTATTTTGAAAATACCCAAGTATACAAAGTCTCTAGGAAGGATAAAACTTAGTAAATACCCATAATTATAGAATCCTGTTTTCCCATCAAATTCATTCAATGTAAAAGAAGCATCCATTAGAAAAGAGTAGGAAGCAATGAGAAACAAATGCCTTTCAAAGTAGAGCTAAGATGGCTTTTGGTCATCGCTGGAGAAGGCGGCATGTGGAGACAGGCTCTTTTTGGATCCATCACAGTGCAAGTGATACAGAAAGCTGCTGGTGGCAAGAAGCCCCCCAGGAGAGCTATCTCTGCAGGTAGTTGAATAGATGGATAATTGACTGACTCACTGATCAACCAGTGGACTATGTTTGTGAAGTAAGTGCCTGGAATATTCCAGAGACTAACTAGATACACTGCCACATCACCAGACAATGCCTCGGGTTATTCCTACCTAAACCCCCACGTCAGGTAATATCCTGATTCATTCAAAAATAAAAAAGACAACAAGCAAAACTGAAGCTCAGAAAGGATTCATATGATGCCAAGTAGGACCTAAATTGAAAGAATTCCTCTGACTTCTGCTCTGAATAACTTTTCCTTCCACCGAAGTAGCAAAGAAAAAGAGAAGAGTTCAGAAAAGTTGCTAGTTGAAAATAGGTTTTCTTTGTAGACATTATAGCAAAAACCTCAATAATGAGTTAAAAAATGAAAAAACAAATTGGATCATACTCATTGATCTACACCTGAGAGCACTCTCCCAGAATATTCTAAAATATGTCTACAGAACCTGCTACTGCAGCCAGGTGTGGTGGCACACGCCTGTAATCCCAGCACTTTGGGAGGCTAAGACAGGAGACTCGCGAGTTCAAAGCCAATCTCAGCAATGTCGAGGTGCTAAGCAACTCAGTGAGACCCTGTCTCTAAATTAAAAAAACACACACAAAATAGGGCTGGGGATGTGGCTCAGTGGTCGAGTGCCCCTGAGTTATATCCCCAGTACCAAAACAAAAAACAAAACAAAAAAAATAGAACCTGCTATTGCCAGACTCCCTCTGGGAGGAAAAACGAATTAAAAAATAATGAACATGATCAAGTAGACCTGGAACTAGCTGCTTATCCTCTTACTCGTAGATTTACAATGTAACGTAGCAGTAACTGCAAAATCCTGCACCAAAGTGACACGTTCGTGCTTAAATATTATCCAATATATCTGATCATAAAATACCTCACCACTTTCCTTCATTAACAAAACTAACAACAGTGTAGCAGCTAGTATTACACAGGAAATGATTTCAGAAATGCTAGGTGGGTGTACTAATTGTATGATATTTATTATTTTGATGCATTCATAATATCACTGGAAAAAAGGGTCCATGGCAACTACAGTGTTTTAAGATCATGTAATCAGGAAGCAAGGATTTGGGGGGAAAAATGGTAGATTCCAAATTTCTGTGATTCAAAAGGGAACCTTGGTCTGATAGCATAAATGTGGGACCAAACAACTCCTAGAAGCAGCAAGAAACATTGATCACGGTACCTAAATTTCTCTGGAGAGAAATAAAGACACTGCATTTGCAAATTCAACTGTGTCACCATAGCCTCCCCTTCCTCACTTCTGCTCTCCCCATAATCCAGCTCTCTTGTGCTCATTCACCATGGGAAGCATTCATTGAGCTTCTATTTGGGCAACATCATGCCCACTTGTAAAGATAACAACACAACATCAGTCATTCTTTACCCTTGCAAAACTCACAATCTGGTGGAGGAGTGACAAGGTCACCAGACCTTTTAATACAATTTAATACTGTACTAGAGGTACCTACATGCCCTAGAAACTTACTGATGCAGGGCACCTAAGTCAGAACAATTTTTCCAGCAGTACTTGTTGAGTAGCAGATGGCAAGTGACATTCACTCAAAAGATGAGGGAAAATAGAGATTTCCAGGCATGTGAAAGGGAATGCAACATGACATGGAGACATAAAAACCCACAGAGAATCTAGAAAAAAGTGTATTTTGACCAACTAGGATACACAATGTGTGTTTGTGGGCAGGTGGGCCGTGTCACTGGGAGGCATTGAGCAATGTGGTTACAGAATTAGGCATGGATTAGATGATACAAGGTCTTCTACGTTACTTTAAAAAAACCAAGAGTTCCTATTAAAGAGTTCATAGCCCTAGCTTTATGTATGATGGCATGAATGTTGTGATTCTACATCACATACAACCAGAGAAGTGAAGAAAAAAAAAAAATAGAGCTCAGGGCCACCAAAAATGTTTTAAGCAGGAGAAAACATTTAATAGCAATACAGAGAAACTACAAGTGAAAAGAAAGAGTACCAGCAAGAAGCACAGAAAGACGATTGCGTAAATACTGGAAAGTTAGAGGCAAGGCTCAACCGAGATGGAGACAGTACCTTTTGATGTATATGTCACAGTGAAACTCATCATTCTGGCTAACTAATATGTGCCAATAAGAACAGGATAGTGCTAACAAAGGCTTACAGAGATAAATGACATGATAATAAACTGCCTCAGACTTCAGCTTTTTCAGTGGGACATCTGCTAAGACTTCGTCATTTCTTCCACCTACTATTCTCGGATTTCAGTGGAGGATATTGGACTTTTGTCTCAATTATATACCACAGGCAATTACTTGTTATATTATTCTGAGAGCTCACTTAAATTGTATGTGTGTATGTACTTTAATGAAAGCTAATCAATTAAAAATTTGATAAAGTATGTTTCATGCTTAGATGTGTGTGTGTGTGTGTGTGTGTGTGTGTGTGTGTGTACCTCACATTGATTCCATTTTAAAACAGCCATGGCTCTTTTTACTTCTGAAAGGCAGAATCTTTCACAATAGTGACAACAATGCTATCAAAATAGCATGTGTTCGGTTCTTATTATCTGGCAACCATGGTTATAACCATTATTGCCGGATGGTTCAATATACACAAGTCAATAAACATAATCAGAACATAAATAGAAGTAAGGATAAAAATCAAATGAGCATCTCAATAGATGTAGAAAAATATCTTTGATAAAATTCAACATCCCTTCCTGACAAAAGTTCTGAATTGATCACATATAGAAGGATTATTACCTCGGCATAATAAAGGTGTTGTATGACAAACCAACACCACACAGAGCCAACACCATACTCCATTTGGAAGACATTGACTCTAAAGTCAGGAATAAGACAAATTTGTCTACCTCACCATTTTTATTCAATATAGTACTGAAAATTTTAGCCAGAGCAATTAGGTAAGACAAAGAAATGAAATGGACAAAAATGGGAAAGAAGGAAGTTAAATTATTCCTAGTTGCTGATGATGTGATTCTATATTTAGAAAACCCAAAGGGTCCATCAAAAGACTCTTAGAGCTGATAAGCAAATTCAGCAAAGAGGCAGGATACAAAGTCAACTTCTAATAGCTTTTCTATATACCAATAAAGAACTTTCTGAAAAAAAAAATCAGGGAAAAATCTCAATCATAATAGCCTCAAAAATATAGTAAAAATAAACCTCAGCAAGGAGGTGAAAGACTTCTATGGTGACAATTTTAAAAACACTGAAGAAATAGAAGACAACATAAGATGGAAAGGCCTTCTGTATTCTTTTTTTTTTTTTTTTTGGTACCAGGGATTGAACTCAGGGGCACTTGGCCACTGAGCCACATTCCCAGCGCTATTTTGTGTTTTATTTAGAGACAAGGTCTCATTGAGTTGCTTAGAGCCTCACTATTGTTGAGGCTGGCTTTGAACTCGCAATTCTCCTGTCTCAGCCTCCCAAAGTGTGGGATTATAGGCATGAGCCACCACACCCAGCTCCTTCTGTATTCTTAACTTGGAGAATTAGAATTGTTGAAATCACCATATCTACATACTCTCAAAAGTATCCATCAGATTCAATGCCATTCTCATCAAAATACCAATGGCATTCTTCATAGAACTAAAAATAATAATAATAATAATCTTAAAATTCATGTGGAAGTGCAAAAGGCTCTAAATAGCCAGAGCCATACTGAGTAAAACGAACAATGCCGGAGACATCACAATACCTTATTTTTTAAAATGATTTTTAGTTGTTGATGGACCTTTATTTTATTCATTTATTTATATGTGGTACTGAGAATCAAACCCAGTGCCTCCCACATGCTGGGCAAGTGCTCTACCACTGAGCCACAACCCCAGCCCAATATAATACCTTATTTTGAAACATACTGCAAAGCCATAGTAACAAAACCAGCATAGTGCCTGCGTAAAAACAGACATGTAGACCAATGAAACATATTAGAGGACCTAGAAATAGATCCACACATTATAACCAAGTGATTCTCAACAAAGTTGTCCAAAATAGACATTAAAGACAAGCTTCTTCAACAAATGGTTTTGGAAAAGATCAAAACCAGAACCTATTGTCTCATCTTGTTCAAGAATCAACTTATAAATTGATGAAAGACCTTAATGTAGGAGAAAATATAGTGGAAATGTTCCAAAATATTGACATGGGCAACACTTTCCTGAATAGGATCCTGACAGCTTGGGAAATGAGAAAGAATTGACAAATGGAATTGTGACACATTAAAAAACTTCTGCACAACAAAAGAAACAATTAGAAAAGCAAATAGAGAATATGCTGAATAGGAGAAAATTTTTGCCAGCTGTTCATCTGACAGAAGATTAATACCCACAATATACAACAAACTCAAAAAACTTGACAACAAAAAAAACAAATAAGCCAATAAAAAATAGGCAATTGATCTGAATAGACACATCTCAAAAGAAGTATAAATGGACAATAAATATATAAAAGTTGCTCAATATCTTTAGCTATCAAAGAAATGCAAATCAAAACTATATTGAGCTTTGTCTGGTAGCACAGACATGCCTGTAAATCCAGCAACTCCAGAGGCTGAAGCAGGAGGATTCCAAGTTCAAAGCCAGCCTCAGCAACTTCGAAAAACCCTGCCTTGAAATAAAAAAAGAAAAAGGGCAAGGGATGTAGCTCAGGGTAAAGCACCCCTGGGTTTACTATCCAGTAGCAAAACAAAAACAAAAATTACATTGAGATTTGATTGACGTTTGTTCTAGTCCAAACGACTATTATAAAATATATATGTACATGTGTGTGTGTATATATGTATTATATATTATATATTATTATTAATATATATAATTATATATATGATATATATTAATAATAATATATATAATATGTTATATATATATATATATATATAGAGAGAGAGAGAGAGAGAGAGAGAGGTGGTGAAGATGTGGAGAAAAGGAACCCTTATACAGTGTTGATGGGAATGTAAATCAGTAGAGTATGGAAAACAGTATCGCTGTTCCTCAAAACCCTGAAACCAGAACTACCATATGATTTAGCTAAACAATTCCTGATATATAGTTGAGGAAAACAAAGTCAGCATACTAAAGAGATTTCTGCATACTCATGTTCACTGCAGCTAAAATCAGCCTGGAATCAGCTTGGTGCTCATCAACAGATGAACGTGTAAAGAAAATGTGCCACCCACAGAAGTACTCTTCAGCCATAATAAAAAGTAAAATCCTGCTATTTGAGGGAAAATGGATGGAACATGAGGGCATTATGTTAAGCAAAACGAGCCAGACACAGAAAATATTACGTGTTTTCTCTCATGTGTAGAAATTAAAAGAATAAATAAAATAGATGACCCAAATGTGGTAGAAGAGAGACTACTAAGGAAGAGAAAGTGGAGGGAGGAGGGCAAGAGAGGACAGAAAGGAAAATGGACATGATCAAGGCATGATATGTGCATGTCTGTAAATGTTGCAGTGAAACCCATTCGTTTTTACAATTAGTGTGTGTTATAGATGAAAGCTCAAGCATAGAATAACGTAAAATATCACTAATTCTTTTAAAAGCACCATTTTAATGATGCTATTTCTATGGTAGTTTAAAAAATTCCATTGTCATATGAAAAAATGCTGAAATTCAGGCTTATAAATAAACTTAGATACCATAACTCAATCAATCAATCAATCAATCAATCATTCTTGCATGTTTTGGTAGCTGTTACCATTTATTAATGACTGGTGTACTTGATGGTGTGTCTGCTTAGGAAATGCTCAGATGGAGGATCTTGGTCCAAATCATAACAAACAAAAAGAAAAATCTCTGACACCTTACATTTTCTTATATACTGTTTGGACCCATGCAGATCTAACCTGTATTTAATTCTGTCTTTAAACATTTTTGTATTTTGAGAAAGAGTCTGACCTCTTCATATTTGGTATCTATGATTAATGGGCTTTTAGGATACACCTCGTATATTCATAATGAATATTAATGTAAGACCCATGAAGATCCAAGTAAAATTCTTCCAGTCGAGATATGAGTGGCACCTAAATCCCTTATGGTTTTTCAGAAAGCTCATAGATTCAGGTTGTACTGAAAGGGATAGAGTTCTTAAGAATGTAAAACTCAAATGAAAAGTCCAAGGACAAATGCTTTCACATTGTGAGGACCAATTTCACTTAGAGTTCATTTTTCTAATTCTAATACTTCGTTGTTTCTCATGGGCTGTGATTATTACACTGATATGAAGCAAAGTTGATTTTGGGAAAAGTTGTAACATAGGAAAAATTCATAACCTTATACTTTTGTTCAAATTTACTTTGGTAAGTTGATCTTGAAACAACTGATAATTCCTATCCTAGAGTATTTCTGCTTATAATTTAATTATACCAAAACCAGAGACTTAGCCACTAAAGGAGAAGTGAATCCCTCTCCCAATGTCAAATAGATGCTTGACATGAGCACTCTTTGCCCTTTTTGATTAAACAAATATATATATATATATATATATATATATATATATATATATATATATATATGGATTATAGGTGGTCATTTCAAGAGGAAATTCTAGCAACCATGTTCAGAAGGTTTTGCTTATTGCTATTAATTTTTAATGAGAATTCAGGACATTTCATCACACTAGGAAATGTTACAGATGGGAGGAAGCACTGCTTCTGCTGTACCAGAGCTTATGATCTATTATTTAGAAATGTTTCTGAAATTTTTGTGAAGGTACAGGAGAGAGGGAAATATACTAAAAACTCCATGCACACAACCACAGACATATCATTGCTCTTGTTTCCTTTAAGCATATTTATCTGATGTTTTTCCTACTGATCAGGTTTCTAACCCTGATAAAAACATGGGAGAGGTCAAATCATGACCTAGACTTTGACAAAATTGTGAATGTCATTTTGCAAAGGAAATACAATGATTACATATGTATGATGATAGTTAGTACTTCAATTTATTTTGCTTACATTGCTTATTCTATAAATGAATTTTAGATAGTAGAATTCTATTAGAAGATAGTTTATTAACATAATTTGGCAATAGTGAAGTGGTATGTATAAAATTGGCTAGAGTTCAATAATACAGATTTCTGACTTCTTTCTCAGAGACTCTGATTCACCCGGTCCGGACTGAATCTTAGGAACATATACCTTTTAAATATATTTTTATTTTTAATTGGCACATAGTAACTATACATATTTGTGGGGTTCAGTGTGACTTCAATATATGTATACAATATGTAATGTTCAGATCAGGGTAATTGATACAGCTATTACTCTAGACATTTATCATTTCTTTGTATTGGGAATATTAAAAATCTTAACTACTACCTATCTTGAAATATGCAATTGGAGCATACACTTTTAATGAGTTAATTATATGCTGCTAACAAAGGTGCTCCTTGACATACACTTTGAAAAACAAGATCTAATGAAGAAATATTTTACTCTTTCTAAACACTCCCTTCTTGCCTCAGGCAGACCAATATTAACAAGATTTGTATAAGTTGGGTGGCAATATGAAATTTGTTTATCTGTAAGTTTCTGTGCCTGTAACAAAAAGGCCAAGGATCAAAAAAAAAAGTGAACAAAAAAATGTCAGGAAGTTCAGAGAGAATGGACTTGAATTCTTCTGAAAAAGAGTCATAAAGACAAAATGAACAAGATGGAAGTCAGTGTCCAAGTATGTTGCATGGTCTGAGAGTTATAAAGCAGCTCAATCTGGAGAATTTAAAAAAGTCTAGTTACAAATACCCAGCATAAGGAAGTACATTTATTTTTATGCAGTTAGAGTGGAAGTACGTTTATTTTTATGAAGTTAGAGTGGAAACAGTGTCATACCTGTCTTCTAAAGGAAATTCAGCTACCACAAAGAAAATACCTGATGTAACAGTTATTCTGCATTAGCACTAGTGGCCATGCAGCCTCGCCACACCTGGTTATGACAGTAGTAAGAGTATCACTATCTGAATGGTCATAGAACATGAAAGGAAATGCTGACCACATGCTATTTCAGATTGAACAATTAGGTCTTTAGAATTTCCATGATATTTTTAAATAGGTATTGAATAATTTTTTAAGGGAGTCTAGGAAAGTTCTACTACAATCTAGAGAAGATACGTTTTCCTCTATACCCAACATTAAACACTTTTAACAGGGCTTTGATGAGCAGCGAGTGTATTGCTATCTCATTTTTTCCCCAAGTTGAACTTTTAACATATACTTTCAAACATTTTGTAGCATTTATTGATTTATTCTACTGAACTTAGTAAGAAGGTTAAAGTGATATTGGAAAAGATGTTTTTGTAGACATCATTATGTATGCAATATATTTCTGATTTACAGGCATGGTTGGAGGTGTCACACTTGAGAGTCAAGGAATTTTCCTTAATACATGTCACTTTGTGTTCTTTTTCTAGCCTCTCAATGCTTTTCATAGAAAACATGTACAATTATTCTCCATATATATTATTTCCTTTTATTTCTTTAAAAATATTTACATTGTACATATTATGTGCCAGGCATTTTTTCCAAGGGCTTTACAAATGCTGACATATTTATTTCTTATATTGTACCTGTGAGATAGGCCCTTTGAGGAAACTCAGGCACCCAGAGTTATATAATTTATCTAAGATCACAGATGTGAATCTGGGATTCAGCCCCAAATATTTTGGTCCCAGAACCCATGTCCTCAACCATGATACTATCCTGCCTCTCTACTCTTAACAATGCTGCAGTTCTCTGTCTCTTGACAATGTCTAAAGATAGTTTGTCTAAACTGGGGAGTGGGTACCTACTAGCACCTAGTGAATAAAGAACAGAATTCTGCCAGGCATTTTATTTTATTTTTTTTTAATATTTATTTATTTTTTTAGTTGTAGGTGGACAGAATATCTTCATTTTATTTTTATGTGGTGCTGAGGATCGAACCCAGTGCCTCACGCATGGTAGTTGAGCACGCTACCACTGCGCCATAACCCCAGCCCTCTGCCAGGCATTTTATAATGCACAATAGAGATTCCACAACAGGAAATTATCTGATCAGTGTTGCTGATGGTGAGAACGTTGTTCTATCCTATCTTAATACATGCACTGCTTCAGACTAAGTATAAGAATGTGTACAGCACTTATAATAGGGATCACCTATGCTGAACAGGTCTTCAGAGGTCACACTAGGATGAAATTGTACTTTCAGCTACACATTCCATATTTGTTCTACAAGGGTCAACTGAGTGCAGCTTACCCATGTAATTTTTCCAAAACTTGATAAGCAAAGCATTTATCATCTCTGCTCAGAAAAATTCCTGCCTATGTGCTTTCCATTCGAAATCCTCTGAGTTTTCTTTTAAAGCAGTCTGGTTTCTAGAAGACTTTTAAGATGTTGCACAAATGCAAATTATCAGTCATCAGCACAAACACACCAGGTTAAGTAAAGTTGGCAGCCATGGGGGATACATTTTTCTCCTGTGACTGATTCTTGTCAATTATAATTAGACATGTAAATTACTAAGCTTAAATTTTTTTTTTATAAAAGGAAAACTATCCAATGATCTCTGGCACTTGGGGTTTGTTCTTATTTCCACTGATTCTGAAAAGTTTACTTAATGCCCAGGTTGTGGAAACCACTGGTTCATTTGAAAAATTAAAATAATTTAGATGCTGTCTTGGGACCAACCCAAAGTAAATGTTCTTGACTTAGAAGCTATTGAATTATATTCAGAGAACTAGTGTGACCTTATGCCCTTATAACTTAGAAAAGTGAATAGTCCAGGGTTTTGATGTTTTAAGAATAAGTTTTGGCAAACTTGTTCCGTCAAGAGCCAGATGCTATTTTGGAATTTGTCGGCTAAATAATCTGCTGAAACTATTCAACTCTGCTGTTGTATAAAAGCAGTCATAGAAAATTGGCAAAGTAATGGCTGTGGATGTGCTACAATAAAACTCTTTTCTACCAAATTAGGTGGTCAGGTAGATTTGGCTTTTGAGCAGTATTTTCTTAACTCCTCTACTAGAGGATTCTCCCATCCTGGAGCTGACTCTTATTCTAAACTTTCTGACTACTATCAAGTCAAAGCAGAAGATAAGGAGAAAAGAAAGAAAAAACATTGGGGCTGGGGCATATAGTTCAGTGGTAAAGCAATGCCATATAGCTTGCTGGAGGCTCAGAGTTTTTTGATTTATTGATTTAGCATATAGTAATGAGCACCTACTACTATGTACAAATGCCTACTCTAACAGAAAGAAAAAAAACACAAATCTAGTTCTCCTTGGGAAAAATGGACCCCTCAGAGATTGTTTTTCATTATTTGTATAATAATTATCTAAATATTATCCACTAATAATAAAGAGAGAGATGAGAGATAAGAGGCAGAGTCAGATAGACACAAGTACAAATCCTACTTTTATTTTACTGACCAATTTATTTAACTTGAGTTGGGGCTGCCTATATACAAAAGTATTATGAAGACTTAATTAGATAACAATGATTAAATGAACACTTTCTGAATATCTTCATTTGGACTGATATGTCTTCTCATGGAAGAAAATATTTTTTTGAAAGACTCACTCAGAGTAAGGTAGCAACCTCTTCCAGAAGTTTCATTTCAAAAGGTAACTCTCTGCCTGTCCCTTCACCCATTCTATCCAATGAAAGTACCATGACAATGCTTATTTTCCAAGGGATAACTTTATCGTGTAAGAAGGTATATTAGTGTCAGAGTTTCCTAGAGGAACAGAACCAACATGATATGTATATGTGGGATTATAAAAGGGGATTTATTAAGTTGACTTATAGCATAAGAAACTGGACAGTCCCATAACGGCCATCTGCACACCAGAGAGCTGAAGAAACCAATAGCTGCTCAGTCCAAAAAGCTAAATCTTCAGAGTAAGAGTAATCAATGATGCAGCCCCAATTTGAGATTGAAGGCCTAGGAACTCCCTGGAGAATTGCAAGTCAGAGTCCAGTCCCTCCAGTGAGGGATCTGGAGTCTGATGTCCTTGGGTAATGGCAGTAAAAATCAATGCACTGGCTGAAGAGGAATCAAGTTTCTATCAGCCTTAGCTGCTTCTTTCTTTTGTCTTTTGTTCCATCCAGTCCCCACTCCATCGGGCTGTTCCATCCTCATTTAGAGTGGGTCTTCCTACTCAGTTCACTGTCCTACATGCCAATCATCTCTGGAAACATTCTCATCCAGAAGTCCTTTGATTGTAAGCATCTCTTAAAACATCAACTTGACAATCCAGAGTAGCCATCACAGATGGGTCTGTTTGAAGTCACCATCTATTTTACAATAGGGCTTGGAACATTGGGACATAATAGGCAATATCACAGATACAGTAGAGAGAACAGGATTTATTGGGAAACTTTATAGAAACAACATTGACAAAAAGAGAAGGTGAATTAGTTCCTTCATGACCATGTATAGCTGGGAAGAGAAATTCTAGGGCCAGAGCACATTAAGGGTCATTCTGTAAATTTCATTATTTGATACAAGAATGAAAGGCAACTTTGTTAATGAGAGAAAATCTTGCTGTGTGGACCTCAGCAGTTTAACTGAAGATTCCAGTTCTCTGCAACAAATGACTAGTAAAGATGGTCTCCAAGAGACCATTGGACCTGCAGAACATGATAACTACTTCATCCAAAGCAAATGACAGGTCTTATGAGAAGCTCAGTTCATTATAGCTCCTACAGTCAATCAATGGGAGACTTAGGTGCCTAATACCTCATTGTCCAGGACCTACTTATGAACTACCAAAGGCATTTTAGAGAATTCTATTTGTTGTATCACAGACATACTTTCAGACCTTTGCCATGTAATATCTGAGCTAACATTGTTGGATGATAACTTCCAAAATCCTTCAACAATATCAAGCACAAGAGACAAATGTTCTCTTCACTGCTGCATGGTTTCTTCAGATCTTCGTGAACAGGAGGTTGTAGTCTGTACAAGGGTCATTTACCAATGTATTCAGGTGCTGTCATGCAATTCCTTAGCACAATGGAGTGAACTAGTGCTCATTCACTTTTAACTATACCTAAAGGGCAACTATATTCCCAAATATTTGTGATGCCAGGCACACTGACATGCATTAGGAACACAAAAGTAAGTAAAATATCATCTCTGACTTTAAGAAATAAGACATTTAGTTGAGGAAACAAACCTGCATGATTCATATATTCCTGGAGATCAAATAGAGCATGAATTAAAGTATTGCCTAAAAATTCCGTAGACCCCAGAGCCTGTTAAAGAACAGAGAGGTATAAATGTTAAATTTTAATAGCATAATTAGCTATTTAAGTTTTGGGCACACAAGGTATCTTAGAAGCATATAGAACAAGATGTACCTTCCATTAGCTCTCTTTCTATTCTCCTCTTCTAGGATTACACCATAAGCACATTCTTACAGTTTTGTTAGATCCACATAACTATGCTGACCACTAAACCTGCTTTCAGCAATACTGTATTTTAAACAATGTTGAATTACTGAGGATTTTACCAATGTAGGCATGTCCTAAAAAAATAAGTCCTATCACATAGTTGTCAACAGTCAATTCTCTTTTCTGGGAAACAAAACTGTTATAAGCTGCCTCATTCTCTACTAGAGAACTCTTTTGAAGTTCCTCTCAGTTCAACTGGGAAATTTTCCTTTCCTGGTGGCAGGCATGTGAGTCAGGTCTCATATTTAATAGGAAACACCTGGGGAAAGAGATGAAACACAGAGTTCTATCAAAACCTCAATCCATATAGTGGAACCCCATGCTGAAGTTGAAGAAAAATAGTCCTTCGTGAAAAAAGAAATTTGAAAAAAAAATCCTCATAAAACTTAAGTTCTTTACATGTGTTTCTCAAACCCAGTGAAGCGGATATGTAACCTTTTTTAAGAATCTCGTTGTTTTCCACATTTATTTACTTCATTCATTTGGACAGCTTCCCAGGGACATGTTTGTTCAAGATTTCCCAACATGGATGGATGGATGGATGGATGGATGGAGGAATGAATGGAATATCCCACCTAACCCTACTCTGCATTTCTCCCTCGATTGCTCTTTTCTCCTGTTGCTTTCTTGTAATTTTTTATCACTTCACCTATTTTTCCCAATGTTTTGCTCTTCCTTACTTAAAAAAAAAAGTTAGAAATAAGGATTGCAATTTGGAAGGCTTCTGTATAGAAGTGAGAAGTGAGAAGCTCCAGGAATAGAAGGGACAAAGCTGAGGCCACTCTGGATAACACAGAAGAGAAAACACTGGGGACACAAGGCATGAAACATTTCTTTCAGGCCCTTAAACATGTACTCATGTAACTAAGGATTTTCAGTAGTACTGAGAAAATGTTTGATATAATTTACAATTCACAAATCTGGCTGGGTTCCCAAATAGGTATATGTATAGACTTATTCACTCTTATCATGAGTAAACAACACAATAAAGCAGTGTAAAGAAGAACCTCACACAGATATGCATTGAAAGACATTTAGCAACAATGTCTGGGTCACAGGTGGTCTCGGCACCTGGTGCCCTTTATTCCATCCTATTTTATGATAACCACATTGGCCTCAGGTGACCATTGTCCCCGAAACCTGGCTGCCTGCTATGCTTGTTCTCTGCTGGATAAAAGCATTTCAGTGTCCTGGGACTACGCTTCTTTCACTGACAAGGCAACAGTTTATCACTGGGTAATGTTTATTTTCATGAGACTTCAGTATACGACTCTTTATAGACACATCCGTATCTATGCACGCACATATTCACATTTTCTAGGTTCAGTCAGATATTCTACTAGGAATCACCCCTTTTCCCTCCCTCTAAAAACCTACAGCTGACCCAGCCTTCCTCCTTCAATCTGGAGTTCACCCTTTTCTTCTCTTGTGTCAAGATATGTAACACTTCTTGCTCAGGAAACCCCCATAGTATTTCTGTTGTTTTGATATAGCCTCCGTCCATGCACACCTATCACTCCTAACCTAAATTCTCAATATTAATCCACCTTTGAATTCTTGAAGAGCATCTCATTTCCCGGCACAGAGTAGGCACTCAATAAATATTGCTTGGAATGTGCAAAACTGAATTACAAAGAAAATAGCAGTCCATGGAAACTTTGGTACCCTGTTAGCTATTAAGAAATCGGCATTGTTTTTAGCATTTTCCTACTAATTTATAGATTTTTGTGATATAGCAGGTGCATCTACTATGCACTGCATTCAAAGTGTTAAGTGCTGTAGATGTAAACCTACAAGTAGCCTTCAATGTGCACAGAAAATAAAGGCTAATTTATAGCAGAAAGTAGAAGAGGTAAGAACATTATTCCAGATGGGACTAAGAATAAGAAGGTAAGAAGGGGTCATTCCAGATGGAACTCGTAGTTAAAACTGTTAACTTTCATCGGGGCTAAAGGGTTGACAGTAGAAGAGAGTGGTTTGGAGGGAGGGAGAAGTTTGAGAAGATGTGAGCATGTTGATGTATATACTATGTAGAGATAACAACCTTAGAGGAATGCTCTCTGGGTTGAGTAATAAGGCACATAATAGAGGGCACTTTGTAGCAAAACGGAGAGAGCAAGGGATTTGTAATTCTTGAATGAATCTGTTTAAACTAGAAGTTCTACTTCTCCCCACCCCCCCATCTTCTGGCTGTAAATTCTCCACATTAAACGAAGGGCTAGCAAACTTATCTACAGATCACCCTTTAAACCACGGGCTTACTTTGAATCCCAGGAAAAAACAGAGAAGGCATGGCAAATTACAAAGCCTTCTCTGAAAGAGCACTGGGTTTGCAGCCGAGGATTGAGTTGGAATATGATAAATGGTTAAAAAACAAGAGCACTTTCGGGCACAGCACGCCTGTAATCCCAGCAGCTCAGGAGGCTGAGACAGGAGAATCACGAGTTCAAAGCCAGCCTCAGCCACGGGGAGGCGCTAAGCAACTCAGTGAGACCTTGTCTCTACATAAAACACAAAATAGGGCTGGGGATGTGGCTCAGTGGTGCCCATGAGTTCAATCCCTGGTACCAAACCAAACAAAACAAAACAAAAACAAAAAACAAACAAACGAAAAAACCAAGAGCACTGAAATAACTGGAGTTTCAGCCATCAGCAGGAGATGCAGTCATGAAAGCAAGAAACAGATTTAAACGTAAGAAAAACACGGGGAAGAAAACATTGTTTCATATGTACATTTTGTCGCCAAAGAAATGTTTAATTAATTTTTCACATTAGACACTTAAATTGAAAGCCTCAATGAGAAAAAGTTTATTCTTTAGCTTCCCGGGAATTTAAAAGATAAAACACATTAATATTTAGAGTCAGGACTTGTTTGTTCAAATGTTTTATTTACCACTTATTGTTTCTATATGAATTTTTTGAGACCAAAACATACTCAGTAAAAAGGCAGAACAAGTATAGTTATCTCAGACTCTTACCATCTAGAATTATATATTAGAAAAATCGGCTTATGCAGCCGATATTATCAACTTAGCTCTCCTGATTCTGATGACTTCAGAGGCTGAGTGTATGCAATAGTAAAGTTCATCTCTTTTCAGTCAGTTTATATTACTACACTCAGTGTCCTTGGAAAAATAAAATGTACTTTTTATGACAATTTAAATGTGCACTCAGAATAGAAAATTGCATGTGTGTTCTGTGGAAACAAATAGCATCCTGCAGATAAATACTTTTCTTTGTTACTACACTCCCCACATAAATACACACATTCATTTTGTTTTTAAAATGTCCTTCCATAAATGGCTTTCTTACTATAGTGTAGACACAGGTAAAAAATCACAGGAAAATGATTTTTCCACAAAACATTCCTTTCAAAAGTGGTAAGGTACAGGTATAGTAATTTTGCTGAACTATTTTATGAGACTTATATTTTTATTCCCAGTCTGTGAACCTCTTGGAAATGTTTTGCTCTGTGCAGAGAAAATTCTGATTTCATGCTTGAAAGAATTTTATCAAATATTTATAAACACAAAATAGTTATTCCTGCTATACATTCACATATCATTAATACACATGCACACATACTTTCGACCTCATACATCCTGGTATAGATAAGCAACCGAAAGCTATTTCATATGAATTATCCCAGATGATATTTTTGGTTCAATAAATGTAATTTTTTGCCACCTGTTTCTTTCAAATCAGAGGCAGACATTTTGTTTGTAGTTATAGGCATCCCAGAAATATACATAAAATAAAATAGGTGCATTATGTCAAATATTTTCTGAATAAGCTCTGGAAGTTAGTCACCTGGTTAATAACGAATTAGTGACAGGAAAAGACTTTCCAGATGTATGCTGGGCTAAAACTCACATAACTTCAATTGTTGATAAAAGAAATGGTTGAATTATGAGAGAACCTAATGTTTGATAAGAATAAGGACTTCATAACTATTTGAATATATATGCATAAGGTTTATGCTATTGTGCTACACTATATCTACTAGGTTGGTGATTCTCAAAATGCAGTTTGAAACCAGCAGTAGCAGCAGCAGGTAGACATTCATAAAAAAGCAAACTCCATCCCAGATCTAGTGAATCAGAAGCTTTGGATGTAGGGTCCAGCCATCTTGCTATAGCAAGTCCTCCAGGAATTTTGAGGTACCCTAGTTTGAGAACTACTGCTTTAGTCTTACCCTGGAGACCACTGCACAAGTTGATCCTTCAGAGTACTTTGTGATCTGCTCCCTAATAAGTTACTTGAATCCAAGTCCATACTCAAGATCTGCTTTTGGGGCAACTCAAATTAATTCAGTGAGTTTCTATTATGTCATGACAACACACCCAGCCATAGTACATTTATCATTTCAAGCCCTCACAGCAGACCTGTCCCATTGAATTAAAATGTATTTTCATTTGTTTTCCTTACTTGAATATGAGTAAAGAACATTAGATATGATTTATTTTGATGTCTCCTGGGCCTAGGAAAGTGCATGGCAAGTAATAGATGGGCAATGTATTTTTTTGTGAAATGAATGTCTAAGGTAAATTTGATGTTTTATAATTATTATCAATATTGACGTTAATAAGAATAGCCAGGGGTACAGGTGAATCAACAATGCTTGTAGTTGACAGTAAATAGATGCAAAAATTCCAAGCTCATTCATGTTAGCCAGAACTAATTAAAAATATGGAAAAAAAGGAAAAATATGGATAATCATAGTGCCATTAAAGAAAATAACTTACCATTCATTTTATGCAGACTACATAGGGGGCTCTTAATTTTTAAGCAATGTTTATGTAAATCATCTGAGAATTGTGAATTATATGCCTAGAGGGACTCTTGTCCTCTGGGTTCAACTTATGAATTGCCGTTTTTGATGTGGAATGTGGCTTTTTATTCATATTGGAACATTTATTGCTACAAATGAAAGTGTTTGCAGTGTTTACAAAGTTATTTTTCACAGGGGAACTGAGATTTCAAGGTTAGAATCATTTATTCCTATGGAGAGAAGATATAAATGAAAATATTACCAAATTCCCAATATAGATGAAGGTCATGGTAACATTACTGTATCAAATACAAAAAAAGATAGCTCAGAATTATTTTTTTCTAAATGGGAAAGTATCCGTTGTGAGAAGCTATTTATTTCTGCAGAACAGTCTGTGTGGTACAAATCCCCATTTGCTACCTACTAGTTTTCATTTTTATAACATTTTAAATGGGTTCAGTAATTTATAGTAGTGCCCAGAATCTCTCTCTTTGAGATGTCTTAAGAAAAAAAATGCATTATTATCCATATTTCTTCTCTTGCATTAATTTTCCTTTGGTTATTGCAAACATTAAAAGGGAATATATGGGCAGTGTAATTATCATACTTAATACTTCCTAGAAATACTGTATATTGAATTTGAAATAGGCTAGGGAACTTATTAGGCAATTGCTAAAATTTGCAGAGCTCTACCAAATCTATTTTTTAAAAAGTATATAAAACAAATGGAAACTGATTTTTTCCTAGTTAAACCTGGGGATGGAGAAGTTTCATTTATTCTAAAGATAATATCTGAGGCTCTGATCTAGAGTTGTTTTGTTGAGTATGAACATAAAGAGGTCAACAATATTCCCTGTCTGTTGGAATAAATGTAATTCTGCCTTTGTCCTCTGTCTCTGCTCCTTCTTGGCATTCCTCTCCCTTGAACCACATTAGAATGAATAATACTTTCTTCTGCTTTGGGTATCGGTCCACCTGCAAAGAGTTTTTCATCTTATCCTAGATCTGGAAATCCAAGATGTATCCAAAGTCTGGAAATGACCTTGCCCTTATATTATTTTCCGCTCTTTTGTTAAAGATCTGAGACGTCAACCCCTCAGTTCCTTAGATAATGTTTCTGAGATTAGGATCTCCTGTTTACATTTATTTTTGTATTACTTTTATAGTTACATAAGGTCTCTAATATCATTCTTACAGCATATTAGTAATACCTCATAAAAGTTTAAATAAAAAGAATTCTCCGAACTGTAGAATTGGAAAGCTGAAGGAATCTACATCAGTCTTTCAATAAAAGAGCTCTGCAATAGAGATTTTGCAAAAACATTAAAAAAAAAAAAAAGGTAGCAAGCAATTTTATCAACATTTTACTTGCTGGCCTTGTTTCTTTTCACTGGTGAGCAGTTTGAATTCTTAATTTTGATCACTGGAGAGCTGCCTTTTACAAATTTAGCACTTACTATAAAGATCATACTTTGAGCCCAAAGTTGACCTGTTATTTTTTATTTGAGGTATACTTTCTGAGTTATTTTTCCTCCTCGACACAGAACTACTGAGGAAACTTGCACCAAAGAATTGCAGTTAAACAAAACAAAACTTGCCCTCCCCTGGAAAATAAATGATGTGGGAAAGACACTTTCCTTTTGACGGAGCTACTGCAAATTAAAAAGAAGGATCTCAGTGTGCAGTTGGTGATGTGTTGCTCCAAGGAAAAAAAAAGGAAAACTCCATCTTGCAGCTGAGCCGAATAAGAAAAAGATGTGTGTAGAAGACTTACAAAGTGACTTTGGAAGCTGGGGACCAGAAACATCAGAGGCAAATTATCAAGATAGTAGAAAGCTAATCTTAGTGAAGTGGCAGATGAACTTAATGAAGTAAAAGGAGGGTGAATCAATGCTTATCAACACAATTGTCAGCTAATGAACCTTCTGATTAAGAGTCACAGGCTAAATGAAGTAACATGGCAGACAAACATCAGACAGGGAGTTGTGGGCATATCAAAATCAGAACTGCAAAAAAAAAAAAAGAGTATGATGCATTCTGGAAAAGCTTTGAACTCTCTGAAATGATTTTTATAACATTTAATTGCCCCTTGTATAACATAATTGTCATTGTTCTCTTTTATTTTTTATTTCATTAGTTTTAGTAATTTAAACTGGTTTTCAAACCTTCTTCTAGTGAAGACACCGATCAAGTGCAAAGTATTAATTTGAGCATTTATGCTAACAACAGAGAATTTTTGCTAGTGTGTCTAACCACTGGAGAAAGCAAGAAAGATATCTACAGGAAAACATTTTTCAAGTTATATCTAAAAGAAAATAAATGGAAACTTCTATATAACTTGTTAGGAAGTGTCTAGGGATTGCTGTGCTTGGTAAATTAGTTGGTTAATGTGTCTTTTGAGCTGTGACAAACTTCTTTAAAGAACTATTTAAGCATAGCTTATATACTGTAAGGTGTTGGATAACTTATTAGAAATAAGTTAACTAATTAGAAATAACTTATTACAAAGCAGTTCAAATAATTTAGAACTAAAAGTCTACTTATACAAAAAGAGAATAATTGTCTTCAAAACATTTTCTTAATTAATATTATTGTTGAATCAACTTTCATTGAAATTTCATTCATGGAAACACAACAAGGCAGTCTTGTCCTGTTTGAAAGCATGAGAGAAGCGCAAGAACTGCAAGTAGCTAGAATGATTTAGGTTCCATAAAATTCAAACAATATATATTATATATATATATAATATATAATATATTCCTTTATCTCCTCAGCTTTACTTTCTAAATTAATATTCTTATTGTCAAACTGTCCCAAGCATTCTATTCCTGGGATGTGTGATCATAATAAATAGGGTATTCTTGTTGTTAAAAAAATACTTAATTCAGGAAATTAAGTATTTCCTGAATGGTGCATCTTGGTAGTCAAGAGTTTTCTAAACATGGATCCATTCATACATGAGTGGAAATATTTATAAACAAGGTTATCTCTAAAATCATTTTAAAAGTTGTTTGAATTTGGGCTGGTATTGTGGCTCAGTGGTAGAGCACTTGCCTCATGCGTGAGGCACTAGGCACTATATATATTATATATATATAATATATATATATTAGTTATATATATATTATATATATACTATATATAATATATATTAGTTATATATATTATAATATATATTATGTATATACTATATAATATATATATTAGTTATATATATATTAGTTATATATATATATATATTAGTTGTGGATGGACACAATATATTTATTTTATTTATCTTTATGTGGTGCTGAGGATTGAAACTAGTGCCTCACACATGAGGCAAGTGCTCTACCACTGAGCCACGATACCAGCCCAAATTCAAACAACTTTTAAAATGATTTTAGAGATAATCTTGTTTATAAATATTTCCACTCATGCATGAATGGATCCATGTTTAGAAAACTCTTGACTACCAAGATGCTCCATTCAGGAAATACTTAATTTGGTTTTCCTTTCTATTAATAGAAGACATTTAACACAAATATCTGAAGCAGCCAGGTTTTCTACAGTGAATAAGTATAATTCTACCCCAAAACAAAGAAACTCAATGTCTTAATTAGTCTATACAGCCTGACCTTGAATAAAGGTACAATTTTCATTAGCATTTTGGACATTTTCAATTAAAAAAAAAAACCTGTACCCAATTACTGCTCTCCAGGAAATTTAGGATCTCAGAAACCTGAAGCTAGAAGGCTATTTCTGTACCCCAGAGAACAATTAACAAATGACAGTAGTTGCAACAACAGTAATGTCCAGTCAAAATCAACCTTAATTAGGTTTTTATTGAACCCCAGTATACAATTTATTTTTCTAATAAACAGAGTGCATTTTAATATGTCTGGAATTTTATTGTTCTACTTACCTTTCATTTATGCAATTTTATCTGATTAAGCTATGATTATTTTTAGTCTCCAGAACAGTTACCTCCTTACCTAGGGTACATCCCCAGAAGCAATTACTTCTTTAATTAGCTTCGACTCATTAATCTTTGCCTCTTCTGCTTTGCTTTCATATGGAAGGGGGGGCCTCCCACCCATTTGTGCAGCATAATACAAACATCCCAATCTTCCTTTATCTCCTTAGCTTTACTTTCTAAATTAATATTCTTATTGTCAAACTGTCCCAAGCATTCTATTCTTGGGATGTGTGATCATAATAAATAGGGTATTCTTGTTGTTAAAAAATGAGTTGTGAGCTCTCATTATATCTCATGGTTGCTAAGACTCTTTCTTTGAATCTATTGTTCATTACTTCCATAACAAAACACTTCACATGTCCTCTCTGTGGGACTTGCCATCTTGCTGCACAGATTTACACAGTTTTGTCCTGTTCAAATTCATCTGTACCCTGAGTATCTCACACAGAGCTTTGCCCACGGTTGATGCACAGTGCATTTTGGTTTTTGGAGATGAATTCATACTGCATATCTGGGTGAAATAACAGAGTATAAGAACAAAACATATAGTAGAGAATGAAAACATGTGCACTATGAACAAAATTAAGCTAATAGTAATCCTCTCAGCTCTTATGTAGCATGGTGAAACACTGACATGATTCACTTACACTCATTCACTGCTAACATTTTATTTACCTCAAATGAAGATTTACGAAGCAAACACAGCCTTCTGTTTTTGTGCAAGCTTCACAGGAGATCGCTTGAAGCTTCTCAACAAACTGCTAAGAGGTATATCATTCTCTCAATAGGTTGTCGCTGTCTGTTCAGCCAGTAAGAATGCCGCTCAACATGATATTCTCCAACTCCATCCATTTACCTGCAAATACCATAATTTTATTCTCTTTTATTGCTGAGTAATATTCCATTGTGTATATATACCACAGTTTCATGCTAAGTGAAGTAAGCCAATCTCAGAAAACCAAATGCCAAATGTTCTCTTTGATAAGTGGATGCTGATCCATAATGTGGGGGAGGGCACGGGAAGAATGAAGAAAATTTGGTCACAGGGGTGGGGTGGGGGAAGGGGCAGGGGGAGAGTAAAGATGGTGGAATATGATGGACATCATAGCCCTAGCTTTATGGATGACAGCATGTATGTTGTGATTCTACATCACATACAACCAGAGAAATGAAAAGTTGTGCTCCATCTGTGTACAATGAATCCAAATGCTCTCTGCTATCATGTAAACCTAAATAGAATCAATTTTTAAAAATAAAATAAAATGAAATAAAGCTAAACTAGCAATTAAAAAAAAAAAAGAATGCCATTCAGGGGATAGAAGATGGCAGACTAGAGGAAGGTAGCGTGTCTCAGCAGCTCCTCAGCACTGGACTTACAAAGTGGGAAGACAGCTTCATAGCAAGGTGGGTATAAGGAGCATATGCCATAGACATGCCTGGACATGCCAGGGACTCAATAAGTTCCTGGCCATAAGGAACAGCGGCCATTGACTTGCTTAGTCATGCCTGCTTGCAATTGATAAGGGGTTGTAAGGGGCATCTAACCATAGGCCTGCCTAGCAATGACTGATTACAATTGACAGGGAGCTCAGCTCTATGCACATGGGCAAAGAAATGCCCAGTTGCAATTATACTATCTCAATGGATATAACCAATGGACATTGACTTTTACTGGGTGTAACCAATCACCAGCTCACACCACCAACTTGGAACTGCATTTAAACTCCTTGTCCTGCCACATTGGGGGCTTTGCTCCAAGGACATCAGTGAGACTGGCTGCCTTGCTCTCCTTCCCTAGATCAACTCTACCATTCCCTGGACATCCAGCTGTTGGCTGAAGAGAACCACCAGACAAGGACAATATCTGCTCTTTGGCTAAGAGACGTTACCTGGCATGGGAGGTATTTTGGGGCTTGTGGTTGCCCTAGGATTGTGTGAATTACTTGTAATGTTTAGTTGCCCTAGGATTGTGTGAATTGCTGGTAGTATTTAGTTGCCCTAGGATAGTGTAACTTACCTATCGTGTTTAATTAGTGCACATTGAATGCTAGCTCGGGTGTTCCAGCACACTCAACACTTTTTGCATTAATTAATTATATTTGATGATTGTTGTGATCGAACATACACTTGCATTTAAAGGCAATCTCCCTCCGAGTAATTATTAATTGCACATGCTGCTCATGACAGTGTGTAACTGGAGACATTCACTGGAACTTAATACGAAATTGTCAAAAGAAAAGAAAAAAGAAGAAAAATCTGTAAAGTCACAGAAGTCAGAAAAACACGAACATAAGAATACATTAGAGAAGCACCAGCTTGGGCTCCAGCATGGCTGCTAGTGGCAGTAATGAAGGGGAGAGTCAGCACAGATGAATAAACATGGTAAAATACAGAATTGACTTGAGGTAACCTATACATTAGAGAGGAAGGCTGAACATAATAGACCCAGAGTCTGTAGGGGAAGCAAATCAGTGAAAACAATCCCCAAAATAACTTCCACAGGAGAGGAAGCCATTTGGACATGAACAATGGCTGTCGGGCTCCCAGGGAAAGCCACCGTGGGGTGCTCCTCACTGCTGGGGAAAGCACACACTTTCCCTGCTAGAGAAGGTGGCCAGTCTTTGTGCTAGTGCTGCTGCCCATGCAGTTCCTGTGGCAAGGAAAACGTGCACTTGCAGTACCAGAGAAGGTATCCTGTGCTGCACCACCATGTTTCACGACCAGAGGAAGTGCATGCAGCTCTCACCTCACTCCAATCACCAGAACAGCTCCCCTCCAGCCTCTCCCGCCTCCTGTTCCCATCCCTGACCAAAATATTCCCAAAATGAGCCACAACCAGAAACTGAAATAAGCACAAAGAAAAATTTGCCTGGACCATTCAGGCTCTGGATTCCAAGGGTGAAACTACCCACTGTTGGTGCCCACACAGGGGACACAGGGGAGATACCTAAAATTTCATATGCATAGTGATAAGGTAAAACTCTGGAGTTCCTGTACTGGAAAAGTGGATTTTACCAGAGATGCCTGAGATCCAGACCCTGCAGAGAGACCAGTATACCCCTTCCAGTAGGAGGTGTAGAGCAATACTCACCTACCCACAGAGTTCCAAAGTTCAATCTAGACCCAACCCCAATTACCAGAATCTCCAGTTTAGAACTCTGCAACACATCTACTACAGAAACACACAATTTGTCAACACTCAAATTGTGCCACCCAACTAAATACCTGGAGACTGGAAGCTGAGATCTACTACAATGAGCTTTGCCTCCTAGCCGTAAAGGCTGGCAGCTAAGGGAGGAACAAAAAGGTGCTGGGCTTAACAACCCTTAATATGTCACCCAAGGGTTACAAAGCCAGAAACAAAAACCAAGAATGAAAATCAATCCCTTCCAACACTTTTGACAACCTCCATGGAAATAAACCTTTTATTTCTCAGCAAGATTTTTAAATGTATTTTTAATTTCTTTTTAGATTTTTCTTTCCTCATTTCTTTTTTCTTTTCTTCATACTCCCATTTTAATCTATTCATTTTATAAATTTATATTTTTAATTTTAAATATTTAAAAAATTATGCACATCTTTTATTATATTATATTACTTTTTACTTTTTTCTTTTATGTTTAATCTTGTGTGCATGCATGTGGGTATATATGTGGGAATATGTATGTACTCACTATGGGGATAGGTTTAAAAATATATGTACATTTATGAATTTTTACTTTCACATTAATTACTTCCTTTTGCATCTACTTATTAGCTTTCATTTGCATTTCATTTTTGCATCTACTTATGAGCTTTCATTTGTCTTAGGTGGGGCTCAATTATGTGTGGGTTTGAGCTATTTCGATCCTATACTTGCTGGTTTATCCATATCTTGGTTCTCATCCTCTTATCTTTCCTTCATCACTCTCTTCCCCTGCTTGCAGCCACATTTTTCTGCTACCATGTTCTTTCTTTGTTTTATTACTTTCTGTCAACCTTTTATTCCTTCTTCTTTTAGTTGACATCTGCTACCTACCATCTGCCTCCTCATTCCTCACTTTTTAAAAATGTTTCAAACTTTCTCTCACCATTGTATTCTATTTTTTCTTTCCTAAAGAAGCTGTGATTCAGCTGGGCATTGTAGCTCACACTTGTAATCCCAGCACTTTGGGAAGCTGAGACAGGAGAATTGCGAGTTCAAAGCCAGCTTCAGCAATGGTGAGGCACTAAGCAACTAAGTGAGACCCTGACCCTGTCTCTACATAAAACACAAAAGAGGGCTGGGGATGTGGCTCAGTGGTCAAGTACCCCTGAGTTCAGTCCCTGGTACCAAAAAAAAAAAAGCTGTTGTTATTCCACTAAGTAATGGAATTCATATCTCAATAATTTTGTAGTGATGATTAATATAGTGGATGACATCATAAACATCTGATGTTGTATGTCTGATCTAGTCCATAGTTTTGTATTGCTGGTACTGATGTTGAATGCTGACCTCACCCTTCTTATACAGGAGACAATTAGTGTACAGATGTCAAAGTAGACACTGTACATTTATCTCAAAACTATACACTTGTGATTGACATTACTGTTAATTCTTGTTATCTCTTCTAAGAGAGGCTGGAAAGTGATTGGAATTTTTCAAGAGCACAGAGTAGAGATCATGTGGCCAAGAAATACTCACAACTCAGCCAAGCAATACTGAATCATCCCACACATGATCTAGTCCCACCTGAGCCTAAACATTACTGAAACTCATAGACTTGGGGAACAAAATACCAAACCAAAAACCAGAAGACAAGAAGAAAAAAACCAAAGGGTAATTTTAGGTCTCACCCCCTCAACATCTACTCATATCAAAAACAGAGAGAAATTCTAGAATAAAAAAGAATGACACATATAAGGACATGTGTCTAAAAGAAGGAGGGTAATTCATCTCAATTGATGCACAAGTTTAGGACCTCTGAAAACATGAGAAATCAGGCAAATTTATCCCCCAAAATTCACAATCCCCCAATAACGGATCCCATAGATATGGGAGAGTATAAAGTTCCAGAGAAAGATGATAACAACTGATTAAATAGTTTATGTAATTATATGGTCATTGAATTCATTCATTATATGGTTGATGAATTAAAGAAGATCTGAGAACTGAATTAAGAAAGCATATTCAGGAGATGAAAGACTATTTCAATAGAAAAATAGAAATATTGAAAGGAAACCAATCAGAACCCCTGAAAATGAAATACATAATGAATAAAATTAAAAATTTACTTGAAAGCATCACCAATGATTAGATGCATAGAAAATAGAACTTCAGTACTTGAAGATGGAATCTCAGGCCTTGAAGACAAGATAATTGAATTTGAGTACACAGACTACAGTAAAGATAAAATTATAGAACATAATCAGAAAATACAGGAACTCTGGGTCAACATCAAGAAATCAAACCTGAGAATCATTGGGATAGAAGAGAACATGGAGATACAAGCTAGTGTAATTAAGAAGAGTTTCAGTGAGATAGTCTCAGAAAAATTTCCCCATATCAGAAAGGAGATAAACATCCACATACAGGAGGCCTACAAGACCCCAAATAAATCTGATTAGAAGACAATTTCTTCAAGACACATCATAATCAAAATACCTAACATAGGAAATAAAGAAAAATATTAAAAGCAGCAAGAGAGAAATGTCATGTCATGTTTAGAAGCAAACCAATAAGGTTCACCTTTGATTTCTCAAATTAGACACTAAAAGCAAGGAGGGCCTGGAAGGAGATATTCCAAGCTCTAATAAAGAGCGATTGCCAAGCAAGATTTCCCTACCCACCAAAGCTCTCTGTCATATTTGATGGGGGAAATAAAAACTTTCCACAACAAGGATAACCAGAAGAATTCATGATAACCAAGTCAGCACTATAAAGAATTCTTAGAGATAAACTTCACACAAAGGAATCCAAATACAAATCCCCAAACTCCTGAATAAATGAAGATCAGTAGAACACTAACCATCTAAATAAGAATCAAGACAGAATTAAACATAACAAAAAACAGAATGATGGTCAGCCAGAAACATATCCATAATAACACAAAATACAAATGGTCTCAACTCCACAATTAAAAGATCTAAATTAGCAGAATAGCTCAAAAATAAGATACAACTATATGCTGTCTGCAAGAGACTCATCACATAGGTAAAGACATTCACATACTGAAGGATAAATGATGGAAAGAATATTCCATGCAAATGGAGTCCATAAACAAAAGGAGCAGCTCTTCTCATATCTGATAAAGTTGATTTCAACCAAAAATTAACCAAAAGAGACAAAGAAGGCCAGTAAATCTTGGTAAAGTGAAAAATCCAACAAGAAGATAAATGGTAGTAAATATATATCCCCCAAATGTCAGTGCAGCTAATTACATTAAAATACTCTTTGATATTGAATTTCAGATAGACTGGGTAATTTTAACACATAGATCATCAAAACATAAAAACAATAAAGATATATTCAACCTAGTTAATACTATAAATCAAATGGAGTTAATTGACATCTATATAATATTTTACCCTAAAACAGCCACATTTACCTTCTTCTTAGAAGCTCATGGAAGCTTTTGCAAAATAGACAATGCTCTAGGTCACAATGTGAGTCAGCAAATACAAAACACATACACAAATAAAACACAACATAATCCCATGCATTTTATCAGACTGTAATGGAATGGAACTAGAAATCAAAAGCAATAAAAATACTAGAAAATACATATACACATGGAGGTTAAATAATACTTTTTAAAATTAAGAATGGATTGAAGAAGAAATGAGAGAAGAAATTGAGAAATTCTTAGAAACAAATGGAAGCAAAGATAGAACATATCAAAATCTCTGGGACACTAGAAGGCATTACTAAGAGGAAAATATATTGCATTGAGTGCCTACATTAAAAAATAGATTCCAAATGAATAAGTTTTTGCACTATCTCAAGACTTTAGAAAAAGAATAAACTAACCACCAAGTCAGTAGAACATAGAAAATAATAAAAATTAAAGCCAAAATTAGTGAAACTGACAGTTTAAAAACCAATATATAGAATCAATGCAACAAAGAGTTGGTTCTTTGTAAAGATAATTAAGATCAATTAACTCTAAGCCAAACTAATCAAAGAAAGAGAAGACCCAGATCAACAAAATTAGAAACAAAGAAATCACACCAGACACTTCTGAAATGCAGAGGATCATTGGAAATTATTTTGAAAATTTATGCTAATTCAATAGACTGCAAAATCTAGAAAAAAATGATAAATTTCTAGACACAAATGGCTTTCTCAAATTGAACTAGGAAGATATACAAAACCTAAACAGACCAATATCAAGTAATAAAATTGAAAGAGAAATTAAAAGCTTTCCAAAAATGAAATCCCAGGACCATATGGATTCTCAGCTGAGTTCCACCAGACATTTAAAAAAAAACTAACCCCAGTCTTTCTCAAATTATTCCATGACATGGACAGAGAAGAAATATTCCCAAATACATTCTATGAAGCCCATATAAAACCAGATGAAGATATATCAGGGAAAGAACTTTAGACCAATGTTCTTGATGAATAAAGATGCAAAACTCCTTAATGAAATGTTAGCAAACTGCATTCACAAGCATCTTAAAAAGTTACTACACCATGACTAGGTGGGCTTCATCCCAGGGATATAAGTTTGGATCAATATATGCAAATCAATAAATGTGCAAACCACATAAATAGAATTAAGAACAAAAACTATATCATCATCTCAAAAGATGCAGATATGGTATTTGATAAATACAGCAATCATTCATGTTAAAAATGCTAGGGATAGAAGGAACTCACCTCAACTTTATAAAGGCTATTTACAAAAACCCAAGGCTAACATCATACTAAATGGACAAGGTCCCAAAGCTTTTCCACTAAATCAAGATTCAGACAGGATGTTCTCTCTCACCTCTTCAGTTCAGTATAGTTCTCAGAACTCTAGGCAGATCCATCAGGCAAAAGAAGGAAATTAAAAGGATACGAATAGGAAAAGAAGAAGACAAATTGTGACTGTTCACTGATGTCTAGAAGACTCAAAAAAATCTACCAGAAGACTTCTAGAGCTGACAAATGAATTTATCAAAGTAGTAGGTTACAAGATTAGCACTCATAAATCAGTAGCTTTTCTATACTTCAGCAGCCATGCAGCTGAGGATGAAATCAGGAAAACCATCTTCTTCACAGTACCCACCTCCAAAAAGAAAAACAAAAGAAAAAAAAAAAACGAGGAAGTGAAAGACCTCTACACTGAAAACTATAGAACACTGAAGAAAAAAAATTGAAGAAGCCCTCAAAACATAGAAATACCTCCCATGTTTTTGGATGTGTAAAATTAATATTGTTAAAAGGTTCACATACCCAAAGCAATGTACAGATTTCATGTAATCCCAATCAAAACACCAAGAACATTCTTCACAGAAGTAGAAAAAGTAGTCCTTAAATTCACCTGGAAAAATAAGAGACTCAAAACAGCCAAAGCAATACTGAGCAAAAAAAGCCATGCAGGAGCCATCACAACACCTGATCTGAAATTATAAGACAGAGGTATCATAGCAAAGATAGCATAGTATTGGTTCATTATACACATGAAAATCAATGAAATAGAAAACACAGAAATAAACCCACATGTTTACAATGATCTGATACCTGATAAAAGTGCCCAAAATATATGTTGGAGAAAAGATAGCCTTTTTAACAACTGATGCTGGGAAAATTAGATATCTATATTTAGATGAATGAAATTAGATCCCTGTCTTTCACCCTGCAGAAATGGATCAGAAATTGAAATGGATCAGACTTAGGAATTAGACCAGAAAACTTGCAACCACTAGAAGAACAAAACGATCCACCATGTAGTTGCAGGCAGCAATTCCCTCAACAAAACCTCTTAAGCTCAAGAAATGAAACCAAGAATTAATAAGTGTGATGCCCTCAAATTAAAAAGCTTCTGGACAACAAGGGAAACAAGAGAGTGAAGAGCGACCCTACAGGATGGGATAAATTCTTTGCCAGCTACTCCCTTGACAGGGTATTAATATCAAGACTATATGAAGAACTTAAAAAACTCAGTGCCAAGAAAACAAATAACCCAATCAATAAATGGGCAAAATAACTAAACATAAATTTCTGAAAAGAAGAAATGCAAATGGCCAAAAAAGTACATGAAAAAAAATTAACATCCAAATGCAAATCAATGCTTTGCAAAGATTTCACTCACTCATCAGAATTGTACTTATCAAGAATATGAATAATAATAAATGCTGGTGAGGATGTGGGGGAAAAGGTACACTCTGATACGTTGTTAATGAGACAGCAAATTAGTACAACCAGTTTGAAAAGCTGTGTGGAGATTTCTCAAAACACTAGGAATGAAACCTCCCTGTGATCCAGCTATCTCACTCTTTAGTATTTATCCAAAAGAACTTAAATCAGCATACTCTAGTGATATAGCCACTACAATGTTTATTGCAGCACAGTTCACAATAGCCAAAGTATGGAATCAATCCAGATGCCCATCAATGGATGCATGGATCAAGAAAATGTTGTATATAAACCTGATGGAGTTTTACTTAGCCTTGAAGAAAAATCAAATAATGGCATTTGCTAGGTAAATGGATGGGAATGGATAAATGAAATTAGACAGACTCAGAAAATCAAGGGTCAATTTTTTCTCTTATGTGGAAGCTCAAACAAAATAAGGGAAAGAAGGCAGTAGAAGAGAGAATCAGATATCATAAAGATATAGGGAAGATCAGTGGAGTAGGAGAATGAGAGGGAGGAAGGAAGGGAAGTGGAAATATGGAATGAATCAAACATAATATATACAGTTATTAATGTAACAAGGGGAATTTTCCTTTATGTATATGTAGGAAGTACCAATCAATAATAAATACATAAAGGAGTGAAAGGAAGACCACTAGAAGGGGGGAAAATAAGTGTGAGGGAGGAGGGGAGAAAAGGGGAAGGGAATGGAAATTGAAATCAAATTCCTTGTATGTATAATTCTGTCAAAAGAAATCCAAAGACTCTGTATGATTATAATTCCCTAAAAAAGAATGATACTCAGAATAATAATTCTGACAAATACTAAAGCATAAGTTGTATATTGGTTTCAATGAAAAAGACTGTTGCATTATTATATTAACCTGAGAACTATGGAAATTGAGTAGTGACTTGGATTCTTGGTAGCCAATAGCTTATTGCTGAAGAAAGAATTACAAATGCAAAATGATCTCATTTCTGCCCTTTTTTAGGTCCAACCGACAAACAGCAACATAAGCCTGTAATACAATATGAACAACTTTCTTGCAAAGGTTTATGGCAAGGGGTCATGTTGTGATTAGAGAACTATTAAGTAGAATATTTCAACCTGTGCAGATAGTATCTTTTATATGTAATATGCAACTAGAGCAATTTTCAGGGCGAGAGTTGTAATTTAAATAAGTATAGTGAGTGCGATTATTTGACAACCACCAATCTCCAAAGATGCACAATGAAGAACTGTTTGTAGCAATTAACTGATAGATTCTGTGAGTCTGCTGTTTTGCTGCTGTGCCCCAAAGACCTGACAAGAACAGTTAGAGGAGGAAAAGTTTATTTGGGAGTTTACAATTTCAGAGGTCTTTGTCCATAGACTGCTGGCTCCATTGTTCTGTGCCTGAGGTGTGGTCATGGTAGAAGGGTGCGGTGGAGGACAGCAGCTCAGGACGTGACAAGCAGGAAGCAGACACAGTATTCCCCACACACCAGGGACAAAAGATAAACCACAAAGGCGCACTTCAATGACCCACTTCCTCCAGCTACACCCTACCTGCCTACAGTTACCACCCTGTTTATCCCTATCAAAGGATTAATGTACTGATTAGTTTAAAAATTATCCTACCCCAGTCATTTCACCTCTAAACTTGCTTGCATTGTCTCACATATGAACTTTTCAGGGACACATCATATCTAAACCATAATAGATTTATAAGACCAACTTTACTGGACTATTTTTAAACAATATCTACAAATTTATTGATCCTTAAGAGAAACTGAGGCACAGATTCATTTTAAAAAAAAAGGAGTTTATTTTGGTCGATCAGCTTGGCAAACACATATTCAAGCAGACTTGAGTATGTGCTCCAGGGTGATACAGATTTCAGACAACTTTTAAAGGTAAAACCACAGGTAGGAAGGGAGACTACATATTTGGCTGTCAAGCATTTAGATTGGCAGAGGCAGGGTAAGAAGCTGGAAAGGGAGTGGGTACTCAAGGAATATGCATAAAGCAGTTCTCAGAATGAATGAAAAAAATTCTTGGAAAAGGAAGGAAATGAGGACTTAGATAGCCATAGTGGCTATCTGCAGGACCGGAACATTCTGCTGTAATGACCTTGTGGCTCCCAGCATGTAAACTGCAGGATGCAGCAGCTTTTGGCCTGGTGGGGTTTCAAAATATGCTGGAAAAAGGATCTGCAAACACAAGTTCTCTGATGTAGATGTGACTAAAGTCTGCCCTCTATGCCCTCTCAGCCTAAAATTTTGGGGTTTCTCCGATCTACTTTGTCCTTTGACTTTAATTTCTTCTACAAACTGCTTCAAATTGACAATGTAACATAGTGATATATGTATATATGTATAGGTATCCTTAAATCATTAAGACCAAATAGAATAGTATAGTGATAAAATGTAGTAGTATAATATAGAGACAATTGTAATGTGTTTGAATTCCTGTTCTGCCATATGCTTTTTGGATGACTTCGTATACATTTCTTAATTTACCTGAGACTCAGTTTCATAGTCTCTAAATGTTTTCACATAGGATTTAGCTCACTGGACTGTTGTATTAAATAAATTTAATTAGAATTAAAGTACTCAGCACAGTGCCTGACACATTATTAACATGCAAGAGATGGTAAGTAGAACTGTCACCACAAAAACACAACATAAATAATAAAAGCCAAAAATATCTTGTGGTCAAGATAATAAAATATACAGAACTCACCTGGTGTCTCCAAACTCCTGTTAAAGATATTAAGGAGGACTTTTGGAATGTGAAGAAATAGATTATATTCCTGAAAATTAAGGCTCAGTAAGGCTCAGTAGGGCAGAATAGAAGGTTATCCTCAAATTCATTTAAAACCTACCAACATATTTTTTAGCTCTTCAGAAAAATTTCATTCTAAATTTCATCATACAAAAGAAACATGTGAAACAAGACAAAATAAAACTAAAATACAAGTCTGAAATAAAATTGGACTACCAGATTTTAAAATGAGCTGTAGAAAAGTCATGTACTGCTCTTTTACATTCAAAATATTTTCTCATATTCTTCTAATAAAACTACTCATTTTGTCTTGGGTAACTGTGCTAATCCACTCTCCTAAGCAAATTTTGTTTTAGTGGGGAGAGGTCTTAGGGATTGAACTCAGGGGCACTTGACCACTGAACCACTTCCCTGACCCTGTTTTATATTTTATTTAGAGACAGGGTCTCACTGAGTTGCTTAGTGCCTTGACCTTGCTAAGGCTGGCTTTGAATCTGAAATCCTCCTGTCTCAGCCTCCAGAGCTGAGTGGACTCCAGGTGTGTGCCACCGCACCCGGCCAGATGGTTTTTATGGGGACTTTCAAGTTTAGTAGGTCCACCTGAGCTCAAAGGTGATCTCTTAACCCCCAACTGAACTAAACACACCTCTTGCCATTGCATTGCCAAAGATCGTAGAGCTGATACAACACCAGGGTTCCTAAATTTAGCGAGGGGACACTCATGCATGATTCCTATGTGATTTAACAACATGTCAAAACCATTGAATTTGCTATAATCTTTGGTCTATTATGTCCACTTCTTAGAATTTATTTGGGGAAAAATCATGAATATGAAAAAATATTTAATCATCAGAATATTTCCCAGAATATTATTTATAATATAGATGGATTTTAAACCTTAAATTTCTAATACTAGGGAAATTTACCAATTTGATATTTATAATAATAAATGCTAATAATGTGATTCTCAGAAAACAGGATAGTATTTAATATCATGAGTACATATTACTGTATATTACAGGGAGAATACAGGTTGAACCATACAGTCATTTAGGTGAAAATCCCCATGCAGTGCAAGACCCCACATTGTACTCACAGTATTTTGCAAGAATCACTCCTCTAGTTCAGAATACTATGAAAATCTTAACTGGGACTATGGACTCTTTTGAAGATTATAAATAAAGATGTTTTTAGATATCATAAACTTACCTCCATAAGATAATTCAAGATAATGTTTAGAAATAAAGTTTAGAATGTTATATTACTGATGGATTAAATCAACCTGTGTTGGAGCTTGTACACACAAACACATGCATGTACCTATATATGAGAAAATGTATTATAGGAATTAGCTCACTTGATTACAGAGGCCAAGGAATCTCGTAATCTGCAAACTGGACCTGAGAAAGCCAATGGGATAATTCAGCATGAAAAACCTCAGAAGCAGGGAACCAGTGGTGGAAGTCCTGATCTTCATTCCAAAGCCTAAGAGCAAGGAAGGCTGATGTCTGAGGTCAGGAGAAGAAGCATGCTTCACTCAAACAGATAGGGTGAATTTGTCTTTTTATTCTGTCCATGACAGCTTTTTGTTCTATCCAGGCCTGACATGAATTGAATGATAACCTGCTGGAATTGGTAAGGGAGATCTTCGTTCAGTCACCTTTTTTAAATCCTATGCTCTTCCAGAAACACCCTCAGAGACACACTCAAATAATATTTTACCAGCTATCCAGGCAGCTGCTAACCCACTCAAGTCAAGCCCAGTCAGGTCCACAAAATTAACCATCACAACCCCTACGACAATCAAGTTCCCATCACAAATACTCCGAATTCAATCTACACATTCTATAGCAACTCACTGAAAATGAAAACAGGACAGTGTTTATGTCAGAATGCCTTAGCTTTTCATGTATTTTGCCATAAGGCATAGCCTTTTCAATTTAGCATGTCACTCTTTGCCACTAAACAAACCATCCTGGAGCAAAACAACAAACATCATGTCCCTCACTCCTTTTTCTCAGCAACTTCTCTTTCCTTGTCTAGATATAAAAATGTTGGTGTGTGTATGCAGGGCTGGGAGAGGGGGAGTGGCTGCAGGAATAGTCAAATTGCTCTTTAAGAAACTGAAATTACTAATGCACCATTTAAGGTCAGGTTTTACCCTGTGTTTCCTTTGAATGAAGGAAAAAAATTATCATCATTATAAAAAATAATTATAAGGGAAAATGTGAAGAAACCTAATTAGACCTTTGAAACTAAAAATAAATACCATTAACCGATAATTAAGCATAGGTGATTTAACTCTCTTTGTAAGATACTAAAAGAACAACAATGCATTATGGAAGTTTTAAACCCACAAAACAAAGAGCAGACCTATCTGTTAGTCCAGGACCATGTGTGTCCCTCACTAAAATGTCCCTTTGTTTTCATATGAAGCTGGCTTAAAGGATCTCAGTGAGGCTGTATATAGTCCTGTCTTTTCAGTTACACAAAGGACCACTTGCTGGGGTCTTGCTGTCTGTCTGAGGAAATCCCAGGACCCACAAAACAGTCCATAAATCTTCTCAAGTCCCTGAAATCTCTCAAAGGTTTTGCTTCCTCTTTCAGATCCATGAGACTCCTAATCTTTCTTCCATTTCTCTGCCTTTTTTCCCAGACTGAAGAAATCCTTTCTTTCCTTGAACTTAAGTAAAGGACTATGGACAGGCTCTTATTTTCCAGTCCTGTTTCCCTGAGCATTTATATAATTAGTCCCTAGGTCCTAAAAGCTTAAATATTTGGAAGTCAAAATCTAAAACCTACTATAAGATATTTTTATATTTTGAATTACTGTATTCCTTCTCCAAGGTAAGTGGTCACAGAACTGACCATCTTTTGAAGGGGGATAGAAATGGGAAGAATGAGAAAGAATGGGAGGAATAACTGTCATGCAAGAAATATCCTCCACCCACAATAATGTTACTAATAGTTATTACTACATTCATTAGTGGAAGTACCTAGTAGCTATTCCAAAGCATTCAAAGGCTCACACATGCAGACGTTTCCACGTTTTGACATACACACAAAAAACCAAAAAACCAGACAGCTCTATGTAGCTTGGATAGCCAAGTCTCATGGCTTTCTTGCTAGACTAACTTCTTCTTTCCTCTATGGTTTTTTACTTACTCTGTGCCTTCTACCATGAGAATATAATACTAACATTTCTTTTTAAAAAGTAGGAATTTAAAAAAAAATCTAACTGTGAAAAAATTTCTTTGGGAAATTGTACAAAGGAACACTTTCTTATCATCAATAAAAACATGTGAAACACTAATGACCGGTGTACTGAGCTGGATCTTTACAACATTTAAAACTCCCAATAATTATTTTAGATGGAAGTAGTTCCCCTGTTACATAAAGAAGACATGATATATATATGAGATTCAACACCCTGGGTGCTTTCATACCAGACATTCCACTATTAAGGGACAGAATCAGTATCCAGTGCAGAATTTTCTGCCCTTACATCCCACACTCCTGAGGAAATTCTGGGCTTCTGTTCATTAACAGTTGGGGTTTCCTTAGTTTGCATAACCTGCACAGCTCTAAAATTCATGATGTATTTTAAAGAGAAAGAAACAGACAGATTGCAAAATACCATGTTAAAAGTTAGGCAAGTAATCACAGGCAGGAAAACAAAGTGTCAATGCATGTCAAGTGCTCAACAAATTTCCTAGTTCAACCTGGAATACTTGATAAAGGACAGATGATATTGCATTTGGGGAGATGTCAAAGTCAGAGCATTTGTATTTTTCTCTTTTGTTTACCTTTATTTTCTAATTTTCCAATAATGCATTAATAGAATTTTTACAAATGCCACATATCATCCATGATCTCCTGCATCATCTCAGATACTCATAGCAGGAGAGTTGGGGCAAGTACTAATAGTCACATTTCATGAATTTTGAAAGATTCAGTAATTTCTGCCTGCTGTACAGCTATCAAATTAAGTGGCCAGGGTAAGTCACCTGACAGGCTCCCAACAGCAGCTTTTCCCCAGTGGAGGAAACTGCTGTTCTTCTTATAGATCGTTTGTCAAAGGAATGGTTTCCCGGTCACTGTTACGGTTTCTACCTTCCAAGCACACGGATTCATGGTCTATTCAAGGGTGTGTGTGCTAGTGTGTGTGTGTGTATGTGTATGTGCACATGTAGGCATGTGCCTGCATATGACATGCATGTGTATGTAACAACCGCTCACCTATAACAGCATGCACTTGGGATTTGCCAGATTTGTTTGGCAAACAGAGATAAGATATTGACAGTCATGATCAAGAACTGAAGCTGAGGAATCTAGCATCACGTGAACCCCACTCACCGCTCTTGCTTTGATATCCTTTGCCCTCCTACTTGTACGTCTGGAGCTGTTCTCTGCATCCTGTTGCTTCCTTATGTCATTGGTTGTAAATTTTGTTGTAAATTTCAGAGAAGCCATTGTGTTGCAAGTTCAGTCGCTGATATTTTCTTCTTTTGACAAGTCATAATTTGTTTCCTAATGCTGTCACATATGTCCTAGTTTATTTGCTCTGTCCCATTTTTTGACTTTAAAATGAGCTATAGGCTTTTTTTTCCCATCAGAATATTGATTTTGCTTTTAAGAAGGTCTCTCTATTCCATTATCTTTCCTGATCGATTCAGGCCATTTTGCATGAGAAATTTCTCACTTTTTTTTTTAACCACATAAAATGTCTGTTTTTATTTTACTTTCCTCTGTTTGTCATCTACAGAGCATTTAGTTATATCCCTAGAGTTTGTTTTGAAAGATGTTGGTTTGCTTAAAAAAAAAATTCAGGCCAATTGACAGTTTTGTTTTCTTTTGTTTAAATGTGTGTTTGGTCATTTATTGAACACATATGTAGTTCTGGGCATGATATACTGGGTTGAGATTAAAATACTATTATTTTTACATAAAGTTAAGTTGCAAATAGTGAATATTATTTAAGTAATATATATTGTCTCCAAGTGCCAAGCAGTATGCAAAGATCTTTATGATTTTTTAGTAATAATAATAAATATTTATTGAGTGTCCTAGAGAATTTCTGTGCAAGAACATACTTAACCTTCAGCACCAAACTATGTCGTCACAGTACTTTAAGTATCCCTACTATCAGGTGAGAAGATAAGGTAAAGAAGAAACTGATGGACTTGGCTATACCTGGTAAGTGGCAGAGCCAGGAAAGTTCTCTTTGCCTCTACAGTTTTGGGTGGATATTGATCTTTGGGGCATTGTATGCATTCTGCCTTTCTATTGAGAAGGCTAATAATGGGTTAGATCGCAGTTCACTAAGCAAAACACTCAGCCCCCACCTACCTAGAAAGTTCACCTGCAGTGTTTTCGTCATCTTGCAGTCCCTCTTTTCCAGCACCTACTTGCCCACTTGTGACCAAAAAAAGACTCATGGGCATCTATTCATTGTCCCTCGTAGCTGGTTTATGATCCAACAACCAATAGTTTTGGACAGCCTACTTTGTACTTAAGGAAACAGAGTGAAAAGTTTCCATGGTTAGCTGAATTTATTTTTTTCCTAATTTCACCATAAAGTGGTATCTTATTTATTCAAGTACCTCCCACCCTGTATCTCAGACACTGTACCAGCTACAAGCATGACAGTCATGATTACAGCATTGTCACCAGGCCTGCCTAGCATTTTAATATTTTTTATATTGCCTTCAGAATAGTTCTGTGTCACTTCCCAAATCCCATTGGACTAATTGCCTGATGATAAGGAATCTTCTTTTATCTCCATTTCACCAATACCCTTTCGTGTCTTTCAGAGTAGGTACTCAGTCTATGTTTGTTGAAATACATTAAAAGAACTTGACCTGTAACTGGGTGTGGTGGCACACACCTGGAATCCCAGCATTTCAGAAAGCTGGGGCAGAATGATCACAAGTTTGAAGTCAGTGTCTGCAACCAAGCAAGGCACTAAGTAACTTAGTGAGACACTAAATCAAAATAAAAAATCAAAAGGTGGGGATATGGCTGAGTTGGTGAAATACTACTGGATTCAACTACCTAGCGCACGTGCGCACGTGCGCGCGCGCGCGCGTGCGCACACACACGAAAAACAAAAAAGGAACAAGAAAAGGAAAGTAAGACATTACAAATTGACCTTCAATAAATATGGCAGACAAAATTACTATATATTCCTTAAAGCATCCTGGGGTTTGAGGATCTTGGTTGATAGTTGAGAAATTTAGCTCTATTTACATGGATTGTTTCTTAACATGTCTTCTTCTGGTGTTTTTTTTTTTTAATTTTTTATTCCTGATAAATTTTATTGAATTTATATAAATATGCATATCTTCAATGCAAAATTGACTGAGCGTTTACTAGTGTAGATTCCATCCTACCACCATCTCAATCATGATTTACAATATTCCTCTAATAACAGACAGTTCATGAGTGCTTCTTTACTCAGTCTATTTCTCTAGCTTGATCATAATAAGCATTCCCTAATCTGACATCTCTTATTGTGGGTTTGTCTTGCCAAGTCTAAAACTTCTTATAAATGAAATTGTATGGTATTTTTTCTTCTTTGTAAGACTATTTTCATGGAAGTCATGGTTGTGCCAGACTGCCAGCTTTTCATTAATATAACAAAATACCTGAGATAATCCAATTATAAAGATAAAAAGTTAATTGGTTCACTTTTGGAAGTTTGAGTCTATGACTGATTGTCCTATTACTTCTGAGTTTGTGACAAGACAGTAAATCATGGCAGGAATGCCTGGTGCAGCAAGACATCCACTTAATGTTGAGGAAGTTAAAAAGAGAAAAAGAGGAAGGAGCAAGTTACCACTATCCCCTTTAAAGGCACACCTCCATTGACAAGAAGATCTCCAAGTAGACTCCATCTCATAATTTCCACTACTTTCCAGTAGCACTAACCTGGAGACTAAGGTTCTAACACATGGGCCTTTGGGGACCATCCCAAATCCAAACTATAGCAAAAAGGCATCTTTTTCATGATATTGTGTGTATCAGTAGTTTGCTTTTTTCGAACACTGTTCTGTTAATACTAAATTGTACCACACGTGTTCATGTTTTCTGCTTATAAACATTTCAGTTATTTCCAGATTTTACTCATTGTGTATGAATCCCTTTGGGACAGGCATTTTCATCTGTTCTTGGAAGATATATGGGGATAGAATTACTGAGCCACAGTATAGGCATATATTTAGCTTAATGAAAAAAGAACTTGCTAAGTTTTTTCAAAGGGCTATAATATTTTATATTTTCCTCAAGGATGTAAGAGAGTTCCCTCATGCTTCGCATTCCTGTCAACATTTGATGTTGTCAAGGTGCCTTTTTAACCATTCATGAATTTGATGTCAAATTTCAAGATAGTTTCACTTTGGCACTCCACTGATGAGTTACAACAGTGTGTGTCATTTTATATGATTTTAGCTATTCCTGTATCATATTTGTGATATATCTACTCAAATATTTTTTTCTGAATATTTATCTTTAATACTGATTTGTGACCATTCTTTTGATCTTCCACATGTGTATTCTTTGCCAGACATGAGTATTGTACATATTTTCTCCCAGAATGTCTTCTGCTTTTTTATTTTCTAAATTTTCCTTTAGAGAATAGGAAATTTTAAAATTTAAGTTGTCTTTGTGTTCCATTCATGGTTACTGCTCTTCCTACTTTAAGAAATGTTGACCACTCTCATGTCATATTCTCCTGTACTCTTGAAGAAATGTTATAATTTTAGTGTTTAAATTGAAATCTCATGTTTATCAAATCAGTTTTTATCCATGAGAAAGGTAGGAGTCAAAACTTTTCTTTATTCTCATTTATTTGTTCAGGTACTCCAGTTTGGTCAAAAATGTTCTTTATTGAATTGCTTTAGTGCTTTCATTAAAATCAAGTGACATGTATATTTGCATTTCTGGATCTATATATTCCATTGACCTATTTGTCCATCACACACTAATATCTCTTGATTACCACAGCATAGCCAATCAATACTTATGAAAAGAACAGATGAAAGATATTCATCTGAGAAAAGTAGAACTTAGCATGATTATATGCAGTTAGTATTTAAAACACATTTGATCTTGAAAAAATAAGATGCTCTATGTTAAAAGATAGAAATTAAACACATTTGATCTTGAAAAAATAAGATGCTCTATGTTAAAAGATAGAAATTATCTGAGAATTTGTTTTGGGATAATAGTCTAATATATACCAGTTTCATTTTAATCTTCACCTCTAGCCAAGTTCTTCTATAAAAATCATACACAGTAAAATACAATTCTGTAGAGTTGCTACCTCCCTGATTTCACCAACTCTCTGTTATGTTTCCAGTTATTTTTTTCTTTTTCTGGAGAGAAGAGATTTATTTTGCTTGGAATGAAAATTTAAAATAGATATCCTGTTCATATCCAGAAACTTGAGTATCTTGAGATTTCTAGAGTAAGACCACTAGATATTCTTTCAGCAACTGTAGCTCTGGACATCTCCTTTGGATTATCTCATACCTAATGCATAGCTAAGTTGTTTTCTTTGTTGTTGTTGTTTGTTTTGGTTATTCCTCCCATCCATCTTCCTTTGAAGAAAACTGAGAAACACATTTATGATGATTAGTGATCATCATTGGAATTTACCATAATATTTCTTTTACTAAAACTTAAATTGCCTAGATTGTATGAAAGATTTATTGTTATTATTATAGAGTTCGAAGTATTAGAAATTCCCCCAAATCACATCTTTTCTGGCTCTTCTAAGATAAAAACAAATCTCATGATCATATAAGCCATGAGACTATTTTTGGGTAGTAGACTGAAAACATGCACATCAGAGAAGTTCATGATGCTGTAAAGCAGGAGCAATCTCTCCTTGGAATTTGCAATGTTTGTCTTTTATAAGAAATCAGTCTTCTGGTATCCCCAAAAGACAAACATTCTGTTCCTTTGTAAGTTCCACTTTGGGGGTTAATAGCACCCTACATGAGCTGAGAAATTTTGGGGGGGGTGCCGGGGATTGAATTCAGGGGCATTTGGCTATTGAGCCACCTTCAAAGCCCTATTTTGTATTTTATTTAGAGACAGAGTCTGACTGAGTTGCACCTCACCATTGCTGAGGCTGGTTTTGAATACGTGATCCTCCTGCCTCAGCCTCCCGAGCCACTGGGATTACAGGTGTGTGCCAATGTGCCCGCTGAGAATTTTATATGAGAAATTATTTCTTGTCATCTTTGAACATTTAGACATGAATACTATGTTTACATGTAGTAAACTATGAGGTCAGTGAAGTAGGAAACCCTAAGTTTACCATCAGATAGGATTGTAAGTCAACAGACTTCTTCAAGTAAGATCTGTCAGGAACAGAGTCTCAGAAATGACTGGTATGTCCCACAAGATTTACAAATTATTGGTTTATGGTGTTAATATTGTCACATATTATTTTCCTAAAGAATGAATTTATGAAGAAACAATACTATCAATCTATAAGATAATTTCAAGCAAATAAAAATAATTTCTTCATTTTTATTTGGGAATTCTGTATTTGTGTTGGTCCATTCCTCTCATAGGTCTTTCTTCTATGCTAAAGAATGTCTTCTTTTCTCCAAATTAGACCACCTTTGATACAAGCACATTTTTTCTCTTATTTTTATCATTTTAAAAAAGCAGACTTATTTTGTGTTTAGTTTTTAATCATTTAAAAAGAACTTGTCTTTGATATTGACTACAAATTTCCACAAAATTAGATCTCATTATATAATTAAGAGTTAACGTATTATATTTTAAATGTATTAAATAAAAATCAAATTTTTTTAGGTTATAAATTATACATTATCTCATCACTGACTAGCTGCAGAGCATACACTACTTAGTAGTGTATCAAGTTAAATTCAAGCTCTTTATATGCTTTTTTTTTGCCTTTTTTTATTCATTTATTTTTTTCCTCAAAAATTGCATTTTAATACATGTTATCAAACATAACAGAAAAAAACAAATTTTCAGAAGCTGTACACACTGTTCACTGAAAACATTTGTTGAGGCAAATAGAAAAAATTGTTACAATCATAATTTTTCTAACTTTGTACAAAATTATAAGCAGATTAAATTCTTCATATTAAACACCTTTATATGCTTTTTTAAAAATTTTTATTTTTGGTACTGGAGATTGAACCCAGGGACACTCAACCACTGAGTCACATCCCCAGCCCCTTTGTGTATTTCATTTAGAGACAAGGTCTCACTGATTTGCACAGCACCTCACTAAGTTGCTGAGGCTAGCTTTGATTTTGTGATCTTCTTACCTCAGCCTCCTGAGCCCCTGGGATTACAGACTTGAACCACCATGCCATCTATATTTTATTTTTCTATATGCTTTCCATTATGGACTGAATGTTTGTGACCTCCTGAGTGATTTTGTATAATATCAAGTTACTTAGCATCCATTTTAAATACATTAGTCTTTCTCATACCAGAAGCAGGATTCAGTCACCCTTGACAAAATATCCAGTTCTAAACCTTCTCCCAGTTACTCATTATGATCAATCCAGATATCTGTCTCATACAACCACCTCCCAACAACCACCTCCTTAAAGCACACCTACATATAGCCTTCTTGACTGGACTCACTTACCCCCTTCCAGCATGGATTGTACAGATATGCCACAGTTACCACTTCTCAGTTACAACATGACCTGTAACTCATGCATACTTGCTTTACATCCATCAATTAAAACACCTCAAGGAAATATGTTTGGTTAATTTTCTGCACCCAAGACAGACCTTGGCCATGGGTCCCCTTCTTTCTCTCCAAGCACTCCTTGACCTCTATGTGTGTGACCTGTTGGTTTTCTTTATACCACCCTGGACCTATAAGTGATGACATCTGTATTTCCATCTCTGTTTTTCCTAATCATTGACAGAGTGCTCTCCATCTAAAAGATCCTAAATTAAAACACCACCCAAAACTCATATGTTGCGACCTTAACACCTGCTGTGATTTTATTTGGAGATAGACTCTTTGTGATATAATTAGGGTCAGATGAGTTCATGAATATGAGGTCTTCATCATAGGTTTAGTGTCCTTACAGGAAGAGACACTAGCAATCTGACAGTCTTGTTATTTTTCTTTCTCTTGGACACAGCAATAAGTGGCCATTGAGAACCTGGAAAAAGAGCCCTCATCTGAACCCAACCATGCTGGCACTCTGTTCTTAGATTTCTAGCCTCCAGATCTGAAATAAAATAAATTTCTTTTTTTAAGCTACACATTCTGTGCTTATTTTTCTATGGCATTTTGGACAGACTAACACATTGCTGCCTTTTTTCAAAATAGAATTTTAGGCTGTTTACATGGTAGATTCAGCACATGAAAACAAGTGACAAATTAGAGGGAAATCTAAAGTGAGGTAATTAAAAACAAAGGCAAGGACAAGGCTTATATCTATTTGATGCCATAAGACCCTGTATACTTTACTAGACATAGAGTATACACTTAAATTAAGTTTTTGATGCACCAAAGCAAAAAGGAAATGTTATTAGTTAAGCATATCACAGTGACAGTTAGATAAGAATAAATACAAGGTAAGCAGAGTTATTCTGGTAACAAGACTTGGAGGAAACTCCTCCCAGTGGGTCATCATAAAAATGATAGTGCAGTATTGCGGTAAGGAGTATTTGCAGCAACGTCTTTTTTTAAATAGAACAACCAGCTGAGCCTTCAACTTTCATTCTCTGCTCCTTTTTGCCTGACCTTGGCCTTTGGAGACTGGAGCATTTGGGATGCCTATCCTGGGCTTTCTGGCACTCTAGGAGAAACCAACGGAAGACCAAGAACAGAAAGGGAGATATCGCAGAATGTTTCTCTTTCAAAGTTTCAACTGTGAGCTATTCTTCTGTCTTAGTCAATGGATCCTGGTGGAGGGACCCTCTCTTTAGTTATAGCACTCACCACCTCCTGGTGGTACCATTATATTGTTATCCTTTTGTTACTTCTCTTAATTTAGCTTGTTACCATTCCTTCTTCAGACTCTCTTTCATTAACCCATTTGCAATGATAGTCAATCTCTACAGTATCTTCTTATACTGACTTTCAATAATGCCAAGCATATTTCACCAAAAACAACAACACAGTGTTGTACATAGATCTCTGATAATTTTGCTGAATTCATATATTAAATTTTCACTGCTTTAAAAATGGATAGACACTTGTTTTTCAACATACAATATAAATACTCTCAGATATACAAAATAATATGCCAGTGGGTTTAGAAACCATAAGACAAACAAACCTTAACCCAGATCACTTTTTCTTCCCAAAAGGGTATGTGTGTGTTGCGGGGAGGGTGTTTGTGTGTGTGTGTTAATTTTTAATTTTGGTATTCATTACAAACATGTCAAAACAGAATATATTTGCATATTTTTATGTTGCTCCAAGATTGGGTTTATATGTTAGGTAATTTTTGCTGTTATAATTCAACTGTTAACTAGAAATCTCTGTGGGTTTGTTTCTTGAAATCTGATTAACAGTTTGATGATAAACATGCAGGATTAGAACTTACTATGGCCAACAAACAGAAACAAGTGCTTTCCTGAGAAATTTGATGAAACTTGTAAAGATAGATATTTTTAAAACATAACTACTTGAACATTCAAATCTCTTACATTCACATAAGATACATACATTATTTATTAGGGCAGTAGCTTGGAGCTGACTTGTTTGTGGGTGCTACTCTACAGTTTAATATGACCTTTGTGTTTTTTACCTGTGGATTCCCTTGTGACACTGTTTCCTATGAAACTTTGACAAGGGTATAGTGATACCCTTCTTATGGCTTTTTAAAGGGAAAAATGTTACTTTGCTCATCTTAATTTCTTTTTTTTTAAAGTTGTTATTTTTTTAAAAATGTCTTTATTTATTTATGTTTATGTGGTTCTGAGGATCGAACCCAGTGCCTCACACATGCAAGGCAAGCGCTCTACCACTGAGCTACAATTCCAGCCCCTTATCTTAATTTCTTTGCTGTACATTCTTCTTCTCTCTAGAATGAATTGCTTATCAGTAAGAGTAATAGAATTGAATATCACAAGATATTGGTATGTCATTGCCAGCGTTACTATTTTACAAAGTACCACACACTGAATGACTTAAACCAGGCAATACTTCTAAAGTCTAGAAGCCCAAGATCAAGTTGCTATCAGGGTCATGTTCTAGTAGGGATAGAATTTCCAAGCTTTTAATCACATGCTTATTCCCCTGGCAACCAGGCCACTATCCTGTGCTTTTGTAGGAGTTTTCCAAAAATAACCTCCTTCACATAAACTCAGGTGTGGTTAAAAGGAGTTCATTAAGACAAAGAAAAACACTTCTTTCATTTTTAACTTTCCAGAATTGCTCCTGAGTACTTTTAGAAATCAAGGGAGGGGAACAAATATAACAAAAGATGGTCATATTGCTCTAACCCTATAGGTAATTAAAAGGATTTTAGTTGCTGTGAGTCAGGACCTGAGGACAAGGATGAAAATATGTATCACAATATCTCAAAGTCCTACCATACTTCATTATGACCACATCTAAACTATTGAAACTAATTATACTTATAATGACCTCATTTCCAAGTAAAACCATTGTGAGTTACTGGAGGTTAGAACATCAAATATGAATTTTTGAGGGCGAGTACACACTGTAAGCTATAACAGGATTGTGCTAATAAACAGCATTTCTTTCACACTACCTCTTCAGATGCCTTGGATGTACAAATGAAATACTATTTGTAGCAGTCTTATTTTAAGTGATTGTAATTTTGATTTATTTTAAAAATCAGTGTTCCATAATAGGGGCATATGTAATTGTTTAAATTACTACTTTTTGAAATAGATGACTAGAAATAGAGACATCAGGTAGCATAACATAGAGATGAGATGCTTTCAATTTGCCTAAAAGAAGAGTTATCTGTTATGAGAATTTTTGTTGTTGTTGTTTGTGCTTGTTGTTTGTACTGTGGATCAAACTCAGGGCATCACAGTCACATATGGTATACATCACAGGAATAGACCCTTAGTCCTCAGCAACAGAGTTGCCTTACCTGCTCACCATCATTTGCAGACTTGTAGAATGTATCATTAGTTGACATACAATATTGCTGGCCACCAGCACTTTTCATAGCAAAGGAAGTGGAGCAAACAATTTGTTCTCATAGAAAAAACTGGCTTTCTCATACAAGAGCTCTATTTGTTCTACATTCCCAGCCCTGAATTAACTATTATCAAGCACATTGTTTTTATGCATGTTGAATCAATTTCTTGTATTATCTACAGTTCCCACTGAAAAGCAAGTTAGCTTCTATGGGGATATCTATAATTCTTTATGGTATTAGATTATTAAAAAAATCAGCATACTAAACAGAATCTTTCTGGTTTGAAAGAGTACCTGATATTATTTATAAGGTGTTAGGTATATTCTTTCTGGAGGTTACAAAACAATTAACTGCCTTCAAGGGAAACTTTTACCATATATTTTAAAAATCCAGGAATCTTTTGATAGAACAATTATAAAACTCACAATGATATGGGATTTTTCTGGGGGGAAAAAGTATAAGCCACTATAATGTCATCTAGTTTTGCTTTCTTCTACTGAGTACACATAGACAATGTTTGTATACTTGTTTTCATGATTGTTTTGAAAGAATATTTAAAATATAACTTTAGTGGCTTTTTAAGAAAAAAATGATATATGTTCACCTGCAAAGATTTGCAGCCATGCAGAAGTGAGAGAAAACAAAATGGAAGGGAATATATGGAGAAGAAAACATTGGACCCAGTGACTGATTAGATGAGGTCATCATTAAAAAGTGGCCAGGTGCTCTCCTTTCCCCCATGGATAGGACAGTGGTGTGTCATCACAGGGATAGACCCTTAGCCCTCAGCAACAGAGGTGCCTTACCTGCTCGCCAACATTTGCAGACTTGTAGAATGTATCATTAGTTGACATGCAATATTGCTGGCTACCAGTGCTTTTCATAGCAAAGGAAGTGGAGCAAATGGTTTGTTCTCATAGAAATAACTGGCTTTCTCATATACCTCATTATCCATACAGGCTGGCTTGACCAGGTAGTAGAATGGTCTGTTGAAAGCTCAAGTAGAAGCTGCCCCCTATGTGGGGGGATGATGATACCGCAGGATGATAAGGATATTTTGATATAGTTTTACTCAGAAATCAAGATTTTGATATAGTTTTACTCAGAATTCATTACTCTGAATGTTTAGTGCAGAAATCAATGAATACAAGTCATATTGATGCTCTCACCCCTCCTCCTAGAACCCACTTAAAGAATCTTTGCCTCTTCTTCCAACAAAGTGGACCTGCCTGAGAAATCCTAGTTGACCGCTATAAAAAGATGTCTACTTGACAGCACAGGTCTGTTAATTGGAAACCAAGATCTCTTTTCTGACCATTTTGGATTCTTCAAATAACAGAAATGTAAAAGTTGGGTGATTAGTGTGTATATCTAGAATAATTTTATTTGTTACCACAGTGAGAATATAATGTATATAGATATACCTATCTTGGAACCCAAGAGAAACCCTGGGTTTTCCTTTTTGGATAGTGGTAAATTACAGCAATCTATCTCTTTCTAGCACCAAGAACACAGACTTCAAAGTATTAAAAGCTTGCATCACCCACCAGATAAAGACACAATAGAGATCCAGTTGAGGAAAAGACATGGAAAAAGGAGTTGGAGAAAGGAAGCCTGCATATCAAATTAAGCTATAGGAACAACTACAGAACAAACATGGAATTAGAAATTATTATAGCTATATTTTAGGTTAATTTTCTGTTTTCTTTTTTCTCAACTCGTTAAATTATCTGAATGGTAATAATGATGAAAAGAGCTTTATAGGTTTCTTTCAGAAGAACTGATACTATTGTGTAATGATACAGTAAATTGTGAGACACTGAGCGCCCTCATTTGGACAAAAGATAGGAGTAGGTAGTAAAGGGCAAAGGGTGAATCGTTATGGAGATTTTATCTGCCTTACAGACCCAACCTTCTCCACCTTGCTCTGGTCCTGGGAGGCTCATCCATATGGACACCAGTGAACTTCTTTTTCTCAGCTTTCCTAGTGGGTTCAGTCAAAGAAAAACAGGATAGGGGCTTAACTTTCATATTCAATGGCTGGAAGTTGGCCATTTCTCCCTTCTGAAAGCCACAGTCCTGTTGGGTGGCCCTCTATTACGGTATTCTCTCCCTGTTTTGCACATTCAAGTGCAGGACTGATAATATCCTCCCAGTCTTCCTCATAATGATGCCCAGTTCTTATTGTTTCTCTTAACTCCACTCACGTCTTTGTAGATAATCCCTTTATTAAACTCTCCTCAACTGCTTTGTTTTACTGTGTCTTCTGTTTCTTTCCAGGATCCTCCATAGACACAATACGTGAACTACCAAAACTTGAAATCTCTTTCCTTTCTTATCTCTTTTCATATAATTTATATCACAATACCTTTGAAAAGAAGTATTTGTGCATTTGTGTTGTTTCCATTCCAGACAGAATATTTATGTCTGATTCATGTTTTAAATTGCTCACTATTCATATCAGACCATAGATGCATGTTAGAAATAAGAGTGTGGCTTTCAGAATAAGTCCCACTGAAAAAATATTTATTAGAGGTGGACATGTAGAACGTGTTGTGCTAAGATGCTGTTCAATATATAGAAATAATAGGAATCACTGTCAGAGTTTCTGGGTTCAAATCATAAGGTTACCACTTTAAAGCATAGGAAACCAGAGCTACCTTTGACAAATGGTGTTGAAAACAGTGTTCTCACGTTGCTGCAGGAAGGAAATCAATGTCCAGCTCACATATTTTATTCAGGACCCAACTAGATATTTTCTTATATTTATGAAAAATGAGAAAACCCAGCAGCTGCTCCCTCTTTCCTTCACTAAGTTAACTCATGGCTCCCATGGTGCTTCTATGATTCATGTGTGTCCAATGAAAAAAGTCAATACTATGCTAAATACAGTTTAGCCTATTTTTATTTTCATATGCATTACTTACTTGGAACGTTATGAAATTTCTGACATTATATATATATATGGTAATATTTTTCTGGGGTGTAATCCTGATTCAAATTTAACTTGTAAGAATAAACCATTGACATTCCTCAAGAACAAAACATCTCCGTGTCCTCAGAACCCGTTGCAATGTTTGGCCAAGAGGGAGAACTCTGCAAATGCTAAGTGGACTTTTTTTTTTTTTTTTTGATGACCAACATATGCTCATATTTTAAAATTCATCAATCTTTATTGTAAAGTCAATTTTAAATTTTGCCCTAAGGTATATATAGAGAAGCAACCAACAAGGCTAGGCAGACTACTATGAATCAAAGTTGGGCCTCACTGCATAAGCTTTCAGAATCAGAGTGTAAGTAGGAGTGTCAGGAATGTCTTTGTAAATGTGTAAATCTAAAAATAAAGAAGAGCTGCATTTGGATCTCCTCCCCTGCATTGGTATATATCTATGAGCTCTGCCCTTGAAGGCAGACAACTGATACTCTGATTGCTTTTCAAATTGAAAACCTCACCTGCTGTTTGCAAACGTGTTCTCTCCTCTTCTGCCCTGTTATTGAACAAACAGGCATTGATTTCTATCTCCTGTTTTCTTTTTTTTTTTTGAAAGCAGCAATATCCCACAGATATTAGATTCAGCCCTGTCTGGTTAGTGAAGGATCTAACTTAGTCATATGAAAATAATAATAATAATAAGACTCCATGGCTCCTGCATAGCCTATCGGTGGATTCCTGGCATGAGAACAGTGAATCTAGTGTGATAGATGAAACAGGTGTAACTCACTAAATATTAATAGGTGAATTCCTCTGGAGAAAAGTGTGTTGGAAAATATCCACGACAATATTATAGCTGAGAATAACTGGGGCAAACAGACATATCATAAGTGGCTGAGGGGACCAAGTACCCGTGCTTGGTAAGCACAGTGGGACTCTAATTTTTGGCTGACAATCAGCACTTCCATATGAAATCAGTTAAATGAAGAAGAAAGAAAGTTTATGTCACTGTCAAAAACAATAGAGCATATACTACTTAAGATGCTGGACACTGAGTGAGCCACCTAATGAAAGATCTATTACTAATATTTATTTAAAATGTTTCACTTGAATTGTTTGTCAGTGTACTACACATATTTATTTACTTTAAAATACTTTTATATATGACCTTGGAAATAAGTGGATGGAAAGATAATGAAAGAGTATGCATCATGATGGGAAGTTTCACACTATCTCCAGTTACTCTGAATTTATTTAATATATCTTGATTGATTCATCAACTCACTCATACACTGAATCAAAGACTTATTGATTTATTTATACCTTCCTTTCTTTTTCCACATTATATTTTCTACTCTTTAGTTTCCAGGAACTCTAATACAGATTACAAATGTGTAAAGATGAATAAATCATTATATGGGTACATTTACTGATACTTGATATCAATTTACATATATATGTATATTTTTATATCTATATATCTCCAACTTTGTAGGGAGATCAAGGCAATATGTGTTTGCTAATTGGCCTTACTAACAGAAAAGTTTCCCTACATCAGCTGCTCACAACTTGAAGCAAGTTAGACTACTACCTTCTCACCGAGGGTGGCCTATAAGGGAACCGTCATGAATAATGATTACATTTCAAAGAAATGGTTCCCAGGTCCTTGAGAAGGGTATTCCTGGATTGCAAAATAAGCAAACACTTTCTAGAAAGGCCTACATATCAAAGGGGTAGAGAAAGGATTTACAATTGCAAATTTTCTAAAGAAGAAGTTCTAAGAAAAGGGATTCGTGTCAGGAAAAAGCCTGTACAAGGATTAGTCCAGTTGAGGGAAATATTAAGACTGTTTTTATCACTATGCAGTCTACCTCGTCCTGATTCCCGTCCTGAAAAGCCAGATATTCTATTCTATCCAAAATGCAACATAGGGCATAGTCCAAGTGTAATTTTAAATCTATATTGACTGAGTCTGCTGGTTGCTTTAGAATATGATAGCACAGGCACTGCAAAAACAAAAAAATAAAATAGAAGCAGAGGCAAATTTCATTTGCAACATGAGGTATCTCATGTTCCAAGACCTGCACTGTGTGCTGTTCATGCATCAAGATGAACCCAGACAATTCATTGTTATTATGTGTATTTAACAGATCCAGAAAGTGAGGCTCAGGGTTACAGCTTGCCCCATATCTTGAAAGAGAATAACAGGCAGGAGCCAAGGTTTGTACTTGATTTTTTTCTGGTTTCCAAACACCATCTTCAACACATTAAAAAATGCTACCTTCTTAAAGCACGAAGTTAAGAATTTAAAAAAAACTGACAGTTTCAGTTCAGTAGGAATTGATTCAATGTTGGGAGTGAGGACAGGAGAAGAATCTTGTCATCTGGCTCTTTTGAAAGATAAGGATGGCTGGCATTTCGTTTCTACCTCACATTAAATTCTAGGAAATTAGATTGTGTCTATCTTTTCTGTCTCTGGCTATTTAAGTGTCAGAGATATGATCAGTTTTAAAAGAAAATAAATCTATGATACTGCAATATTCCAGAAACCTTGGCAAGAGGCTATTACCTTAATGGATTGTGCTCATTGAGGTTCCGGAACAATTGGGTGTGAGCATATGACATGCACCTCCAGCAGAGAGCCAGGCCACTGAGGAGCCTGTGGAGATGGAAATCCTGGAAACCTGGGCATTCTCCTGGAAATAGACTGGTTTCAGTGCTCTGGGATCTGTTTTTCAGAGGTTTTCTTTTCTTTTCTTTCTTTCCTTTCCTCCCAATCTATCATCCATCTGTTTGTCTGTCTGTCTATCTATCATCATCATCTATTTATCTATCTTCAGCACGTTCTTTCTTCTCTCCTTTCTTTTCTCTCTCTCTTCCTGGCAGGAAGGCATGTAATTTTCAATTCTATGCTTTCTAGGTTAGCAGCAGTAAGTGATGTGTACATTACCAAAATACTAGGAAAGAAATAAAACTAATCCTCAGTCAGTATTACAAACAGTGAGTTTTCAGGGTGCATCTTAATAATTCTTTCATTTGCTGTTAGTTTAAAAAATTTCTGAAATTTTTGTTCATTTAAGAAATTGGTGTTACAATTATGTGACATGTAAGAGATATTGACTACTGAAAAGATCCCTGAAAATACAATAGAAAGAATAAATAAGCCTCGAACACAGCAGAGAATATTGAAGAGGTTTTGCTTGTGGTTTTTTTTCTGTGTTGCCTTACAAATAAAAATTTCAAATGTGCTTTTATTGAGATGCAAAGCCAGTACAGAAAAGTATACATATCACAGATACACAAATGAGTGATTGATTATGAAGTCAATATTTCTTGGAAACACCTCCTAGATCAAGAATTAAAGTGTTTCTAACACTCAAGAAACCTCACTGTGTTCTCCTCCAATTATAACCTCTGCTTTTGGTGCGCTAGCAATCCCAGATTTCCTGTGTCCAATATGAACTTCAGTTTCTGTAAAAGCTGGTCTTCTTCTGGCTCACCTGTACTCCTGGTGCACAGACTTAGTGTTTCCCAAAGTCACAAGGGCTCTGACCTCCAATTATTATCTGTTTATCTTCATGGATCTGTGCGCAGCTTGGTTTAAATTCCCAGCTGCTCAGTCACTTCTAGAATGTGCACATTTCCATGGGAAAAGTAGCTTATTTCTGGACTTGCCTGACTACAGCATTTTCATCCAGTCATTCCTCAAAGCTCCAATGCCTTTGAGCAGATTTTTAAAATCAGATTTTCTAGTTGTGTTCCGTGGACAGATGGGCCCTAGGTACTTCTCCCATGTTCACTGTGAGCCGAAGTCCCTCTCACGACGCTCTTGCAGCCTCACAAAGCTGTTAGACAGAAGGATACGAGACTTGTATATGTGGGGATAGGAAATAGATTTAGAAAGGTTAAGCAATTTCCCTGACATTACTAACTCAGTAAATGATGTCTTTTTCTGTTGCTCTACACATGTGACTTTAATTTGCCTCTGAAAAGCACATTTAAGAATTTGAAAACACCCTTGCCTCTACTCAGTCTCGTGGGAAATCTGCATCTTATCATAGTTCTTTAAATAAAACCTCCTGGAATGTAACTCGGCAATAATAATCCATTATCAATTGTTTTGTACTATGACACCTTTAATTTCAGAAGAGCCCTTTGATTATAGGTGATTTTCAAGCACCTTTTACTTGAGTTGGGAGAATGATGTCTTAGAGTTAATGGAACATTACTCAAAAGTCTTTTCCCCCAAAGAGGAAAATAAATTCAAATCAGTGTCTTGTTTGATACTGTGAGTTCTTGAGGTGCAGTATCTGGGTTTAATCTGGACTCTACTACTTACTGGCCATGTGACTCTGTACATCCTGGTTCCTGAGCCACACAGTTAAGACAGACATTCCGGTCTCATCAAGGTGAGGTGAGATTAAGTAAAAACTGAAAACATTAACAAGGTTTCTGCTGCATAGGCAGCACTTACTAGATACCTGTTACAGATTTAATTTTCTAGTGTACTGGAATCACTGTTGTATTATGTGCACCTAAATAGATTTTCTACCCTATCATCAACTTAACATACCCACAGAATCAAATCAGCTGCCCAAGTAGATTTCTTGTCTTCCCTTAGTAATGTGAGATCTCCTGGACAAATAGGGAAGAAATAAAAACTTGAAGGGATCTCGTCTGACTCAAGTCTCTTCTGGGACAAGGTGAAGGAGTTTCATGCAACTGCAATGTCAAATGCACATTTTCCTTAACGATCGCTGATAATGCTTGGTTAGGAAGAGTAAAATATGGCAGAATTCAACCAATAAGTCTATTTTTGTGCATCTAGTCCAGACCAATCTAGCTGAGATTTTTGTATGGCAATATAATCTTTCAGAAGTTAGCATTATTCAAGTTACATGTATTTAATGGATGAAATACTACTACTACTACTACTAATAATAATAATAATAGTAATAATAATCTACTACCTTTATCTTTCCTTGGCCCTTTTAAACTCTTGAGCAACAATTATAGGTCACACAACGTAACTTATAAACTCCTCCTACATCCAACCACAATAAGAAAAACTGTGTCTATCATTACTGTATCACAAACTATCAAGTATATATCAAAAGGAATGTTGGGTTGAAGAAGGATTTTCATCACTTTTCCACTTAGTGTTTGATTCTGCTGTAGCCAGTGAGGGGAGCGTAAGATCGATTGTTAAGGATATTAGAAAATTTCATAAAAGATGAGACAGTCTAGAAGTATCAGTTAATTCCATATTTTCAGATCATCCCCGGTATTTTCTGGTATCTGTCAGTGTCCTGACCTGATTAATATGTATGACCAACCTAAATTCTCAAATACCCTACTATCTGTCTAGTTTAAGAGACAAGCACAGAGAAAGTAGGTATGTGAACACTCTTGGAAACCTATAAGATAAGTATCTATTCACTGAGTTTTTATTCAGATTACAGCTTCTGTATCCCTAACACAAGCATAATGCCATGAACATCAAGTGTCTAAGATGCTTCTACAGAAAAAGCTCTGCTTATTCTTCATTGATATACCTAGTGAGGCTGGACCAAGCAGGGAAATCTCTTTGGTTTTGGATGTATACGGAGTGAGAAAAGTCTACTTTAATTCTTCTTTGCTATATAGCACTATGTCTTTGACAGCCTCCAAGTAAAGAACATGAAAAATCAGAATTGAAATCACTGGAAAATTCAGGACCTTGTTTGGTCCACTTCTCAATGCCCCTGGAGCCCAGTGCTCTGGGGGATTTGATTTACTTGCCTGTGTCTTTCTCAAGGCTGAATTACGATATGCCAGCGCTGTCATCCACTTAAACTTCCCACTGCTTTTCAATGTCCATGTAACTGTTCTACTATTAAAAGCAATCTTTGTGAATAGCATTTTCAAGTACAAATAAAGTAGCAGTAATGGCATAGCCTAGTAGATGTGAATGAAGGACACACAGTCAATGGTTTATTAAGAGATCTTGCTCTACCTTTTGCTAGCTGTGTGACCTTGGGGATATTAATGTCCTTCTCTGAACCTCAGGTTTATCATCTGGAAAATATTAGGAAAAGATTGTAACAACATCATAGGGTTAAGGCAAATATTAAATGAGATAGTGCACAGGAAACAGTACAGAGTATGGAAACAGTAAATCCTCAACCAAGGGTAAGTATGGTAATTGCCATGTCGTGGCCTGGTATATGAATTGGAGATACACTCTTCCTGCCTCTTGAACATCTGTTAAAGTAATAAAACCCATACTTTATAATGGTTAATGTGGAACACTTCATCTGGTATTTAAGAATCACAAAATTAATAGCATTAGGAGTGGAATGGATATGTCATACTTAAATATTTTTCTTTGGCTGTATCTTAAATAAATTACACTTGCATTTTTCTTTACAAGGTATAATTCATTTGACCTGTGGTAAACATGGGATTAGAGTCTTCGTAGAGAAGCTGTCCCTCTATGCTCAGCAGCTAAACTTGCATATGATTCTTCTTTATATGGTAAGAGAGCTGTGAATTTGTAATTAGGCCACAGCCAGAGAAATTTAACAAAGACTTCCACTGGGGACAGAGGCAGTGGGTGAAACTTCTCCTTGTGTTCTTCTCAACTGAGCTGGCTGTTTAATTGATTCCAAAGTCAATTTTCAATTAGTGTGGTGGTTTGGCATTTCATATTAGCTGTTAAAATTGTGAGGAACGGTCAACAGAGAAGTATGTGGCTTAGTAATTGCTTTTGCTTATGTCAAAAACACAATGGCAGCTAAAATCTAGACAGATGCTCTGTGACCCTTGCAATGACGCAAGGCTCTGATCAAGGGCGATGGGGGACAATTTTGGACAGATGCATGGATGTCAGCAGCAGCCCTGAGAGTCACTGATTCCCTACAGTCATTGACTTCCATTCCTTAGCATCCAAACCCATAACACGCAGTGTCCAGTTTTTACCCTAAGTAACCTTGAGGAAAAGGAGGGAAAATGGTTTCAAATGAACAATGAAGAAACTAGTTCTAGTTTGTAAAATATAACAGGGCAGCCTTGTCTTTCAGAACACCGTTTCTACTCTGGGGCTCTGTATCACGGAATAGAGCTCCCAACACATGCCTAGAAAGCAGAGTAAAGATCTGCCTCTTTTTCAAAGAGCTAACCTTGTTCACATGTTCATGCACCAGACTATCCAGTACTACCAATTCTGGAAACCTCCTAATGGCAATGTGTTGTGGTTTGTGTACTTGATCTAAGTCAATCATACTTGAGGCCAGCGAGGGCCAGGGGAGTTTGAGGAGAGCCTAGATCATGAAAACTGTTCTTCAGGACATCTTTAACCATGGTAAATGGGCTCAATCCTCACTAGCTGATGAAGAGTAAAAAAAAAAAAATACTAATATTTATTATGTATATATGTATATGTGCATATATATATGTTTACATACATTTTCAAGAAATGCATATACATACATATATATACACACACATATATATCCTTTAAGTGGAAAAATTGTAGGAAACAGTGTCTTACATTCTTTTTAACATACTTTCTTGTCTTTCTGAGATTTTTGCTCATCCAAGCAGATAAAATTGTGAGCAAATATGTGTCTCACAGCACATTTGGGATCATTAGGAATAAGTTTAAAGTAAACAAAGACAGAATCTCTTTTAGAAAGAACGGTTGATTCCTTATATTGTGTTACTAGGAAAGCAGCACACAATATCTGACTTAGCAATGGCTAATTGTTGTGAATGAATTTACATGATCTTTCAGGAATGGTTGGATCCCGATGGTTGTCCTTCATTGCTGTGTACCCAGAAGCATATAAACATATTTTGTTTCTTACTTCTTGGGGAAATCAATGGTATGTAGCTATCCATTTCAGATTTCATGGACTAGTCACTTTAATGCATATATATATTTACATATATAAATCCATATATTTTAATGCATATATATGTATTTGGTCTGTTAGCTTTCTGTCATATCTAAAATATCTTACTTTATTCAACAAAAATGAACAATAAACAAAGGGCTTTGGAGTTAAGTAAGAGAACATCAGCACAATGGATACCAGTCAGACATTCCATCTGGGGCAACACTGGTTTTATGTTACTCTCAAATTTGTTTAGCAAATGTATTCAGGAATGAATGACTGAACTACCAATGAAATGGATAACTGAGAAGGGTCTTAGGAGATCTATTAAAAGTCTATAAAAGCTTGATCTCATTTAATGATTTCTACAAATGACTTTAAATTTATGAGATGGCATGTGTATAGCACAAGGGGAAAGTGCTCTCATGAATTTACACACACATATTTAGTGTGTTGCTGGCTCACAGCAGCTTGCTTTGTGTTTGCTAAAAACAAGTTTCATACAGTTTCAGACGTGCCAGAAAATGACATGTTGTAAGACCTACTATAGTAAAACTTATCCAGAGGCCTGTTGCTTTCAACATTTTAATTTTAATCCTTAATACAAAAATCCTTAATACAAAATTATTCACATTACAAATCAGTATGCTCATATATTTTCAGATGAGAGGACAGAAGTTCAGAGAGCTGACTTGACTTGTCCATGGAGGCATGGTTGCTCATCAGCATTGCCAGGGGTCATGCTGGCAGGCACAGTGATCACTGATTCCTCTTTTTTGTTATTTTTGTTCTTTTGCCATACAGATTTTGACTGTGGAAAAATGTGATGCTGGTCCATTTGGGGAAACATAAAATGATTCTTCATATTATTTGGACTGGCAGTTTTGTTTGTTTATTTATTTGTTTTAGTAGTGTTGAGGATCAAACCCAGGACCTCATGCATGCTAGGCAAGCACTCTCCTTTTGAGCTATATTCCCAATCCCTTGACTCCAGCTGTGAAAGTGACCCAACTCATCTTGGAAAAGAACCTGGAAACCACACCGCAGGATTCCAAAAGTCAACCTTTTTAAAAAAAAAAATTATTTATTCATTCTAATTAGGTATATAGTATAGTCGAATGCATTTTGATTCATTGTACACAAATGCAGCACAAATTTTCATTTCTTTGATTGTACACAAAGTACCATTGCACCATATGTGCAGTCATACATGTACCTAGGGTAATGATGTCCATCTCACTCCACTGTCTTTCCTGCCCCTGTGCTTCCCCTTCCTTTTTCCAATCAAAATTCCTCCATTCTTCCTGCACCCTGCCCTATTATGGATCAGCATCCACTGGGTATAGTTCAGTTGGTGGAGTGCTTGCCTAATATGCAAAGTCAGCCTTTTTGACCAGTAGCCACTCTGAATGCTCAAATTCCATTTACTCGTGGAAAGCATTTCTCACTATAGTTGCTGACTATTCCTTCTAAGTGGAAAAACTTAACAAGGAGATAATGGCCCCATGGGTGAAAATTCTAAAATGAAATACCCCAAGGCATGTGCATTTTTATTACACTAAATTAAAAACATACCATCTACTACAATACACCAATAAGCAAAGGAGAAGTAAGCATAAGAAATGCTAAGCAAATATTTTTATTAAGAAAATAGCTTTTATAGGTTTTATAATGTTCATAACATTCATAAATGGTTATTGTAGAAATTTGCATAATAAAGAACAAACCCACAAAATTGTAAGAAGTGCGCCCAAAACACTAGCTAGAGAGGAATAAGCATTGTTTTAATATTTCTAATATCTTCTGGTAATTTTTCATAAACCTGAGATCATAGTCTAGATGTCATTTTCCATTTTTGTTTGTTTAAATGATTAATATAAATTATAATTTTTTCCTTTCATTACAAATTTCTCTTAAGAAACATTTTGAACATTTACCTATGAATGTATTCTATTATAGGGGCAATGCAATTAAACCAATGTATTATTAGTCGTTTGGTTGTTTCCAATATTTCATGAAATTAATACTGTGATAAAGTTTACTGTGTAGTTGTTAGCAGAGGAATTGTTGTCAGCACGATGTAAAGACATTTTTAAAAGATCTGTGTCTCATCTCAGATGCATGTTTCCTAAGCCCTCTGAAACACTGTATGAGAGTCCTGCCAACCTACAGCCTTTCAATACTAGACATTATTTCAATAAACGCATATTGCCTTTGGAAAAATGACAGGTGGAAATTCTAACTGATATCGCTTTGCACTTATTGGACATTATACTTGGTTTCATGTGTATTTGTCTATTTACACATATATTTTTAAAAAAATTTTTTTAGTTGTAGATGGACACAATATCTTTATTTTTATGTGGTGCTGAGAATCGAAACTAGTGCCTCACGCACGCGAAGCAAGCGCTCTACCACTGAGCCACAATCCCAGCCCCTACACATATATTTTTATTGGCTATATTTACTACTCCTTTGGAAAATGTAACTTCATTTGCTCACAGTTCTTTTTTTTCTAATGGTGATATTTATCCTTTTATATTGGTTTTAGGAACTTTATATATTTAGGACTAATCCTGAGTTATCATTATATTGCAAAATTTTCTCCAGCTGCCCTCCTCCATTTTATTTGTCTTTTTTTTTTTTTTTTTTTTTTTTTGGTACTGGAGATTGAACTCAGGGGCACTCGTCCACTGAGCCACATCCCCAGCCCTATTTTGTGTTTTATGTAGAGACAGGGTCTCAATGAGTTGCTTAGCACCTTGCCATTGCTGAGGCTGGCTTTGAACTCGCTATTCTCTTGTCTCGGCCTCCCTAAGTGCTGGGATTACAGGCTTGAGCCACCGCGCCCGGCTTTTATTTGTCTTTTGACTAATGTATACTAAAGCATGATTTTCTCCCTTGCTTCAAATTTTGAAAACTCTGCTTTCTAATGAGACTCATAAACACATGATTGCACAAATTTCCAGACAATATAAGAATGGAGAAATACATTAGCATCTGATTTTAAAAATAACTTATACTAAATGATTATTTTGAATTCAATCAGCTATGCCAAGTGTGAGGTGGGAAATTTGATTTTGTTTTTTCCCCAGCATTTTATGATTTATAATTGTGAAAATGTGCAATACATACAGTAGCTATGTAGTACTACTCTTATTACATACAATTTGAAGTATTTTCTTTTTCTGGTACATTCATTTGTCTCTTTATTATTCAAACACTTAAATCCTATTTTGTTTGTTTGATAATATGTTCAAATATCTAAAAAACCAAGTAACTGATCATCCTGCCTTGTAGTTATTCTATATCAAAGCACTCAGTAATTTCCTACCAGTTAGTTTATCAAAATCAACAATATAAAAAATGAATTAGGTTTTTCAAGGACCCCTTGATATTTTGATTGTATTGATATTAAAGTTGTAGATTTATCTGAAGCAATTAACTGTCTTTGAAATATTGTAACTTTCCCTATAATATCATAGAATACTTATTTATGAAAATATTATTTAGGCCCCTTGATAAAATTATATAGATTTTTTGGATTTATATACATTTTGTGACTTTTGTCAATACGAATTAATGGCTTCGTGGTCAGCTGTTCATCCATTCAACAAGTGTTCACCAATTCCCTGCACTGTGATAAGTACTTGGAAAACAATTGGTGATCAAAGAATAGCAAGAATGTCAGACAGACAGACAGCAATGGGAGGCTTTAACAATTGCTGCAAAGGAAATAATGTTGTGATAAGAAAACAAGGATCCAGATCCACTTTCAGGAAAGTTAAGACTGAAAAGAGAATACAGGCCAGATCACATAGGTCTTAAAAGCTGTACTGAGGGTTGATATTTATTCTAAAATCAGAGGGAATTGGTGCTATTTTCAAGAGGATTTTTAACATAAAACATTTTGTACTTATTGTAAACAAGCATATGAAGTAAATATGAAATAGTCTCAATGCTTTTCCACCACTGTCTGATTACCCAGGTTCTAAGTGAAGACACCCATTAACTCTTACCACTTTATTCATTCATGGAATGTTTATTTACTCTTCCACACTACATTTCAGTGTGCTGTATTTATTTTTATCTTTTAAACTAGACAGTAACTTCCAGGCAGGATGCTTGGTGATGTCCTTTTGTTGACCCTTGCACAATGCCTTACTTATATTAACAAATAATATTAAAATATTGTTTGATGAAAAGAAACATCTTTTATGATGATTCTTGACTTGAACATTGAATAAAATACAAAGAAAAAGGATTTGCAAGTTATACTTTCTACTTATGAGCATTGGTTTTTTTATGTGAAAAATACAGAAGAAATGAAACTGGCGAAAATATATGAAAATGGAAATATCTTCCGTGGACTAAGATCTACAGGGCTTGGGCTGGGATCGACATTGGATCCCGGGCATGGCCACCTCTTTCTGTGTGATGTGCCAGATGTGTGCACAGGTTTCTCAGTGGGCTTGCCCTTTAATGTGAAGTATCATCCAAATTTCTTCAATTCAGACCAAGAAACCATGATGCTGGCAGGTGCATTATGAGGTTGACGATAACAGTCACCAAAACAATCTCTCCTTAAATTTGATAATTTGCCTTGGTTTCTGTCAGTTTTCCAAATTTTCTGAGCTTTGACCAAAACTTATTAATTTGCTTCATACCCAATCTATGTTTTTTTTTATTCAAATTAGTGATATTAATTTAATTAAAATGTACCATTATCATCTAAAAGCATGAGTCTTGTGAGAGATTAGGAAATGTCATAACCAAAGTGCAATAGTTGCTGCAATACAAACTAGTTCCAATGGCTTTGTTCAAGTATAGTTGATGCACAATAAATTGCACATTTAAAGCATACAATTTGGTGTATTAATGTGCATATATTCTTGTGAAACAATCACCAAAGACAAAATAATAGGTATGTGCATCACTCCAAAAATTTCCTTGTGTGTCCCATTTAATGCCTCTCTCCTTCTTCCCCTTTCCTAATCAACCTCCTTTTTACTTTCCGTCATGATATATCCGTTGACGTTTTGTTGAATTTTATATAAATGGAGCTTTACATGCAGTGCACTACAACTTTTAATCTGAAATCTTTTCTCAGAACAATTCCTTGGAGATTAATTTGTGCAGTACCATTATCAAATCCATTCTTTTTCGTTGCTGACCAGAACGCATTGTGTGAACAAATCACAATGTATTAATATATTCACTTACTCAGGAACACTTGAGTTGTCATCAAGTTTTGTCTTTCACAAGTAAACGTTTTGCACACATTTCCATGTGAGTCTGTATAAGCTTGTGTTGATGATATCAACGAATAGAAGTTGGCTGGTTCTTGCTGTACATTTGTATTTAACTTTTTCAGAAACTGCCAGTTTTATTTTTTCCAAAGTGGCTCTTTTTTTGTTCTGAACATGAGCGTATTAGAATTCCACTTCTACTATGTTTACCCTATCATTTGTTATGATCCAGTTTTATTTTTAACTATTTTCATGGATGAATAGTACTATCTCAACATTTTTTAATTTGCATTTTCCTAATAATTAATGATAATGGGCCTTTTCATGCACTTATTTCCCATCTATATAACTTCTATTAATGAGTTATCTGTTTGCTTCTTATTACAGTGTTTGAGAGTACATTAGATATTCAGAATGCATATCAGCCATTTCAGATGCGATTTACAAATATTTTCTTCAAATCTAGGACTTCTGTTTTTATCATTATAATAGCCTGTGAAATAATGGATGCTTTTAATTTTAATAAAGCCCACTATATCAATATTTTACTTATAATGTTTTCTGTGTCATATCTAAGGCATGTATAGTAAAATACTATATTAATATTGTATTTTCTGATCCTTGAAAATAGATCTCTCTCTTTACTAAGGTCTTTTATATAATTTTCATTTAGCAATATTTTATAGTTTTCAGTCTACAAAATCTTGCATTGGTTTTTTCAGATTTGTGCCTAATATTTCGTGTATTTTGATTCTTTCCTTTAAATTCAGTTTCAATTTCTATTGTGTAGTTAGTGTGTAGAAATACACCTTACATAGTGACCTAATTTTCTTTGTATTTGCATGTTTTTTAATTAACTAATTTATTCTAATTAAGTATACAGGACAGCAGAATGCAGTTGGATTCATTGTACACAAATGCAGCATGACTTTTCATTTCTCTGGTTGTACGCGATGTAGTGTTGAACCACATGTGCAGTCATATATGTACCTAGGGTAATGATGTCCATCTCATTCCACCATCATTCCTGCCCCCATGAGCCCTCCTTGCCCCTCCCTTGCCTTTGCCCAAAGTTCCTCCATTCTTCTTGCAGCCCCTGCTACCCCCATTATAGATCAGCCTCCACATAGCAGAGAGAACATTTGGCCTTTGGTTTGGCAGACTGGCTTACTTCACTTAGCGTAGTATTCTCCAACTCCATCCATTTACCTGCAAATGTCATGATTTTATTCTCTTTTAATGCTGAGTAATATTCCATTGTGTATATATACCACAGTTTCTTTATCCATTCATCTATTGAGGATCATCTAGGTTGCTTCCACAGTTTAGCAATTGTGAATTGTGTAACTATAAGCATTGAAGTGGCTGAGTCAATGTAGTATGCTGCTTTTAAGTCTTTAGGGTATAGACTGAGGAGTGGGATAGCTGGGTCAAATGGTGGTTCCATTCCAAGTTTTCTAAGGAATCTTTATACTTCTTTCCAGATTGGTTGCACCAATTTATAGACCCACCAGCAAAGTGTGAGAATGCCTTTTTCCTCACATCCTTGCCAACACTTATTGTTGCTTGTATTCTTGAAAACTGCCATTCTGACTGGAATGAGATAAAATCTTAGAGTAGTTTTGATTTGCATTTCTTTAAGTACTAGAGATGTTAAACATTTTTTTCATATATTGTTGATTGATTGTATTCCTTCTTCTGAGAAGTGTCTGTGCAGTTCCTTAGTTCATTTATTGATTGGATTGTTCATTTTTGTTGTGGTGGTTAAGTTTTTTGAGTTCTTTATATATCCTGGAGATTAGTCCTCTATCTGATGTGTGGCAAAAATTTGCTTCCAAAATGTAGGCTCTCTCTTCACCTCATTGATTGTTTCTTTTGCTAAGAAGAAGTTTTTTAGTTTTAATCCATCTCATTAATTGATTCTTGCTTTTATTTGTTGTGCTTTAGGAGTCTGTTTAAGGAAGCTGGAGCCTAATCCGACATGATGAAGATTAGGGCCTACTTTTTCTTCTATTAGATGCAGGGTCTCTGATCTGATTCCTAGGTCATTGATCCACTTTGAATTGAGTTTTGTGCTTGGTGAGACATAGGGATTTGGTTTCATTTGGCTGAGTATGGCTTTCTGATTTTCTCAGCACCATTTGTTGAAGATGCTATCTTTTCTCCAATGTATGTTTTTGGCACCTTTCTCTAGTATGAGATAAACTGTATTTATATGGGCTTGTGTTTTCTATTCTGTATCATTGGTCTACATGTCTATTTTGGTGCCAATACTATGCCGTTTTTGTTACTATAGCTTTGTAGTATAGTTTAAGGTCTGATATTGTGACGCTTCCTACTTTACTGTTCTTGCTAAAGATTACTTTGGCTATTCTGGGTCTCTTATTTTTCTAAGTGAATTTCATGATTGCTTTTTTCATCCTACTAGTATCCTGCTACTTTGCTGAATTCATTTATTTCTATAAGGAATAACATTGGGACATTAATTGGAATTACATTGAATCTGTATAGCACTTTGGGTAGTATGGCCATTTTGAGAATATTGATTCTGCCTATCCAAGAGCATGGGAGATCTTTCCATCTTCTAATGTCTTCTTCAATTTCTTTTTCAGTGTTTTGTAGTTTTCATTGTAGAGGTCTTTCACCTCTCTTGTTGGATTGATTCCCAAGTATTTTATTTTATTTTATTTTATGAGGCTATTTTGAATGGGTAGTTTTCCTAATTTCTTTTTCAGAGGATTCATCACTGACATATAGAAATGCATTTGATTTATGGGTGTTGATTTTGTATCCTGCTACTTTGCTGAATTCATTTATTAATTCTAGAAATTTTCTAGTGGGATTTTTGTATCCTCTTAGTATAGTATCATGTCATTGGCAAATCATGATAGTTTGAGTTCGCCTCCTATTTGTATCCTTTTAATTTCTTTCATCTGTCTAATTGATCAGGCTAGAGTTTCAAGGACTATGTTGAATAGAAGTGGTGAAAGAGGGCATCCCTGTCTTGTTCCCATTTTTAGAGGGACTGCCTCCAATTTTTCTCCATTTAGGATGATGTTGGCCTTGGGTTTAGCATAGATAGCTTTCACAATGTTGAGGTATGTTCTACTATCCCTAGTTTTTCTAGTGTTTTGAACATGAATGGGTTCTGTATTTTGTCAAATATTTTCTCTGCATCAGTTGATAAACTCATATGGTTCCTATCTTTAAGTCTATTGATGTGATGGATTACATTTATTGATTTCTGTATGTTGAGCCAAAATGGATCCCTGGAATGAACCCCACTTGATCATGGTACATTAATTTTTAATATGTTTTTTGTATGTAATTTGCCAAAATTTTATTGAGAACTTTTGCGTCTCTGTTCATCAGGGATATTGGTCTGAAATTTTCTTTCTTTGATGTGTCTCTGTCTGGTTTTGGTATCAGAGTGATACCAGCCTCATAGAATGAGTTTGGAAGGGTTCCCTCCTTTTTCTACTTCATGCAATAATTGGAGAAATTCTGGTATTAGTTCTTCTTTTTAGGTCTTGTAGAACTCAGCTGAGAATCTATCTGGTCCTGGGCTTTTGTTTGTTGGTAAGCTTTTGATGGCATCTTCTATTTCCTTGCTTGAAATTGATCAGTTTAAGTTGTGTATGTCCTCTTGGTTCATTTTGGTTAGATCATATTCCTCTAGAAAAGTTGTCAGTGTCTTTGAGGTTTTCTATTTTATTGGAGTATAGATTTTCAAAATAGTTTCTAATTACCTTCTGTATTTCATTAGGGTCTGTCATGATATTTCCTTTTTTATCACAAATTTTAGTAATTTGAGTTTTCTGTCTCCTTCTTTTCATTAGAGTGGCTAAAGGTTTATCATTTTTATTTAGTTTTTCAAAGAACCAGCTTTCTGTTTTGTCATTTTTTTCAATTGTTTCTTTCCTTTCAATTTCATTGATTTCAGCCCTAGTTTTAATTATTCCCTATCTTCTGCTTCTTTTGGTGTTGCTTTGTCCCTCTTTTTCTTTGGCTTTGAGACATATTAAATAATGCTACCCAACTATTAAAGTTAATGTGTTTTAACTTTGTGATCTGATTTCTGGGTCATTATTGATTAATTTTTCTCATTATGGGTTTTATTTATTGCTTTTCTACATACCTTTGCTCACCTTTTAATTAGATAGCATTGTAGATCTTACTTAATTAGAAGTTAGACATTTTTTCATTCCTAAAAGTATTCTTGAAATCATTTTGACCCTTTCAGCTCTGGCTCAAACTTTGTTGAGTGGGTCCAGAGCAGCATTTAGTGTAGAGTAAATTTTGTCCCTCTGGGAACAGATTTTTCAGGATATTCTGACTCCCAATGAATTATGCGTTTCTACTCCGCTCACTGGGATTAGGAACTAATTACAACTTTGTGTATTCTAGACACTGTTTCCTCTAATCCTGTTAAGTGGCTCTCTCTTATATCTTGGGATGTTCCCTCACATGAATGTATGTATCAGTACTCAGATAACTATGTAAGGAAGGTCATCTGGAGGTGACTAGTGTTCTCTCTTTTCAGTCTTCTCTCTCCAATATGTATCTTGCTGTCTGAAGAATTGAATGTAACAAGAGAGATCAACACTTTCCTTTGTCAGGACAAACTTACGTATTAAATCTCAGAAATACAAATGAACATCTGAAAAGAGTAAGATCTGTAAAATATAAATAGGTCAATACTGTAAGTGCCATACTGCTCAATAAGAAGCCAAACCTCACCAAATATAATTCGCAAGGTAATAACACAATTTTGTAAAAGTCACTTGAACTTGTTTTTAAGAAAAATAATTATTCAACATAGTCATGGTTGCTAAATAGTAGTATATATAGTTTTTTTAAAATGTATTTTATTAGTTGTAGATCGACACAATACCTTTATTTATTTATTTTATGTGGTGCTGAGGATCGAACCCAGTGCCCTACACATGCAAGGCAAGTGTCCTACTGCTGAGCCACAATCCCAGACCCAGTATATATAGTTTTATTGTTTTGTTTAACAATAATTCTGTATTCAGTGAAGGCCTAGGGGAAGAGTTCAGGATGAGAATATTGGAGAGAGTGGAATGAAGATCTTTAAGCTGCACAGCTGCTGTTTTGTTCAAGGTTGTATTGATGATTAAGGTGTAGAAATAACTTCAAAGACATTCACAGAAAACTTAGCCATCTCTAGTCTTTGAAAAATAACTATATCAGTTATTTTAATAATTATTTAAGTGTTACCTTAAATAATTATTAAAGAGATTCTATGAATGACTGTAGATCATATTTTCCTTGAAATACTACTAATAATAGGAAATGTCAACAGATTGTAAAAGTGTAAATTAGGACAAATCTCGGGAAATAAACACTTTGACAGTATGTAATTCCAACTAGTATTAATGCTTTGATTTGTCAATTCTCAGTCTCTTCTCCTTTTCCTGAGGAAACACACTGAAATGAAGAGAAATCTTTATGCCAAACATCTTTGTTGTAGCAACAATGGTTTTTAATTGTAAAAATCCAAAGACAACTCTTTGCCCTAAGTTATGGCAGTGGTTAAATTAATTGACTTATCTAGTCATTTGAGTATAATATGACCATTGAAATGTTTAAAAAGACCATGCAATCACTCTGAGAATGCTTACAAAACAATACTAGGTCAGTTAAGAAAGATAATATATAGTCTAATATATTTTTAATAAGCAAATGCAGATAACAATGATCTAGCAACTCAATATATTAATGACATCCATCTCTGAAGGAAAATGGAATGGTAGGAAGTAAAACAATAGTTGTTTTACTAAAGGCACCACCATGACCTTGCTGTGATTCATTATGTTATATTTACCTAATTTAAACAAATTCCATGTTGTCCCTTTACCTCACCTTTATAAATTAGAGAACAGTATCAATATTGTATCATTAGAGTATTATTTTAGTAAATTAACACATACAAAGTGTTTAGAACACTGCCTGAAACAAATGAAGGATTCTCTCAATAATCGACATAAATTAGATAATAGGTGATCTACATGTCTGTATTATGTTTTCAATGTTTTTTGATCAATAGTATTTTTCTACCAGGGTATCTCAAAAAGTAAACAATGGAGACTCCCTTGCCAAAAATTTCTGCATTTTATTTTCTATTTTTGAATCAGTGCCTATGAGAGAAAAAGAGAATTTCATTTTCCAAATTTAGCTTCAATGGCAAGAGGATTTACAAATTTCATGCTCAACTTGACAGGATTTCTGAAGGCCTCCATCTCTACTGATGTGATGTGTTTACTTTCTCTACCAGCAACTGTTGCATTACCAGATGAAAAGAATCAAACTTCCATAGATTGGTTTATGTCAATCTTTAAAAATTTTCCTGGTTTATAAACATCAAAACAATCTTGAAAAAGTTAGAAAATCAAATTCAAGTTGCTTAGTTCAGTATATTTGGACACCACAACATGTAAATATTTACTTTTAAGAATAACCTTGCTTACAGAGTAAAAAGGACCATTATTCAAGAATATCTCTTGTCCATGAGTCCTAAAACAAGATGCATAATCGTAATGAATAAACAAAAAATAAAATTTGCAAATAGATATACATGAACATTTTATTGTGATAGGTCATGATAGTCTTTCAAATGACTGGGAACAATCCCCATTTAACTGGAGTGAACTTTTAATCTACTTACATGTCTACTTTCACCATTACTTAATATTGAATTGAATATTGAATTGAAGACTGAATTCTTCCTCAAATATCTATTTTTCTCCTGTTCTATTCTGCATAAATAATGTGACCAGTAGTTGCAGAGATATTTTATTCTCTTCTAGTAAATCTCACTTGGATGTGTATAGCACATTCATTTATAAATAGAGAGGATATTCATTATTCATTATTTTTAGCTTTGGACTTCAGAGGAAATCCTTACCTAACAGGAAAAGTACTGTTTCACACCAGTACTTACATGATAATTTACATACCCATTAACACAAGAAAAATACAAAACATTTTATTTTATGGATTTATCCCAGGAGCACTTAGATGCAGGTAGTGTTAGCCTTTCCCTTAGATAAGAAAATGAGTCACAGAAGGGAAACTGATTTGCAGAAGCTTTGACCTTTTCCATTTCAACCTTCATTCATTCCTTCATTCAAATACTTTCAGTATCTTTTATACATATATTGGTAAAATATGAGTGATGCAAAACTATATTTGTGTTTCCTTTTCCTTTAAATGTTTTCTATTTTTTGTTCTTTAAAAAATTCTGTCTGTTGCTTGTGAATGCTATGAGTGTGTGCATGTGTGTGTTGAATACGAGTCATTCACTTTGTTTTATGATAGGCTCCTTGCTTGGAAAACTTTTAGTCATTGTAAACCTGATAAATGTTTAATGGAGATTCTTGGGCTATCACTCACTTATTTCGTAACTAAAATTTAATATTTGATACTTCTTTAATATTTTCTAATCAGAATTCATTAATGCAGAACCCTGTTTCGAAGAAAGACAGGACTTGTGGATGGCTTGTTTAGATCCAAGACAGAAAACTATCCTATGGACTGGCTTGTGTTTTTCTATTTGAGAGGAAAAGCAGTTAGGAGCCACCATGCCCAACAAAACAGAGCAGGTCCTTTCCTAACCCTCTCTTCAGAAATCTAAGGGTAGAGAGAGAGAGGAAGGGGCAGAGGGGCAGGAAAGATGGTAGAATGAGATGAACATCAGTACCCTAGGTACACGTATGACTGCACATGTGGTGCGACTCTACATCCTGCACAACCAGAGAAATGAAAACTTGTGCTCCATTTGTGTACAATGAATCAAAATACATTCTGCTACCATGTATAATTAATTAGAACAAATTAAAAAATTAAAAAAAGAAAGAAATCTGTACCCTGTAGCACTGAGTCAGCAGAGACCAGGCTGGCCAGGAGAATCAGCAAGCTGCAGTGTCAGAATGCCAGGGCTGATGATACTTCCCAGGGGACTTTGTTTGTTTGGAACTGTGGTGTCAAGAGTGCAGTCATAGCAAAGATCTGTCAGTCACCGGCACAGCCACACACCATGACTTGCATTCCCATAAGTCTGGAATTCAGATATTGCAGCATATTCACACCATCTACCCCCTTCCCTATATTGTTAATGGAGCAATTGCCCAGCAGGAGAGGATTCTAAAACCCTCTCTCTCTTTTTTTTCTTCTTTTGTCTGAAGCCTCCAAGCTGAGAAATCCATTACTGACTGTTTTCACCATGAGGCTTGATACTGGGGCCTGTCCTACAATTTTTATTTTTGTATTTCCCTGGCTTATTTTTTCTCTCAGCAGTCTTCGGAACTGTCCTATACGGGGTCCGTTGTCTTCTCTGCTGGAAAGTGATATGGCTCTGTGGGAAACACTGGAAAATATTGGACATTAACTGTGTCCTCTGAACCATGGACACATATAAATAATACTTTAAGTGTATTGGTAATAATTAGAACAAGAGGGAACTCAATGATAAGAAGAAAAGAAGCAGAGAAGGAGAGATTGCATGCCAATAATGTAAGTTGAGGGGGAAAAAAAGTCTTACAAGTGTATTCCAAATTCAGTGATAGAGAAAAAGCTGAATTGAGTGAGTGAAGAGGAAATCAGAGAAATGTTGGATTTGCTTGGAGAATTAAAGTAAAGTGACGTGTGAGAGTAACTGGATGCCTGCTGGTGTGAAGTCATCATGGGTACCACCAAAGCAATGTGACAAAGTACATCAGGGCCAGAATTTAAGAAACTCAAGCATTCTTCCTGTCCTCCATCTGCTGAACCAGAAAAACACCTTTAAGTATTCATAAAATATAACTGTAAATTCCAAGCCGTTCAGGGTTTTTGTGACAATAGTGGCAACTTGTTGGTCTAATTCAATGGCATCCATAGTGGGTGGCCTCAAAGTCTTTTGGGCACATTCTGACATTCCTCTTTTTGGAGCATAAATTTCTTATGTATAGCACATATTTCTAAATGATGCAAATGCATGATTAAGTTACTATACTAAGGATATTGTGAAATTTACAATATTTTAAAGGATGGATATAAATAGATACAGATATGTATGCATGTACATGTGTTTGTGTGTGTGTGTGTATTTCCCAAATCTTTGTATCATCTATCTCACTCCACTTTGAAAACCACAGGATGTTTTCCCTTTATTTCAATTGAAATTATTTTCAAATTCATTATCTCTATTACCCACAGGAATAGGTAAAGTTATTAATAATGTTTCCCTTTTGCATATGAGAGAATGAAGATACGGGTTGTTTACAAGCAATTTATCCTGATTTCTACGTTTACAGTTTGCTTGTCCTTCAGTCTCTGGGAATTTGTAAAATTCCATAATGAAAGTCCACATGCCAGATCTAGGATTTCTATAGCACAACTCAGGGTTGCTTGCTCCTTTGCTCCTCTTTATCTCTCATTTTCTAGGAACCTCTGACTCCAGAATTAGCCCTATAATTTGAAGACATATACAGATAGCCTTTGCCATTCTAGTGGACGCCATTGGGCTTCTGTCCTTTGGTTTTCCACACTGTATCAAACAGCTGCTGGCTTTTGGCCTCTGGGAAGATGAATAAGTAAATTGTCACTGCTTGTATTTCCTACCATGGCGGAAACGCCATGCACAAAGTAGGCTTGATCTGGATTCATTTTCACAAATTATTGAAATCCTGTTCTTTATAGCTGTTTGGAGATGTGTTGAGGTTTTGTGTAATACTGTTTATATTTTATAGTGTTTTTCAAATTTCCCCCCCAAAAGAGTAGTCTCTGATTATTATACTCCTAAATTGGTCAATTTGTGGATTTGTTTCCCCCAAACTGTCCTTTATCAGATACTATTTTCTGGGTTGATTTCAGCAATACTTAGCAGCTGTGAAGTATTCTGTTCTTCTTGCTCATTTTTATACTTTGGAGTACTGTAGATTTGTATTTTACTTCTAGATGTTCAGTTGCATATTCAAAAAGCTTTGTTCCTGGTCTGGGTAGACATTGAAAGATATTGCCACCATTTAATTGTTTTTCACATGCAAGAAACTACTATGTATTATTTTGGGGTTCTTATTAACCCTTTAAGGTATGCATTAGGATCTGAACTTTAAAACTGTGGACACCTAGGCTGAGAATTACTTCACTTATTTAATGCCATAGTAAGCTAAGAGGGCTGGATGGTAGATAAGATATTCAAGCCCAGAGCTAGTTGGCACAGTAGCCCATCATTTTAGCCCTTTGCTACACAGACTCTTGACAAACTCTTTTTTGTTTCCTTTATGATATTCTATTATGCTGTTTCTTTCTGGGTGTGGTTCAAGTGTAATCCTTCCGAAATTATCCCAAAAATATTATTAAAGAGTCACCCAGTATAAACTAGACTTGATATTAGTATACTTACATATCAATATCATTTTGGATTGTCTTATCAAATTGGTTTTGTAGCACTGACCAATTGTCCTCTAAAATGTCTCATCCTCTTAATTTATCTGACTGCTTTACAAATTGTGTCTATTCTAGGTCACGTTAAGGTCCGAACGTAGAAAAGACTATGCTCGTTGATCACCATGAGCTTACTCATTAGAGAGAGGATGTCCATAGAGCTATTTTTACATTGAAAGTCTTCTGGATATAGCAACTTCATAATTTGTGTATTGTTGAATATTTCTCAGAGGTAGTGAGGAAACTGATTAAATTACTGGCAATATAAAGATCATAAAGATTAGTTGCAGTCCCTCTATTCAAGGAGCCAGTTGGGTTTTAACTTTTGTTTTCTTAATTTAATGGTTTATGGTACTTCACTCACTTTAGGACTGATGGTGTTTCCTCTAGCTCATTATCTCTTTCTTCAGTACCCCACTTATCATCTAGAAGGTGATTCTTGATGTGTTGCTCTGATCTCTGTCTCCCCCACCCCCCGTGATATCCTCATTTGCCTAAAGACATCAGATATTTTTCTTTTTCTTTCTACTCTTCACAGTGATGAGCCCAAGGCTATTGGGGGGTCATTGAGTGGACAGTTACGAGACCACACGAAATTCATTATCTCTTTTAAGTTGAATTTTATTCATAAAATTCATGAGTTACACAAAATTCTCTCCAAGGATGCATTTATCTAGGGTGACCATATGGATTAAAGTGATCACAAGGAAATAGAGATGCAGCTAATCAAAAGAAAGCAAAGAGTGGGGAGGTGATAAACATGTGTAGTGCCTCATCTTATATTAAAGAGGGAACTTCTGAGAGTCAGGCTTTGTATGAAGAAGTCTTCAAAAAGAATTTAATAAGACAGGACTTCATAAAAAAAAAAAGAATCCCCCAAACACTGATTGTGCAGAAGTGATGTATATTTCTTGTAAGATTGTCTAGTGCATTAACTTTATTCTTTACTATTACTCTGAGGATTCTGAATTCCTGAGTGTTAGCACTATAAATCTTCAATAGCAAGAAGGAATATCAGTCAATAAATACTTAACAGCAGCATAAATTATGTACAATGGAATATGTGAGTATTGCAGGGAAGCACATAGACTAATGGGCTTGCTTACAGAATGCCATAAAGACGAAGCATCCTGAATCTTTACAAGTAGGGTTACATTACACAGGAGAAATAATCCTTGCAAAATCATTATCTTACATTTTAGGAATGATTTTTAGAAAGTCAAAGGGTGACATATATAAAAATCTCTTAGAAACTGTAATCAAAGTTTCCTCAAGTACATAATTTATAATATACTTAATCAGATTTTTGGTTTTTAAAATGTAATTAGATCAACTGCAGGCATCTTAACAGAAGTTTGTATCTTAATCACTAACTGAAACAGTGAATCTATACTGACTTTTAATGTTAAGGATATGCTACAGTTTATTCATTTGTCTCTTAATGCTTAGATCCAATTTACTGAATAAAGATTACTAATTGTTTCCTAGAGGCATTATTTTTAGCAGTTTGACTGGGCAAACCAACAGAGGGTTAAAATTATAATTAAACAAAGATAGATTTCCCAGGAAGTATGAATTAGTCTCCAGTTATGTCTATATGATGTGGATTCCTGTTTTCTATATATTTATTTGTGAGATATGACAAATTATAAAGTCTAAGGAGAAATATTAGTGCCTTTTCTTTGTTCTCTCATATGGAAAATTCTCATGGAGAACTCTAGAACCAGTCAATAATAGCTGTTTCTCCCCTGGTTTATACTGTAGAAGTTCAAAAGAAATAAGCATAGAAAAGACAAGAAAATAAAAACTAAAATGATATATTATACTTAAATTGAAGTACCCCTTTCCTTTCATAATCAATTTTAAAGAGTAATAACATAATTTGCTTTTAAGAGAAACTAAGTTGGCAAGCCGAATTTATTCCTATGAACTTCATGCATTGATCTTGTTTTACAGATGAGTATTCAATTTCCCCTTGTCTTTGGATGCCTAAAGTTAGGCATAACTGAAATTACAGTATAAAACAAACCCTGTTGCCAATGTTTCTGTGCCTTCCTTTATATTTCAATAGAATTTCAATCAACCAAGTCAAAGTACTATAATGGTAAGATTGGCAGAGAATTTCATCATGAAAGAGTGTGTAAAACAAATTCAGATTCTTGACAAGCCCAAAGGTATGAGTTCATTTCATTAGCCATTTTTTCAGTTGTATGCCTATACTAAAATTTGACCCAGTACTTGATAGAAGGCTAATAATATGTCTGTATATGCAAGGAATTGTTCAACTACCATCCAAAAGCCAAATCTAGACTCTTGCCTGTTTTTGCAAATAGCACAGCCTTGCCCATGAGCTGATCTGCGTACAGCTACTTTTACCACTCTACAACAGCTGAGTTGAATAGCTCCCACATAGCCATTTTGATCTGCAAAGCCCCAAATACTGATGCTTCAAAAGTTTACATTCTTTAAATTTCCTGAACCTTGATATATACTAACCAACTCACCAATTACTAGTAAAAGGCAGAAGATTTATCCGATACTATGTGAAGAGAAACCAGAGTATAATTCATACATTATTGGGATAAAAAGAACTCAAGTGGTTATCTTGCCAGACAATCTCATTTGGTCAAAGAGAAAACTGTGGCTTAAGAAGATGATAATTTGTTGGATGTTACAAAAGTAATCAGTCACAATAGTACAGGCTATGAACCACTTAATCAATTAGTCCTTGCACTCTTAACTTATACGATAGAACTAAGCCCAGTCTCTCATATAACTGATCATAGAGGGCTTTGCTTTTATGCTTAGCAATGATAGGAAAACTTCGGGAAACAAATGTTCTTATGAAGTAAAACACACTGTGACAATGAAAGCTTTAACATTTAATTATAGTAATTATGTTGATTCGTTTAAATCTTTTTCTTCCTCTAAATGGTTACTCCCTCTTACCTTGGTTAGATCTTGTGTGTATTTTATTCTAAATTTTGTGGTATCTATTTTGGGGGAATGTTGTAAGATATATGTTAATGGGGAAATTTGTGTCAGCATAGTTTAAATAATGGTTTCTAGGAACTTCAGAGACTGTGAATGCCAAGTTCATGCTGCTACCTCCAGAAATATTTTTTTTCCAAATTTTAAAATTTTATTATTATTATTATTAGAGGATAACATTTCATTTTTTTGGTTGTAAGTGATATAGAATCACAACATACATGCAGTCATACTTAAAGTTAGGGCTATGATGACCATCATATTCCACCACCTTTACTGTCCCCATGCCGCCTCCCCCCTTACACCCCTGTGAAGAGAGTTCCTCCATTGTTCCCATGTTCTTCCCCACATTATGGATCAGTATCTACTTATCAACGAGTACATTCGGCATTTGGTTTTCTGAGATTGGCTTACTTCACTTAGCATGATATTCTCCAACTCCATCCATTTACCTGCAAATGCCATAATTTTATTCTCTCTTATTGCTGAGTAATATTCCATTGTGTATATATACCACAGCTTCTTTATCCATTCATCTATTGAAGGGCATCTAGGTTGGTTCCACAGTTTAGCTATTGTGAATTGAGCTGCTGTCAACATTGAAGTGGCTACATCACTGTAGTATGCTGTTTTTAAGTGTTCTGGGTATAGACCGAGGAGTAGGATAGCAGGCTCAAATGGTGGTTCTATTCCAAGTTTTCTAAGGAATCTCCATACTGCTTTCCAGATTGGTTGTACCAATTTGCAGTTCCACCAGCAATGTATGAGCATGTATTTTTCCCCACAACCTCGCCAACACTTATTGTTGTTTGTATTCTTGATAATTGCCATTGTGACTGGTGAGAGATGAAATCTTAGGGTAGTTTTTATTTGCATTTCTCTGATTGTTAACAATGTTGAACATTTTTTCATATGTCTGTTGATGGATTGTATATCTTCTTCTGTGAAGTTTGTGTTCAGCTCTTTGGCCCATTTATTGATTGAGTTGTTAGTTTTTTTGGTGATAAGCTTTTTGAGTTCTTTATATATCCTGAAGGTGAGTGCTCTATCGGATGTGTGTGTGGCAGATTTGTTCCCAAAATGTCAGCTCTCTGTTCACTTCATTGATTATTTCTTTTGCTGAGAAGAAGCTTTTTACTTTGAATCTTGATTTTACTTCTTGTGCTATAGGAGTCTTGTTAAGGAAGTATGATCCTAATCCGACATGATGAAGATTTGGGCCTATTTTTTCTTCTATTAGGCGTTGGGTCTCTGGTCTGATTCCCAGGTCCTTGATCCACTTTGAGTTGAATTTTGTGCATGGTGAGAGATAGGGGTTTAGTTTCATTGTGCTGCATATGGATTTCTAGTTTTCCCAGCACCATTTGTTGAAGAGGCTATCTTTTCTCCAGTGTACATGTTTGGCTCCTTTATCTAGTATAAGGTAACTGTATG
>CM053402.1:25841814-25881544 GCA_028644305.1 Xerus rutilus
GCATCTATGTTCATCAGGGATATTGGTCTGAAGTTTTCTTTCTTTGATGTGTCTCTGTCTGGTTTTGGAATCAGGGTGATACTTGCCTCATAGAATGAGTTTGGAAGAGTTCCCTCCTTTTCTATTTCATAAAATAGTTTGAGGAGTATTGGTATTAATTCTTCTTTGAAGGTCTTGTAGAACTCAGCTGAGAATTCATCTGGACCTGGGCTTTTCTTGGTTGGCAGGTTCTTGATGGCATCTTATATTTCCTTGCTTGAAATTGATCTGTTTAAGTTGTGTATGTCCTCTTGGTTCAGTTTGGATAGGTCATATGCCTTTAGAAATTTGTTGGTGTCTTCAGGATTTTCTATTTTACTGGAGTATAAATTTTCAAAATATTTTCTAATTATCCTCTGTATTTCAGTAGTGTCTGTTGTGATATTTCCTTTTTCATCACGAATTTTAGTAATTTGGGTTTTCTCCCTCCTTCTTTTCATTAGAGTGGCTAAGGGTTTGTCAATTTTGTTAATTTTTTCAAAGAACCAGCTTTTTGTTTTTTCAATTTTTTTAATTGTTTCTTTTCTTTCAATTTCATTGATATCAGCCCTAATTTTGATTATTTCCTGTCTTCTACTTCTTTTTGTGTTAATTTGTTCTTCCTTTTCTAAGACTTTGAGATGAAGAGTCGATTCATTTATTTGTTGACTTTTACTTCTTCTAATGAATGAGCTTATTGCTATGAACTTTCCTCTTAACACTGCCTTCATGGCATCCATAGATTTTGATATCTTGTATCAGAGTTTTCATTTGCCTCTAACAAATTTTTTATCTCTTCCCTGATGTGTTCTTTTATCCATGCATCACTCAATAGCATATTATTTAGTTTCCAGGTGATCGAGAGTAGTTTCTGGTTTTTAATCTGTCATTGATTTGTAATTTTATTCAATTGTGGTCAGATAGGATACAGGGTAGAATCTCTATTTTTTTTTTGTATTTGCTAAGACTGGCTTTGTGACCTAACATATGATCTATTTTGGAAAAGGATCCATGTGCTGGGAATACATCCAAAGTGTATTCACTTATTGATAGATGGAACACTCTATATATGTCTGTTAAGTCTAAATTATTGACAGTTTCGTTGAGATCTATGGTTTCTTTCTTAAGTTTTTGTTTGGAAGATCTATTCAATGGTGAGAGAGCTGTGTTAAAGTCTTCAAGTATTATTGTGTTGTGGTCTATTTGATTCTTGTATTTGAGAAGCATTTGTTTGATATACTTAGAAGCCCCATTATTTGGGGCATAGATATTTATGATTGTTATGTCTTGTTGATGTATGATTCCCTTAAGAAGTATGAAATGACCTTCTTTATCTCTTTTCACCATCTTTGGTTTGAAATCCACTTTATTTGATATGAGGAAGGAAACTCCTGCTTATTTTGGGGTCCATGTGAGTGATATGTTTTTTCCCACTCTTTCACTTTCAGTCTGTAGATGTCTTTTCCTGTGAGATGAGTTTCTTGAAGACAGCATATTGTTGAGTCGTTTTTTTTTGATCCAGTCTGTCAGTCTATGTCTTTTAATTGGTGCATTCAGGTCATTTACATTCAGGGTTATTATTGAAATATGATTTGTAATTCCAGTCATTTTGGTTTGTTTTTGGTTTTTACCTTGACTTGTTTTCTCTTTTGAATGGTCTTTCCTTTAGGGTAGTTCCTCTCTTTGTAAATTTTCATTGTTGGTTATCATTTCCTCCTCATGGAATACTTTTGCCAAGAACGCTGTGTAGTGCAGGCTTTCTTGCTGTAAATTCTTTTAACTTTTGTTTATCATGGAAGGTTTTTATTTTGTCATCAAATCTGAAGCTCAGTTTTGCTGGATATAGGATTCTTGGTTGGCATCCATTTTTTTTCAGGGCTTGGAATATGTTATTCTATAGTCTCCTGGCTTTAAGGTCTGGGTTGAAAAATCTGCTGAGATCCAAATTTGTCTCCCCTTATATGTAATCTGGTTTTTCTCTCTTGTGGCCTTTAAAATTCTGTCCTTATTCTGTATGTTGGGCATTTTCATTATAATGTACCTTGGTGTAGATCTGTTTAAATTTTGTATGTTTGGTGTCCTATAAGCCTCTTGTATTTGATTTTTCACTTCATTTTTCATATTTGGGAAATTTTCTGATATTATTTCATTGAAGAGATTGTGCATTCCTTTGGTTTGAAATTCTGCACCTTCTTCTATCCCAATAAATCTTAGATATGGTCTTTTGATGCTGTCCCATATTTCTTGTATGTTCTGTTCATGATTTTTTACCATCTTCACTGTATGGTCAAGTTTATTTTCAAGATTGTATATCTTGTCTTCATTATCCGAGGTTCTGTCTTTCAGGTGGTCTAGTCTGCTGGTGATGCTTTCTATTGAGTTTTTAACTTGATTTGTTGTTTCCTTCATTTCAAGAATTTCTGATTGGTTTTTTTTCATGATCTCGAGCTCTTTCTTAAAGTAATCTTTTGCTACTTGTAATTGCTCTCTTATCTCTTTGTTAGAATGATCAATGGTTGCTTGTATTTGCTCTCCTATTTCTTTGTTGGATTGATCAATTTTTGCCTATAATTGCTCACTAATGTCATTCTTTAATGCTCTGATCATTTTAATTGTGTACATTCTCAATTCTTTCTCTGACATCTCATCAACTGTTTTGTCAATGGATTCTGTTACAGTGGTATTGAGGTTCATTTGGGGCACTTTCTTCCCTTGTTTTTTCATGTTGATTGTGTATCTTCCTTTCTTGAAATACTGATCTGAGGTATTGCCGCTTCTATCCTATAATCTTGTATTGACACTCCAGATTACCTGTGTCTCACCTTGGAGCTACTTCTGTTCCCCCAGTGTCCCCAGATGGGCGCTACTGCCACTAAAGTTGGTGGCAGAGGTAGTGGATGTACCTCTAGAGGGCAGTGGGAGTGGCCTTGGCTGGGCTCTGGAGGCAGCCCCTGAGGGCTGTTTTGCCCCTCTCTTGCGCTCTTGCTGGTGAACAGGAACTCTGGAGTGGAACTGGAGGTAGGCCCAGGTCTTACTTAGGCAGGGTCACAAGACTTTATAGTTCATAAAGCAACACCAATCAATATACATGAACTCATTTCATTATTTTAAAATTATTTTCAATTCACTATCATATACAGAAAATATATATGCCAAGCATTCTAATAATCATCACTGATTTATGCAGCTTGTTGTCTTGGTGTCTCCAACATATTTAAGAATTTACTTCAAAAATTGTATACTTTTAAATTAATATCTAGAGTGAGTTAGAAATATGCTAGGAGCTGACTTAACAAGTGGAGAAAAAGTAGCACAGGTTGCTTAATTTGACTTTGTAATGGTCAAAGCACCAAATAGGTGACAGATCTAGTATAAGAATTTATGACTCCTGGCTTAAAATTTATACTGCTCAGTTATACCTGTTCTAATGCCAGAGGAAAACAGTGTTTGTGTACTTTTGAAAATTATTCTTTGCATTTTGTATTTGGTAATCTAGTAAAAAATATAAAAACAATTATTAGGTGATAATAAGATTCTTTCTTGGTGGGAGGGTACTGGGGATTGAGCCTAGAGGTGCTTTATCACTAAGATACTTCCTAGCCCACCATTTTTTTTTTTTTTTTTTGTGAGGGAGAACAGAGTCTAAGTTGCTTAGGGCCTTTGTAAGTTGCTAAAGCTGGCCTTGAAGCTGTGATTCTTCTTCCTCAGCACCTGGCAAGATTCTTAAAATTAGTAACATTAGTTAAGATTAAAAATCTTATGCCTAGATAGACTTTATAATTCATAAAGCAACACCAATCAATATACATGAACTCATTTCATTATTTTAAAATTATTTTCAATTCACTATCATATACAGAAAATATATATGCCAAGAACTGTATGCACACATACACACCTCTCTCACCTTTCCACCTGTCACTAAAATTTCCACTTCCTCCACAGGCAGCCCTGGACCTAAGTTATATGGTAATTGTTTCCTTGTATTTCTTCAGTTTCACAACATAAGTGTGAATCTCTAGTTTTGCATGTTTTTAAAATTTTATATAGATTAAATCACATAGCAACCTTATGTGTCTATCTTCTTTCATTTAAAAACATTTACAAATTCATGTATTTTGTTTATTTGCATTGCTATATTAGCTTATATAAATATAGCACAATCATTATGTACTCTACTGTGGAAGGATGCATAGATTATTTCCAATTTAGAGATTTATGCTTAATGTTCCCATGAACATTTTTTGTCCATTTTTTACACATATGTATGCTGTTCCAATATGTAGAATCATCTTTGAGTTCACCAATGCTTTCTTCTGTGTAGTCTAGTCAATGCTTTCTTCTGTTTAGTCTAATCTAAACAGAAGAAAGCATTGGTGAACTCAGAAAGATCATTCTAAGTAATTAATTTGGAAGAGTCAAAAGATGAAGAATGAAAAAGAAGCTTAATTGAATTATGGGAAACCATCAAACAGACCAATACACAGGTTATGAGTGACTCAGAAGGAGAACTGAGGAAGAAAGAATGAGAAAACTTATTCAAAGAAATAAGGGTTGATAATCCCCAAATATGGGGGATGGTCATTCAGATACAAGGAACCCAAAGGGTACCAAATAAAATTAACCTAAAGGAGGCTGCACTGAGTCACAATATAAACAAATATTTTAAAAGTCCAAAAAGACAATTTTGAAGGCAGCAAGAGAAAACAAACTTGTTACGTAGAAGGGAACACCCATGAGACTACCAATGGAGGTTTCAACAGAAAACCTGCATGCCAGAAAGGAGTGGGATAATATATTAGTGTGTTGAAATGAACAAATAAATCAAGCAAATACAACACTATATCAGGTAATACTATTTCTGACAAAACTCCTTCAAAAGTGGAAGAGAGTAACAAAATACAAAGCTGTTACCTACCTAGACACACTTGACAAGAAATCTAAGTGAAGTTCTTGGTAGAAACAAAAAGGATTCCAGGGAGTAACACAATAACATAAGGAGGTTTCAAACTCACAATAAATATAAATGAGTAGACAAATAGAGAATATGATATTACTGTAATGGTTTGAGTAAATAATTTTAAATTGTAGGATATAAGACAAAATATAATAGTATTAAAATTACTATAGTTAAAAATAAGTTGAAAGCATACAATGTAAATGTAAGTAAATCATGATAGAAATAGACTGAAAGTGAAGGAATAGAAAAGATAGTCCATGCAAATGTTAACTAAAAAAAAGCAGGGGTCGCTCTTCTTAAAATTTTAAAAATTGTGGCTCAATGGTAGAATGCTTTTTAGCATGTGTGAGGCACTGGGTTTGATGCCCTGCACCACATAAAAAATAAAAAAAGAAAAGAAAGTTAAAAAAAATTGGATTGTTCAAAAAATTTTTAAATATTACTTTGAAGTAAAAATCATTACAACATTTTTTAGTGATAAAACTTCCTTTCATCCAATATAACAATTAAAAATATATAAGCTCTCAGATTTAAACATTAAAATTAGACAATATTAAAAATATGCATTTTTGTAAAAAAATACAACTGAAACTTCAACATCAAAGTACCTGTAAGCATAGAACAAACATTGGCAGATTAAAGGAAAAAACAGACAGCAATAAAATAACAGTAGGAGACTCCAATATTCTATTTTTAAAATGGATAAAGCATCTAGAAAAAAGATCTATAAGGAAACACAGGACTTGAATATCATGACAAAGCAAATGGACTGAATAGATACATGTAAACATTCTCCAAAAAGCTGCAAAAGACAAATTCTTCTCAAGTGCATGTGGATCTTCCTACAGTATAGGTCAGATTTTTATTCACAAAACAAGTCTTAGCAAATCTAAGGATATGGACATCATAACAAGTATCTTTTCTAACCATGATAGAGTAAAACTAGAAATCAGTAAGCAGCAGGAAAACTGGAAAATTGACAAATATGTTGAAATTAACTATCACATTCTTGAAGGGCCATGGGTTTAACGAAGAAATGAAAAGGAAATCAGAAAATACCCGAGACAAAAGAGCAAACAAACAAAAAAACCCAAATAGCAAAACTTAAATACATAAATTCAGACATGAAACGAGAGATATTACAACTGATTTATAGAGATAAAAAGGATCATAAGAGAGAACTATAAACATTTATAAACCAATAAAATGGATAGTCTAGATTAAAATGGTTAATTCCTAGGAATATATATCCTTACAAGAATAAATCATGTAGATATCCTTACGAAAATACCCATGGCATACTTTTTTTATTTCTAGATTATTTAAAATACTCAATACAATGTAAATGCTATGTAAATAGTTGTTATACTATACTGGTTAGAGATTAATGACAAGGAAAATTAAGCATGCATGTATTCAATATATATGGATATACATATATAACCATCCCTAAATATTTCATTAAAAACAATTAATACATGAATTCCAGAAAGTTTAACATACCAAAAGCAGTTGAGTTTCTATACACTAAGAAAAAACTATTTGAAAAGGAAATTTCAAAAGGAATCCCCCTTACAATGACACCAAAACAAATAAAATTCCTCAGAATAAACTTAACTGAGGTGATGAAAGCCTCATATACTGAAAACTATGAAACATGAATGAAATAAAACATATAAAGAAGTGGAAAGACATCATGTGTTAATGGACTGGAATACTTAATATTGTTAAAACGTCCATATCGCCTGATTCAACATAATCCTTACCAAAATCCCCATGGCATTTTTAAAAAATAGAAATAACACTTTTAAAATTCAGATGGCACCACAAAAGACCTGAATAGTCCTATCAATCCTAGGAAGAATAATAAAACTAGAAGCATCACATTTCCTGATTTCAAATTAAGTCATCCCTCAGTATCCATGGGGGATTGGTTTCAGGAATTCCTGTGGATTCTAAAATCTGGAGATACTCAAATCTCCCATATAAAATGACCTAGTGTTTGCATATAATCTACACAATCTTTCTGTATATTTTAAATCATCTCTAGATTACTTATAATACCTAATACAATATAAGTACTATGTACATAGTTGTTATGCTAAATTGGTTAGGGATTAATGACAAGGAAAATTAAGACATGTTTAATATAGATATGATTTTTTTCAAATATTTTCAATCCAATAAATATTAAATCCTTATTTCAAATGTGGAATTCACAAATACAAAGACCAATTCTATATTACAAAGCTACCATAATGAAAACATTATGATACTGGCATATATAAAGACGTACAGACCAACCTAACAGAACAGAAGGCCCAGAAATAAATCCAAACATGCATGCTCAATCCACCTTCTACAAGAATATACAATGGGAAAAGGATAGACTCTTCAAAATGTGTGCTGGGAAAGTTCAATATCCACATGCAAAAAGAAAAAAGGAGTAAAGAAATGGGACTTGTCTCCTCCACGATGCATACACAAATCAACTGGAAGTGAATTAGAGTTAAATCTAAAGCTGTAAAACTCATACCAGAAAACATGGGAGTTGACCTTGGTCATGATCTCCTGGATAAAAAGCACAGACAACAAAAGCAAAAAAAAAAAAAATTAAGTGGCACTGCACACTGCACTAAACTGCAAAGCTTCTACACAGCAAATAAAACAATCAAAGGAATGGAAAGACAACAAAGAGAAGGCAAGAAAATATTCTCCTTTAACTCCATATCTAGCCACTACCCCAGAGGCTCTATTCTTTCTCCTACTTCCCCTTTTATTTATGGCTTTTATACATGCATTCTGACTTTCAAACCTTTCATTCTATTAGATTTACTCCAGTTAATAGTACCAAAATTGCCTGTCTCCTACAAAATAGCTGAAGAATTCCTGACAGTGCAAGAGGATATCCTTCTAGTGCTGCATCTACTTTCTACTCAGAAGAAAAAAAAAGTTTTATTACTACTATAAATATGGTGGAACTAAGAAAAAGTATGAAAAAGCAGCTACTTTGTAGCATTAATTTTGTAATATTGTAAATATTACCTTGCACTCATAACAAAATTAAAGTACAGCACAACCTTAACTCTCTTGGTATAACATATGTGCTGGTGGCACCTTAATTATATTATCTCTGTTTAACTAGTTTCCTCTTTCTGCCCTCTTCACTTTGTTTCCACTGTAGATGCTTACCATAGTTTGCCTGAAGTTTAGGTGTCCCTTATTGTCCTTTGATAGTATAATATTTTGGCAGTCTTTCCTTTTTACATTGTGAAATGTGATTAATTGCTTTTCTTTCAAAATAAAAGTCTCTTTCCTTAAATCTTTCTGGCAAGCTTTCTGTAATCATGCCTTCCTAACAATTTTAATCTGCTAGTATCTGTCTTGGTGTTGCTTTACTCCAATTCATTTGTTTTCTCTCATTCTTATTCCATGCTCTCCAAAACTTAAGTGAATACAATTTATCTTCCTATGTACATCTACTTCCATGGAGAAAATGCACTAATTATACTTTCTTCAGATTATTGGATAATTTGTCATGGGCTCTCACAATATATTATATATTGATATATGATTTTTACATTAGTCTTGAGCTTATTATATGTATTATGTGTGTGTGTGTTTAAGAGAGAGATAAACAGAGATATACTCATTCCCAAAGGATGGATCCACTCTTGTACTAACTGTATAATTTAGGGCATATAACAGTAGCTACTTTAATAAACAGATCTTAAAACCATAGTGATTTAATCCAATTGGTGTTATTTCTTAGTTATGTAAAATTCAGCAGGTGTTCAATAACATCCTTCTATGGCAATGGTTCTGAGATCAGGGCTTCAATGATTTATGAATTAATCTGAAAGTTAAGGGATATGAAAACATAAAGGATTACATGAGTGGTTTCTTTATTAATGGGCCAAGAATGGGAGTGACAGAGAACAACTCCATGTACATAAATTAGTCAAAACTTCATAAGAGACTGATAAATGTTATCTAATTTATAGCAAGGAGGAAAGGGGAATTTTAGGGGGAGAATTCTCCTGTCTCTACTACAATGATGGAACAGAAGTCTGCAGTCGTAATTGTGCCAAAACATTCTATTTCATATATTTTTTAGTTTTAATTTTCCCTTTAATCTTGACATATCCTGTATTTCTATTCCCTGACATTTGGGTACTATCATCATAGATACAATATTCCATACTAAAATTCTTTAGAAGAAAGAGAACAAATTCAATGGATTTGTATTCTTTTTTATTTTTAAATAAATATATTTTAATTGACAAATAAAAATCTTGTGCATTTATCATATAAAATATGTATTGAAATATTTGTACATTGTAGAATGGCTAACCTAGGCTAATTAGCATATGCATTACATCTTTTAAGTCTTATATGTTCTTGGCCTCAAAGTACTCACCTTCTAATTGCTTGCTAAGTTGTATTAAAGATTGGATGATGAAATGTGTTATTTTCTATGAGTTATTCATTCAGAAAATATTTTATATATAGACATTTGTATCATATGGTGGTGTCTAGCTAGAAAAACAGGAAAAGATTAATAATTCAAGCTTTAAAAAAAGACTAAGAAAACACTATGGTAGGAGACTGAATTATTCAGCCTGGTTTCTACAATGATCTGATTCACAGGCTTTTACTATTTCACTTTTCCTGTGTTGACATTGCCTAACCCCCTCATCAGCTTTGGCTCATCAAATATTTGCATGTGCATAGAAAAAGATGTTACAGGCTGTTAGAATTTAAAGTAATTGAGATAATTTGAGTTGGTTATTATTATAATATGTGTTCAGTGAGTCTATTCTGAGAGTAACACATGGTTTCAATAAATCATGTGTTATAAATAAATCTATGAAATTTTTAGTGTTGCATGGAGATTTTTTTCTTCCCAAAGCTATATTCTTAAGAAAATATGACTTCCCATGGATCCTCCAAGTTACCACCAGAGTGATCAACCTTAAGGCATATATTTGATCATGTTACCTCTCTACATAAAATCTTACAGTAGCTTCTGTGATTATGGGATGACAGAAGAGGAGACCCCCTAGGAGACCCCTAGACCCCCCTGTCATCTGATGCTCTGTGCCTTGAATGTTATGTTCCTACAGTACTAGGTTACTTCAATTCAGAACAGGGCATTTTGCTGAATTGCTCTGCTATTGTTCATGCTTTACTATTTAAAATTCTTAGTCCTTATGATCTACTTTCTGATTCCTACTGATGTTTCACATATGTTTTCTCTAATTCCCCTGCTCCCACAAGCTGAATGCTTTCCTTCATGTACGAACCTTGTGCAATGTATCATTATGCTTTGAAATTATTTTCTAGTGTTCATTGTTCTTCTAGACTATAAGCTCTTAGAGGGCAACAGAGGATCATTAATTTAGTTTAATCTAATACACAGTGATATCCCCAATATATGGCCAGTGCTCCACAAATATTTATTGAATTGAACTGAACTAATAAAGTATCATAGAGAAGAAAATATAATTCAATGCTACAAAGATGATTGAAATCTATATTTGATTATGTTAAAGTGGCTTACTGTCTAGATAATGTGACATTCCAAATACCTATCTATTAGTAAACATCTGTAGTCATAACATGAATTATGATTTCCAGTATTGCCAGGATTTCTTTGGAAAAATAATTATTCAACACAATTTTTCTGGGAAAAATTTGCTCGAGACCAGAAGAAATATATTTAAAATTCTACTTCTATAATCTGAGTTACAAATGACACTACCCATTGATCAAATCTTTTATTGTAGTGTGTCAGAAAATGAAATGAGGCAGGTATCTTTTATGGTCAAAATTCACTGCATAAAACCTGTAGAAACATAGATGCCTAAAATATTTTCCTCTTTGGAGAGAGGCATATAATATTTATGTACATATGTACATAATGATATATTGCTTTTAAACAGCATCAAGTTATTGTTTGACAGGTGCTTCTGTCTGAGCCATGATAATCTAGGTTTTGCTGCTGTAACACATTGACCTCTAAATATTAGTGACTTCACATATAAAGTTGTTATTAAATAAATTATTTATTATTTATTAAATGAAGTTCCACTCTGCCCGGATCTCAGACATTACAGCAGCAGCACAAAACAAACTTCCTCTGTAATTATATTTTAAGAAAAAATTTTCTCCAAGTCCTTCATTATACAATGCACATGAAAAGAACATAAAAGAACTGTAGTTGTAGACCATTTCAACATATATAAGGCTCTTTCTCTCAAGTGTAGGCAATGATCCATGATAAAGATAAGTTACTACAAGATACTTCCACTATGAGGGCAGGTGGAAGGATAGTTAGATGGAAAGGTAAGGGAAGAACTGACCTGTCAAGCATATTGATAGTGTAGAAGACATGCTTGAGGTTCTGTTCTCATTTTTCCAATTTTTGTGAATTGAAAAATCTCATGGCCCGGCTAGCAGTTAATAAAATGCTTTCCCATTTCAACGTCCCTAAGTTCTGTCTCTGCCAAATGCCATCTTGAGACCTTTGTGAAGTACTTAAGCCCTCCAAGCCATGTTTTTCTATACCATTTATCCAGACAAAATTCCTACTAGATAGTTGTGAAAATTCAACAGAAAACATTGTAATTCCTTTTTAAAAATTAGTTTGTTATAGATCTACATAATATTGAAGTTCATTTTGACATAGTCATTCAAGCACAGAATATAATTTGCTCCAATTCAGTCCCCAGGATGTACCCATTCCCTTCCCTCATCCATCTTCTGTTCCCTTTCCTCTACTTTATAATCTTTCTTCTATTTATTTATAGATTTTTTTCTAAATTAGTGCAATTTCAATATTCACAAAGCTGAAATTAACCATGGTATACTCATATAAGTACACAGCAAATCTATTACATGATTTTTCTCTTTTCCCATCCCTCTTCCCTCCCACTCAATCCCCTTCCTCTACTTCACTGATCTCTCATCTATTCTCATGGGATTTTTCCTCACCTCTTTTTCTTTTCTTCCCCCTTCCTTATTTTAGTCTATCTACATATGAGAGAAAACATTCAACCCTTGACTTTCTGGGTCTAGCTAATTTCACTTAGCATGATGTTCTCCAATTCCATCCATTTACTAGAAAATGCCACGATCTCCTTCTTTATGGAGTAATACTGCATTTGTATTGTACCACATTTTATCCTTTCATCTGTTGAAGGGCACCCAGGCTGGGTTCCATAGCTGAGCTATTGTGAATTGAACTGCCATAACATTAATGTGGCTGCATTCCTATACTATGCTGATTTTAGATCCTGTAGATATATTTCAAGGAGTGGGACAGCTGGACCATATACTGGTACTCTTCCTAGTTTTGGAGGGAATCTTTCTACTGTTTCCAGAGTGGTTGAATATATTTTCAATCCCACCAACAGTGTGTGCATTTACTTTTTCCCCACATCCTCACCAATGTTTATTATTTGTATTCTTGAAAATTTTCATTCTGACTGGAGTGAGATATCTCAATGTAGTTTTAATTTGCGTTTCTCTGATTGTTAGAGACATTGAATATTTTTTCCTATTTTTATTGGCCATTTGTATTTCTGCCTTCGAGAAGTGTCTCTTTAGCTCTCTTGCCCATTTATTAATTATTCAATTGTCTGAGGTTCTTTCTTTGAGTTCTTTATATGTTTTGGATATTAATTCCCTATCTGAGGAGCAGGAGGCAAAGACCTTCTCCCATTCTGTAGGCTTTCATTATGCTCTTGTTTCTTTTCCTGTGCAGAGCTTTGTCAGTTGATGCTGTCCCACTTATTGAGTCTTGGTTTTATTTCTTAAGCTGCATGTGTCTTTTTAATGAAGTCAGTGCCTGTGCCAAAATGGTACAGTGTTGATCCTACATTTTCTTCAAGCAGCTGCAGAGTTAATGGTCTAATTTCTAGGCCTTTGGTCCACTTTGAATTGACTTTTCTGCAGGGTGAGAAATAGAAAACTTGTTTCATTGTTCTACATATGAAAATCCAGTTTTAGAACTTTTTGTTTAAAAGACTATTTTTCTACAAAATATGGTTTTTTGCACATTTGTTGAGTATCAGATAATTGTATTTATGTAGCTTTGTCTGTGTCTTCCATTCTATTCCATTGGTCTTCATGCCTATTTTGATGTCCGTGCCATGCTGTTTTTGTTACTGTAGCTCTGTAGTATAATTTGAGGTCTCTTCTTGTTCTGGATTGCTTTGGTTATTCTAGGTGTCTTACTCTTCCAAGTGAATTTTAGAACTGGAATAAAATTAACCAAAGGGGTAAAAAGACCTCTACCATGAGAATTATAGAAAACTGAAGAAAGAAATTGAAGATCCTAGAAGATGGAAAGATCTCCACTGATATTGGATGAGCAGAATTAATATTATCGAAATAGTAATAGTATCAAAAGTGTAATACAGATCCAGTGCAATCTTCATCAAAATACCAACAACATTCTTAATCATGCAATTTTTTTATATTATTCCCTTTGTTCTTCTTGGTAATATTCTATTCTTTTCAATCCAATGTATGTATGAAAAGGGGGATTAGAAACGAAAGAGGGGACAAAATATTCACTTGGAATAAGATCATGAAATAAAAATATTGATAATTTGTAACTTTATAAACCTTTCTTCCAAGAAAAAAACTGACACAGAAGCTCAATATAAGCTGATACCTACAAGGTGAAGTGGGTGTTGGGGGATCAGAGTCTCCCCAATTGGCCCTTTCACATCATGCTGGCTTATGCCAGCTATCTATGAGGTAGGACTTAACATTTACACAGTGGCTCAATCAGAGGCAGGAATTCATTAACTTAATGGAAATACACTTCTAATCAAGCACTAGCTGTTGAAATATTTAGATTCATTTTCATCCTAAAATTAAAACCAGACATTTCTTAAGTCAATATTTGTTGTGATAGTGTATTTGGACCTATTTTATTTTCTTACCTTTAATACATCATAAATAAAACTTTTCTTGCTTCCCAATTTTCTAATCAATTACATTTTCTTGGGGTTATTTTTAAATTATTGCATAAATTTTCCAGATGTGGGTTTATTATTATTTGTGCAGTTTATGAAGTAATGTCTTTCTGCCCTCTCAGAACATGTGTCTAGTTGATGCAAATCTATAGATAATTTCTCTTCAAATAATCCCATCTGTCAAAAATGTTTTTATGAAGCTGAATTCAAATGATATAAATCATCTCCTACGTTTCAAGTTCCTTTGCCTTTCTCATGTTTTCATTTTTCTTCCTTTGTCCTATAATTTTATCATTTCAATCTTCATTCACTGCAGCCTTCATTTTAATCATCCAATGAATTTTTTAATTCCAATAATTATATTGTTATGTCTAAAAATTAGGTGTGTTTCCATTTAAAATCTACCTACACATATTTTATATTATCCTATTCTTTTTCTCCCATTTTCATTATGGTACAATTGTCATATTAAAGTCATGTACTCACAGAGTATGGTTTGGTATTTTTTGATATACACATACATTGTGAAATGATGAAATCAAATCAATTAATGTATCTAGCATCTCACATGCTTATCATTTTTTCCCGGAGTGAGAATATTTTAGATGATGCTCAGTGGTTTTCAAGTGTGGTTTATTACTACCTATAGTTATTAGGTAACTATATTATATTAGATGCTTCCTCATGCATCTCCAAGACACGTTCATCCTAACTGAAAGTTTTTGTATTCTTTAAACAGCACCTCTCCCATTCTCCAAAACTCACCTCTCACCTCTGGCTGCTGGCAATCAACATTCTATTCTTTGCTTCTATGAGTTCAGTGTTTTAACTTCACCTCTGAGTGAAATCATGCAGCATTTGTCTTTCAATGCCTGGGTTATGTCACTTAATGTAATGTCCTCCAGGTTCATACATGTTGCTTCAAATAGCAGGATTTCCTTCTTTCTTAAGGATGCACAATATTTCATTATGCATAACATATTTTCTCTATTCACTCATCTGTCTGATGGATGTCTAGGCAGATCCGCATCTTGGCTATTGTGAAGAATGCTAGGATCAACATGCAAGCATCCATATTTCTCTATTCCTTCCATTTGGTTTCTTGTCCTTCAAAATATTCCTACTACCATTTTAAGGGCATGTAATGATGGTTATGATCACCTCTAGATCATTCAAATATTCCTGGTTCTTTAGAATATTGTATAATTTATTTTTAACTTCATGAGGACAGGCAGTGTTGGAGGACTCCAGATGTAAGTTGGGAGAAAAGGTCTAGTTTTTTTTTTTTCTTTTTTTAAATCTAGGTTTTGTTCATAGTTATATCCACAGAATCATTTCATGATCCAAACACCTCAAAGAATCCCCACTATTTTATTCTCACTTACTATTCTGATTTTATTTCAGTTGCTTTGGGGATTTGTTCTTTCTTCTGTCCAACTTGTCTAGGCATCTGAAAATAAGTGATAAAGATTTTGTTTTTGTGTGTTTGCAATTGAGAGTTGAGCCATGTGAGCAAAGTCTGCTATGTCATGAGTCTAATAATTTGTTTTTAAATAGAAATAATTTAATTACAAGCAACAACGGGGACAGGGTGTGTGCATGGGTGATGAGAAACTCCTCTATTTTCAGGCAAACATGCCAATTTTAAATAGTTTAATGTTTATATATTACACAATATACAGACTTTCTACTCTCCGTGGATCACCTGTCTGGAGATATTATTCTAATATCTTGCATGAAAATCTAGAGCTGCTAGGAAAGGCATTTTACATTATTACTCTGAAATTTGAAGAGCAGCTGGACTTATTGGATGGAAGAGAAATGCATCCAAATGTGTCTCTAATTGAATTATTTCCTCATCTTATCCTGCTAGACTTTCAGTGGTTGTTTTAAAATCATTTTTGAACCTTAGATTTCCCTTAGCAAAGAAAGCTTACCGCAGGAAAAAAAAAATCCCAACTTTCTTAAGCTTATGAGCACATGTCTACCTGGAAGGTCATTGTTTCCTAATGAAAAATATAAGAGATGTGATGAAGTGATGAACTTGGTTTTTAGCAAGTCCACCATGATGTACACGTTACAAGTGAATATTTCTCAATTCATTGGATAACTGATGTATGTCTAGAATCTTTTGCTGCTGTGTTGATGTAGAACTGCAGTTACTACCATATCCTCCTCCCTCTCCTCTTGCCCTTCTGAGCATTGTTAGAAGCAACCAGAAGACTTGAAACGGTTAACATGAGTAACCCCTCCCTAAGAAATTAACCTCCTCTCTTTTATTCCTTTCCCCCTTTCCAAGTAATGAACCCTCCAGGTTTATTTTCTTTCATCTCTTTACCCCACTTCCCTCCCATCATGCTCACAACCCGCAGGGGTTCTTGGATTGCGGTGCGCTCCCTGTGCATTCTGCCCCTTCCACTAGCCATGGGGTGTGTTCATACCCACATCACCATTGCCAACACCCATGCATGAGGGGTTTGACTTGTCCACAGATTTGTTGTGAAATGGGGAACACGTGTTTTCTTTATGTGCTACACTAAAACACGAAGTGGCAGAGCAGAGCTGCCTGTCCTCCCGGGTCTTGACAAGAGTTGCACTAACTACTGGTTAAAGATTGCTTGTAGCTCTTTGTGACTCTGGCACTATGAATTGGGGACTGGGTCGAAGCAAATCAAATGCCTTCTGTCTCTTTCAAAGCAACTCAGTTGGTTTTGTCCCATGGCTTTTGGCATCAAGATAGTGACCACAATCTGATTCAAAATGGGACCTGTTAAGTTAACTCTCAAGAGTCTTCATTAGGGCTGGGATTGTGGCTCAGTGGTAGAGCGCCTGCCTCGCATGCATGAGGCACTGGATTCGATCCTCAGCACCACATAAAAAAATAAAGATATTGTGTCCATCTACAAAAAAAAAAAAGTCTTCGTTAGTGGATGGGCCTTGAAACACACATGGCTGGTGTATCAATTGGAACTTGAACCTCAGTGATCATTGACATATTTTGGTGGAGAAATTAAGTTGAAATTAAATTCCAATTACATTGGAAATGTGAAAGAAAAAAAAATCTTTCTCAAAGGACACAAAACATCAATAAATTCTTGTGATGTACCCTGTAGCCGGTTTCAATACAAATGGGGCAGTCTGTCAGCTTCTGGAAAAAACGTGATTCCATCATTTCATACCAAAAGCACTGTGACATTCAGCTTTCTCTGCTTTGTCTATTAAAGTGGAGGAGTTGGGGCGATGTAGTGTTTTCTGTCTTCCTTCTAAGAGGTGGATTATCTTCAAAGAAATGTGTGTGTGCCAAGTTTAGGTATTTCATTACACTTACTTGGAATAAAATAGGCCCTGTTTTTTCTCACTAGAGGTCTATTTATTGGAAGAATAAATGCCATATATCTTTGACTTTATTTTCCTTTAAAATCAATCAGTCACTGTTTGGACTCTTCTCCAAATTGCAGAAACAGATTAATGCTGCAATTATCTGTATTAGTAATTGAATGACTCTGATGGCAAACTTCAGAGACATATTGATTTCCCAACCTTTCTAGATAAATACCCCTTCTCACCAATCTCAAGGAAATAGGCACCTTCTGCCCTAAACACTTAATAACAATGTGGTCTCTTAACCAAGAACTCAAGAAAGCCAAGTGGGTATTCACTCATCGAAGACATCCCTTGCTAAATCCAGATTTTTTCTTTGTTATTCCTGTATATTCTCCATTTTTTCAGGTTATACAAACCTCACACTTTTTGCCTAATGACATTAGACCCATCAGGATACCCGTTTCAGCTCAGCCTCTGAATGGCCAGAACAGGGATGCTTAGGCAAAAGATAGTACTCACTTTCTCACGCCAAGTTATCTCATGATAAATCTAAATCTATCTAATGACTAGGGTGACCATATAATTTATCATCTAAATGAGTGCCCTTCTGAGATTAAATGGATCTATTGACTGAATGGGATACATAGAAAAGAGGTGAGGTGGTCTACAAGAAGAGGGTATATGGTCAGACCTCTTTTTTTTTTTCCACTGATTTTTAATATTTTTTTACTGATTAAAAAAAAAAAAGAAAAATGGGAAGCTTTGCTCAAGAGGCCTTGCTCTATCTGAAACAATAAGTAGCACATCATTTTCAGAACTAAGATTCAGATTTTCAGAACTAAGATGACAGTCTTCCCTGAACATCTAAAACAGTGTGTCTATTCCCAGCCCTCCATCTTTTAAGAAATGTTAGTGATATAGTTAGTAATTAATATTAAAATATTAATTATGTTTACATAATGTTTACAAGTTTTTAAACTATCACACAGGCTAGCATCTTATGTAAAAACCCTTTTGCACTTGTGTTAATTAATACTGTTCTTTTTTTCAGATGAGGAAATTGAGTCAGAATTAAAGGCTAATTGTCATTTGTTTCTCTTGCAGTCATTTCAGAAAGGCAAACTGAGTATCCCAACTCTCCTACCTGTCAGTCTCTATGCCAGGGATTAAGATGAAAACAATGCAGTCCCTTCTCTCAAGTTGCTTATTGTCTAAAGGTAAGAGAGACACATACTGCAAATCTAACTCAGTTTTCCTATCCAGCACACTTTGTGTGAAAGCATAATAACCTACTGATAGGTTGCCACCTAAAGTCTATGTATTATAACTCTACTCATAACAGTTGTCCATATTTTGCAATGATTTCATGTAATATTTTGAAACTTTCGATTCTTCTGGTTTTTGTTGTCTCTTTAAACTGCAACATTAGCTAGTATCTTATGTAAAAACCCTTATGTTGTTCCCTGAGAAGTTGGGCAAGGGATAGATCCTTTGATAGACCAGGGAACAAAAGGAGCCAAGTTTCTGAACAGGCTCCTCTATATCAGTGATTAGAGCTCACGGCAAGTGTAATAGGGATTTACATGATGTCTTGGAAGTGTGATTCTCAGAAAAGAATAAAAACTCAAGATTACTGCACACTGCAATTATGGAAGCACTTTAGGTCAATACAAGGGAAGTGAAATTAGATCATAAGGAATGAAAAACCACATGGCTCAAGAGTGGGCAAGGGTATTTTCAAGACAGTTTCAGAAAATGCTTTTGTTTCAAAACATGATGCCAATGAGTTAGTTTTAAGGACCATCACAAGTTTTTGTAGCAATGAGGCACAGGCAAGTAAAGATGCAGAGTAATCATGGTCCAATGCTTGAAACTGGCTGGATGGGACAGCATCCTTGGCATCACTCGGGTGGTTTCAGAAATGTAGAATCTCAATTGAACTGGATGTTCAGGTGAGTCCTACACATGTCAATCTTCAAGAAGCACAGCTGTGATAGGACTGTTTATAGAATGCAAGTCAGCATTTCAAGAGTTGTAAGTTTTCATAATAGCCATGCAGTAGATGTAGTTCAGATCACCTAACAGAGTTGTCTGAAGGGGGAGCTGCTTCAATTCCTAGTCAAAGCAAAGTAAACTCTTCCAATAGTATGCTCTGTCTCTGAAAAGTAATGGATAAGCCTCAGTATTCTGTTTTGACTAGTGCCAAGTAGATGTGGCCTCTGATTTTCCTTCTCTGGATTGCAATTCCTCTTCTAAATGTTCACTCCCAGTGGGAGCAAGGGATGACCTGATTCATTGTTCTAGTCTGAGGAGATTCCATCTGCTTTCATCACATTCTTATGTATTCACCATGGGTAACATATTAATTCGTTTATGCACGGTAAATGCTAAGTCTTAAAACTTTTCATAAAAGAGGAGATGGCAGAGGGGGTACCACTTTGTTTCATTTTTTTTGTTTGAGTGAAAAAGACATCCTTTGGGTAACTTGACAGATAGTAGCATTTAAGGAAATTGCTCAGAAGAAAGGACTTAAGTTAGTAGATGACTTCTTATGACCCTAAAATTTTATGTTTCTCCAAACACAGCATAAGGTAAAGGAGAACATTATGAAATTAAACCATCTGGGATTTAATTCTCTAAGTTTATCCGTATGAGCTATATGAATTCAAACAAGTTACTTAACATTTCCAGGTTTCTAATTTCTTACCTATAAGATGTAGATAATTATACTTACTATGAAGGAAAGGTTTAAGATGTAACAAGATGATGTATATAAAGTTCCTAATATAATGCCTAGCCCCTGTTTAGCCTTTTATAAATATTAGATCTCTTACTGTCACCCTATTTTTCTAAACTGATAAAAGTGTGAAGGAAAAGCCATTTGAGCTGTTTATTTTCTTATTATATCATCTTGGAAAGCACAAACATCCAGGGGAAAGAGATTGCATAAATGGAATGCACATTACATTTTAAACATGATGATATCATATTCAAAAAACAGTGTTAGAATCTTATTAAGCTGGGAGCCTATAAGCAGACCATCCTTAAGTTCTGTGATATGAAAATACCAAATATGCTAGCTTATGAAACCTCAAAACAGCTCCAGACACATTTGCTAAAAACATAACATTTATTTCTAACCCACCATCTACTTGAAGCTTTCACTTTCTCTGGTGGGTCCCACAGGCAGGGACCTCTCTCTAGCAGCTATCCATCCCTCGCCAGGTGACCACATCACACACAGTGCTCCAGGCTTCATTTATTCCTATTACTTTTCTTCCATCAAAATTAGTTATCCTGTCCCATTCTTAGGTAGCATTGCCTTCAATTATGAAGATAATGAGCAATAAAACAGAATAATTCCTGTTAAAAGCAATAAACAAATAAAGAACATCTTTACTTTTAAATTAATAGGTATAGTGTGGACATTTTAATGGAGGTTTCTGGAGGTGACATTTCAACTGCATGTGAGAGTCTTGAGTGCTGTTCAAATCAGATAGAGCAGCACAGGGCAAGAGAGAATGTCCAAAGGAAGGTCTAGAAGGGGAGTTTCTAGCTTTGCTTTGGTCACTTACTGTTTACATGTGCAAAGGCTTGACTATATGTCCCAACACTTAGTGGTGCAATATTTAAGTACTTTTGAATCTAAAACAATTCAGTTGTAAGCACAAAGTCACACAGTTTCCACCAGTATATACCCTTGACAATTATTTTTCTCTACTAACAATACTATTCTTAATGACAAGAACGAATCAGTTTTCCAGTTTTTTAAAAGAGGCTGTAAAGATGAGATATACCAGAGATACTGATTAGAATGTACATACAAGTTTTGCTCACACACACAAGAAAATGTATGTTAGGAAGGAATTAATTATTACAAGGACACTAAGACCATTTCTTCCAAAAGATGAATAGATGAAATAACATTTTTCTTACTCAATACATAACCAAGGATGGTAATGGAGCAAGTCCAGAGTGGCAATTCAGATCTTACTTCAGAAAGAACATTATGTTCCCATTATTGCCTTGTTACAGTATTCTATTCTTGCTTAAGGAAGAGAATAGTTTTCTAAAATTCCACAGGGAGTTGTTAATAACCTTGGTTTGGGGACTTTTTTGGAATGGGTCTTAATCTATTCCTGCTTCTATAACAAAAAACCTCATACTAGGTAATTTACAAACAACAGGAATTTATTTCTCACACTTCTGGAAGCTGTGAAGTCCATGATCAAGGCACTAGCTGATTCAATGTCTTGTGAGGGCATGCTGGCTCATTCCTGTGACCTCAGATGCTCCTCCCATGACAAGAGACAGAAGAGCGAGAAAGCATCTGAAGCCTTTTTCACAAGGGCGCTGATCCTACTTACCTCCCCAAGACCCACCTCTAATACCATGACCTCAGAGTCTCAGCTGCAACACACAGAATTTGTAAGAATCTATGCACTTAAACCTTAACAGAATGATTCGACTTTTGTCATTATTTATCAAATTTTGACAAAACCAATGAGACTGAGAGGCAGCCCCAATAATAACTCAGTCCTTAGGATGTGAAAAGTGAAAGGTGTTGAGTTAACATTGTCTTCCTAGAGCAATGTCCTTAAATATTTTTAAAGAAATGCACTGGTTGAAACCATTACAGGAATCAATTTTCATCTGTTTCTGTATTGTACGGAATCTGTTGTTCAAAACAGTGATTCAAGATCACCGAAATCATCATTCTTCCTGTACCATCCCTAATACATTGTATACCAACTCACTCCCCACTTGTAGAACAGCCAGTTGTTGCTACAAAACCTCAGGTACTTAAGGCACTGCATACCTGTATTGTACAGCTGATGCCCACCCAGAAGGGGCAAGATTCGATAACTACATAGAATGTATTTGCTAAAGTCAGTGTTGCCCCAGTCATAACTCATCACTGTAATCCTCACCACCACTGAGAATAGATAGACCTCTTTCACTGAAATGTCAAGGGTGAATTATACATATCAAGAGAAAGTATTAGAAGTCAAAAGCTCAGAAATAGCATTGTTTTTCCCAGAATGCATCAAAATGGCATTAGTTCTCTGCTTTCCAATTGCTAGTGTTAAGCAGACACAAATGAAAACAAGACAACCTTCCTATAAGATTTGTTCCTTGCCAGAGGTCTTGAGCAGTAACCTATAATCCATCTAAAGGGAAACACAATATATCAGATGTGCAGTAGTAATTTAGGCAGGTTCATGTTGAAGAATTACTGAAAATGGTGAAACTTCTATTTTCAATTTTTTCTTTGGTCCACATGAAACCTTTATTCTAATCATTGTTTGAGTTAGAATAGCTAGAAATATTGAGCAAGGTGAGGACACTCCATACTCTCTAGTCACCCCATATGTAGCAGAGTCTCAATCCAAAACAATGATCCAGAGGCCTGTGTGCATATTCATAATTTCAATTTAGTTCAACCACTGGATTGATTATCAGTTATTTAATTACTATTGACCAGTTTCTGGAATTTAAAATGAAATTAGGTATCCTCCCTTCCTTTCAGGAGCTCAGGGTCTACTGGTAGATATTGATAAGAAATCATGTGATTATGAGACAGTGAAAGAGTTGGTGGTAAAAGTTACAAAAAGCAGTGGGAGAGAGCAACTTAGAACTCATGCAAAATGTTCATTTGTACATGAAAAAGAAGTTACATTCAGAAACAAATATATACCAGGAGTTCAATTTGCTCTTTCTGAAAGAATAGCATGTGGGGTTTTTCATCTCCATTTGCCCAATAAACAAAGAGAGAATGCATATAGACATAACAGAGCTCAATCAGAGGAAGTAATTCTTGGCTTTGTCATCTGTAGCCCTACAGATTTATGTAACTCCATTGCATTTTGAATCTAAATTTCTCTTCTTATAAAATAGATAAATAATACCAATCTAAAAAATCAGTTGTTATAAATTGAAATAATAAATATAAATATGTGGTACATGGAAATTATAATCTCAAGTGCCAACAATAATAATGCCAATGACACTAATACTAATAAAATCATCTGTTACTGAGAACTTAACATATGCCAGGCACTGAGCTAAGCACTTTACATGTGAGCTCTTTAGTTCATGCAAACAGCCTATAAGAATGGACTGTTATTATTTCTATTTTAACAAGGCTTATAAAGGTTTATTTATTTGTCCAAAGTGAAATAGAATGAGAATGGCCAAGTATGTATTGGTACTAATTAAGTGTCTGGACAATTTTAAACTGTCGAATATGTTAATTCATTTATTCTTCATTGTGAGACAAGGATCCTTATTTTTCCCACTTTATAAATGATATGGGCTTAATTGTGTCCTCCCAAATTGATACGTTGAAACTCTAGCCCTCACTACTGCAGAATATGACTATATGTGAAGATAGGGCCATTAAAGAGGTGCTTATGTTAAAATGAGGCCTTTAGGCTGGGCCCTCATCCAGTAGTCTGTATAAGGAGAATTATCACCCTATGTACATATATGATTGCATGAGGGTGTGACTCTGCATCATGTACAGCCAGAGAAATGATAAGTTGTGCTCCATTTGTGTACAATGAGTCGAAATGCATTCTGTCATATAAAACAAATTAGAACAAATAATAAAAAAAGGAAGAAGAAGAGAGAATGTGCAGGCAAGAGAAGACACCAGGGTATGCACACAAGAGAAGGAAGCCCATGTGAGGTCGCGGCAAGGAGAGGCCCTCTGTAAGCCAAGGAGAGAGGCTGTCAATGAGACCAAGCCGGCTGACACTTTGACCTTGAATTGAGAAAAAATACATTTCTGCTGTGTAAGCCACTCTGTCTGTACTTTGTTATGGCAACCCTAGCAAACTAACACCACAGGTGACTAACCATGGCAGAAAAGTTGCATGTGCTTAGTTATAGCCTTAGCACATGGGATTCAGACCCTAGAAGTCTCTCAGCAGAGTCCACATCCTAAATCTCTCCATATTAAACCATCTCAGGACATATGTGAAAACTGAAGCAGCGAGTAGAAATCACACACCTCAAGTTTTGCATCCCTATAACAGGAGAGCCAGGATTCACACTCAGGTCTATCTGATATATATGTATTTTAACATCCTCATAAATAGAGATTGAGAAAAATGTCAGCTTTGACACATGTGTGCATGCCACTAAGTTAACTTTCATGGATGTAAGGTGGTAAAATTTTGCAACAGAGCTCTCTAATCATTTAAAGCATTAGTACCATTTTCTGTATCAATTTCTGCCCATGGTAAGCCTCAGACTGGATCATTCTTTACATTATCAATTTAAACACAAATTTTATTTGTCATCTTGATGTCAAAAGCCTTTTAGTGCCTTCAGTAGCTACCAGAAGAACCATTATAATAGAGGAGCTACATTATCAAGGCTTTCTCAGGAGACAGACTACTTACACATATTAGTGACCAAAGAATTGAGAGCATTGCTTTGGATTGATTATCAGTTATTTAATGAAATCAGAGATTTTACTTTTCCAGTGCAAAGTACTCCTTTAAGATTTCTGACTTTCTTGGAAGCCACACATGGGAAAAGGGTCACACATTCTAAGAACTAGGAAAAATAAACCTCAGCCAGCCAAATTAAATTCCACATTTCAAAGATCTTCCCATTATGTTGTGTAAAATGCTTTTCATATTTAAATGTATTCCTTTTAACATAATGAGTATTAGTACTTATTCCTAAATTAGCAGCACATTCTTCCATGGGGGAATCTGATAATGGTACTTAAGATAAACACCACCAAGATTAAACATTTTGAAAAAGTACTAGTTAACAGTTTCTTAAAATGAATCTAGCATTCGAAGGTGTTAGCTTGCAAATGCAGCTTTTCAATGAAAGTTCTTAAGGCAAAAAAAATGAGCAAAGTAAACAAAAATATGTTTGTTCACTCTTTGGTATCATGTCTTTTGATATTTTATATTTTGATAATAGTTTATATATTAATGTCAATAATAAATTAAAGATAATAAAAGTTAATAACTTTATATATATATTTACATATGTACACATGTAAAATGTTTCATGTAATTCTCATGGCAATCCTATGAGTTAGGGAATGTTAGTATCTTAGTTTTGGAGATGAGTAAAGAAGTACTACAATCAAGAAGTTTATAGATTGAGGAATCATGGCTTGTCAAAAGACCCAACTCCAGAAGATACATATTCAACTTGTAGCTATAGAATGGACATTGTATCCATCCTCTCATTTATCTGTCCATTTACCCATTCATATCTTATACAATTACTTACAGAGTACCAGTTGTAATTTAGGACCATGTGAGGAAATGATAGGGATAGTTTCCACCTCAAAGAAAGCATCAACCACAGAGGCCATAAATGAATTTATTGTTGTATTACAGATGATATAATGCTTATATGCTCATATTTTAACAATATAATCATTTATGAGAGTATGTTCTACAGAATATTCATTTCACAATATGCTCAAAAAGAATGAAAAAAATCACTTACTGTATCCCCTTCTTGGAGACTCATATTTTACATTTGCCTACTTTAGGCTCTCATAAAAACCCAAACCCTTTAGATGCTTTCTTAAATTACTTGACCTGAAGACTTCTTTTATTTTTTGTAGATTCTGTTAATATTCTGAATTAATTTCTTATAGGACAATCTCAGAACATGGCTATCAATATTTATTGTTACATGACAGTTAACACTGCATCCATTGCTAAGACATTACTTAATAACCAATTTCTATTTATCATTAACCTGAAGGACATTACACACTTCCTAATTTTTAACTGGTAATCTCTAAAAACACAGATGGACAGAGCTAAAATGTCTCAGTTGGCCTGTCAGTCCTCCTGCCAATTGTGAGCCGGTGCTGACATGAATCTACAAGTCCTCTCTCTTACTCCTCTTCTCCCCTATGTGGCTGGTAGCATCCATATGCCAGGAGGAAGCCAAGGAAACGAAGAGGAAGGAAACAGACTAGCTGATTTTTTTCATTGTTGTTATTCTTCTAAGTTAATCTGTATAAATATTTAAAGGATGTATTTGGAACCTGTTGCCTAAAGTATTACCATAATATCCATGAAGTAGGTATGATTTTTTTTTTTCTTTTAGCTTTGACCAGTAGATAACTCCCTATGTGGTCAAAGAGAAACACCAACAAAGGTGTTAATAGCTAACACAAAAGGAATGGTGTGTATAGACTGGACAGAGTTGGGTCTAGGAAGCTAATATTCCCAGTAGAGCTAGGATCTAGTGTTATCTGATAATTTGCAGGTGCCGCTATAGTGACACCAAGAGAGCCTCAGTCAGAAGTCCATGGTTTCTAGAACCTGGACATTGGTGGCTATTAACTATATAGTAAATAACATAAAAAACATATGTGTTTTCTAACTCAGTCCTCACTAGACCTTCATGCTATAAGATTGATTCCACTTTTTACAGATGAGAAAAGTAAATTTCTGTGATACTCTCAGATTAATAAAAACTTTTAAAATAAACTATAATTAGTAAGCATCTATTATGTTCCAGGTTCTGTGCTGAAAAAGTGGGTGATAAAAAATTTAATAGTAATAATAATATTAAAATATAATTCTGCCACTATGATTTTTAAACTTATTGGGAAAGATGGAACCAAAAACATGATTTTAAAACCATATACTAAGTGAAAGCTGCAAAAAGAGAGTATTGTAGGAGCAACCACATCAGTTAAATTGTTTCAGTCTGTTAGTTGAGTGAAGATTCACAAACCTCCAGGAGCTCCTTTTTATTTTAATAAAAAAATTCCTTTTTTTAATTAAAGAAAATCTGCCTGCTTATTTCTACCTTCCTACAGAAGCACAGCAATGCAAGAAACACACCTAAAAGAAGCAATCATAAAAACATCTTAACTTGCCACCCCAAGTGATTTTCAGTCATGTTAAGAAGTGTGGATTGACAATTTTTTCAAATGTTTTCAAATTTTTAACCTCTTTTAAAAAATTTGCTAACTAGTTATATATGACAGTAGAACGCATTTCAACACATCATACATAAATGGAGACTAACTTCTCATTCTTCTGGTTGTACATGATATAGAATCACACTAGTCATGTAATCATATATGCACATGGGGTAATACTGTCAGATTCATTCTACCATCCTTCCTATCTCCATATCCCCTCCCCTCCATTCACTCCCCTCTGTCTAATCCAAAGTACCTCTATTCTTCCCTCCCACCTCCCTTATTATGAATTAGCATCCACATATCAAAAAAAAACAACACTCAGTCTTTTGTTCTTTGGGACTGGCTTATTTTGATATTATCCAGCATGATATTATCCAGCTCCTGGATAAACAGTTATTAAAGCTTCATTCAAAGGTAATACAGAAAAGGAAGAGAATGTGGCATGTGTTTTCAAATGACATGAGGAAATTAGGTACAGAATGTGGCCAAGTTAGATTTTAGAAGATCTTCTATAGATATGCTCTTGTGCAATGAATCACAATACTCAGAAATGCTAACCAGAATAAGAAGTTAAAAATTATCTCATTTAATCTATGTATAACCTTGGAGTGCTATCATTCATTTGAGTTAATCAACCTTTTGCCTCTTCAGAAAATAACAAGGAAAATTTTTACATAGCCATATTTTAAATAATATTCATAATCATATGGCTATTTTATAGACTAGTTTGCATCTATTAGTTGATTTGTCTTGGTACCAACTTTATTTGAATTGATCATTACAAAAGCAGCATTCAAGACTTATTTGGTGTGTGCTCTGTGCTTGGTAATCAGCTTCCCTCATTTTCTGTCTTTCTAGCAGAGTTTCATCTCCCTCCCACAGGCACTATGAGGTAAACACCTTTATCCTCTGCACAAAAAAGCAAGAGGAACACTCAAAGACATTTAGTATTTTGTCTAAATTCACACCTTTACTGTTTCCCAGAGCTGGTGCTTAGCTGGAAGTCTTTTTCTCTTTGTTTGGCTTGGGTCTTTGTTTTCCCCCCAGTCTGTTTTCTCTACCTCCATTGCACTATGCTGTGCAGAAAACTGGTGGAAGGGAAAGGACATCTCTATTTTATTTGTAATCAACATTAGAATGGGTGTGCAAATACTTACTTCCCATTCTAAGTTTCAGAATCTCAAAAATCTCTAGTGCTTTCTTATGAAAGGAATTCTTAGTAAATGGTTCAATCTCTTTTCTGATCAAGCACCACATTTGCCAATTAAGGGGTTGTTTAATTGATTATGCATTTGTTTCTGGCAGTGTCTCCTAATAGCATCTTCAGTGATATAATGCCATTATCTTTGGAGACTTTCAGGGTATAATCACAATGCTGTGTTGACCAGAGGTAAGGATCTGGACTGCTGGAACACTGCCTCTGTCAGTAACTTGCCCACTTAGATAAACCATTGATTTCTTTTCTTCCTGTCTAGTCACCTAGCATACTTAAGACAAGGCATTCTATAGGCAAGCTCTTGCTCTGACTTTTCACGGTCAGTTCTTGCCAACAGGAAACCTACCTCCATTCTCCTTTTACCTGTACAAGTGGATACTATGAGAAGGAGGGTGGGAAGTGAGAGTCAGAAGTCCCACTTACGCATATATTTATGCTAAATGCAAATAATATGTACTAAAATGAAATGTGAATTATGTCTGACAGGTTTCCTTCTCTGCTAAAAATATGGTAATGGACCTTTGCAAATGAGGTACTTTAGTGGTGCTGTTTTAATTGTCTATCTTGTCTCACTTAAAGGCATGTTCCTTTTCTAACTTCTGCTCCTCAGAAACTTCCTTCAACAGGTAATTCTTTCCTTTTATTCATTCATGCCATTCATATTTGTTGAGATTCTGTTATGCATCAATTTCTTTGCTAGTCCCAGGAGAAGTAAAGCTAAGGAGTCAGGTAAGGTCATTGGCCTCACAGAGGTTAAGGTAGTATTTTATCCTGAAAGAGCGAAACAACTAACTTGTGGATGCACAGGATTATTTCAATTCAGGATCAAAGCTGGGGCATTAAAGGAGAGTGCAATCAGTGGTAGGGATACACTCATCTGTTCCTCCTTCTTTTTTAATATAGCATTTACGCCACCTTCCTGACCATATAGACATTTCTGTTTAGGTTATGTAAATACTTAAGCACTGGGGCTGTGAGCAATCAGCCTGAAATCACCTTATGCAGTGGAGGTGCACTCCAACAAAGTTGTTTGCCACACCAAGGATCACAAAAAAAAATTCTGCTAAACTATGAAAGAATTTTTAAGGAAATAAAGGACTTATTCTTTCTTTTTTATGAGAGGTAGTGGCAAAGGAGTCTACAACACCTATTGCTTGCAATAGGAGTTCAGCAGGTTTGTAATATTCAGGAAACTGTTCTCTAAATAAGAATGTTCTTCTACTTTTCTCTTAAGAAAAGTAGACATGAGCTATTGAGACAGTCCAGCCCGTCACGGGTTTCTCCAGCACCCTCTCCCGCACTCCTTCCTGCAAATGACCTCCATATGTCCACTTTTCCTTCCCCTCTTTCCTTTGTTTATTTTTCCATTCAATATAAATTGGTAGGTCATCTGTGATCCGTGGCAAGCACTATTTTAAATTCTGAACATAGGGCAGTGAACAAGATTGACAAGAGATTTTATAGAATGGAGGAAAAGACAATAAACAGATTTTTAAAAATTTCAAATGACAAAGTACTAAATGGAGAATTAAAACAGTACTCAGAAACAGATTGATCCTATGACTACTCTCATTTGAGTCGTTAAAGGAAATTATCTGACAAGGTGATTTTTTTATTTTTATAAATGCCTTTTATGTTTGTTTATTGATGGATTGATTTACTGATTGATTGATTGAATGAATGATACTGGAGCTTACAGCCAGGGACATCTTACCATAGCTACATCCCCAGTCCATTTTACTATTTTTTTTTTTTTAAATTTTTGAGACAGGTCTCCCTAAGTTGCTGAAAGTCTTGCTAAACTGGCTAGATTGGTCTTGAACTTATGATTTTTCTTCCTCAGCCTCCCAAGTCAGCCACTACCAGACTGCAGATGATTTATAAACTGCAATCAAAATGACAGGAAGGAGCTGTGCAGGAGAGCATAAGGGAAGAGTATTATGGACAGAAGGAATGGACAAAGCAAAAATCTGAAGACATGTTCTAGGATAAGCAAGATCATTCCTGAGGCTGGTGGTTTCATCACTTGGAAGGGAAAAGGAACAATAGGAGTTCAGAGGGTGTGACATGGTAGAATACTCCGAGAATCCTGAGCCATACTAAAGAGCTTGGGTTTTATTGACTGTGTCCTGAGTAAAATAAGAAACCATTGAAGATATTCCATCTGAAGGACAGGAAAACTAATTTATATACTAAATTGATAACTCTCAAATTTATTGTGCACAAGAATCCCAGAAATCTCATTAAGATTCAGATTATGTTTCAGTAGGTTTGGGGTAGGGCCTGAGATTCTGCAATTCTAACAAATTCCTGGGCAATGCTAATTCTGGGTCAAAGTCAATCTTTTCAGCAATGAAGTTCTAGAAGATCCCTAAATATCATTGAAGAATCAGTCTCAGGCAGATGAGAAAACAAGCAGAAGTCTGTCTGGAAAACTTTTTCTGCAGCAGTTCTGGTGAGATATGATGGTGACAGGGACAATTTTAACGGTAGAAGTGGAGAAAGTGTTTCTTTCTGAATATGTTCAGCAAATGGAGGTAACACAGGTTGTTGATGACTGTATGTAAAGGACAGAGAGAGAAAATGATAAATCAGTGAAAACCACCAGAATTTTTGCTTGTAAAATTATACAGATGATGCCAGGATTAGGATTAAAAGCTTCTCATCTCATCCCCATTCCACACTTTGTCCAAGATTTAAATAAGAAAAAAAAAATTAAAAATACATGAATCAGAAATGCTAAAGGTACAAAAGAAAGTTATCTACTCCTTAATGATTTTATAATCAAACAATGAAGCATTTATAATTAATGGTGTTGATAAATAAACTTCTCAGAAGTTGAATTTCCCAAATCCACATGCATATAAAACATGACTACCTGCTGCTCAAAGAAAAAGATATGAAGAATAAAGCAACTGGAAAGTCATATAGCAAGGTCAGCTGAACTACAGAAGGTTAAATCAAAGCATTGGCTTTCAGCAATAAGCTTCATAGAATTGAAGAGGAAGCATATCGTTATACATAAAAACAACCAGCCATAAAGGAGTATTGCTTTTGTGTTGTAAGAAAGAATGGCTCCCCCTTCACATTGTTCAAGGTGACTAATGATATGAAAAATTTCTCCCTAAATCTGAAAGCTGCTAAATTACAAGGGAATACTATAATGTATTCAGGCAATTAGAAGCCAGCAGGTATGTAGTTTCTAAAAGGTGGAGTCCAGAGTTCACTCCCCGAGGTGTGTTGAGGGAAGATTAACTAACTTTACCTCGAGAGGCTGTTTAAAGACGCTGATCTTTATTTTACAAGCACTAGTATTTGAAATGGGAAACATTCCAGAACATTCATAGACATTTGTGAGTCTGATCAAGGGCAAGACAGAAAGATTGCAAAGGATGGTGGGCATGGTAACTTGGTCTCAGATTTGCCCAATAGAAAGAGAAGAGTTGATAGAGAAACTCCTTGTCCTGCCTCATGCGGTAAAACCATCCTAATTGGTAGCAAAACCCTGGCAGTTAAGCAGTCATCCCAATTATCTGGAGTGGGTCTGACCAGAGGACACTTGGTTTACAGAGAGTCATTATTTAAAAGAATAGAAATTGGCACCAGTAATTGGAAGATGATTACAGGTCAAGTATAAGTAACAAGAACATTTCAGGGAAGTGAATTGAGTGGAAAGGAGCTAGAAGTGTGTTCCTAGACAGGTAGTGGAGGGAAGAGTTCAGCTGCTTAACTGCTTATAGAAAACTGTTGAAGAACTCCAGATTTAAAGAAAAATTCCTTCTTTTGCTTAGCCAAAAACAAAACAGAATAAGCTGGTAATTCATAGCCAAAGTATTCTGTGAGAGAAATGCAAACCAAATCAGCTGGATTAGAAAACATGCAAGGTTGTGTGAAATGTGTCATAGTTTGCAAAAGGAAGGCAGCTCCTCTATGGCCCCAGCACTCTGTGACTCTTACTGTATTCTGTGACTATTATGTATTTTTATTTTATTTTTTTATTTTTTATTTTTTGGTATGGGGATTGAACTCAGGGGCACTCAACTACCGAGCCACATCCCCAGCCCTATTTTGTGTTTTTGTTTTTGTTTTTTTTTTTAGAGACAGGGTCTCACTGAGTTGCTTAGTGCCTTGTCATTGCTGAGGCTGGCTTTGAACTCACGATTCTCCTGTCCCAGCCTCCCAAATGAACACAGTCACTGTGATGCTGGGAAGGGCTCCTGAGCCAGGTCTTTGTGCCCTGTTGCTGGCATCAGGGTGACCCTGGGCCTGACCGTGAGTAGTCAAGTGTTGTTCATTTAGTGCTGGGTTAACACCCAGTGTGTATTTCAGGTGACATTAACACCTGAACCACACGCCAAATGCTTTGCTGTTATGGAGATGCCCACATGTAGGATTGGACTTTTTAAGTTGACACTTTCTGCCATTATCCTAAAGATAATGAAATATACTTCTGTCTCGGGCATGTCACCTAATTAGTATGTAAGTCCAACTTTTAGCAACTAACACTGTACTTGGCACACAGAAATTAATCAATTTTAACTAATAGACTGCATAGATGACTATAGGAAGTGCTCCTACATACAGAGAGCTTGGCAATTCCACCTTTCCCTGCTAGACTCAGAAAGAAAATCACCACAGGGCAGTTTAAGGCAGCACGATAAGACAGTGTGGACAGTGTTTGCCGGCTTAAGTCCAAGAGCATGTCTAATCCCAAGGTGGGGCCTGCCCTCACAGTGCGGGTACGGGCAGGACCATGGAGGCACTTGTGAATCAGGCTGGCGTGGGCGGGGCCGCGCTACCGGCATGTGAAATGCCCCAGGTGCTACTTCAAAGCCCTTTAGAATTAGTTTAGAATTAGTGTTACCTGACCTAATTATATCACACAAAAACAAACACATAAGACAATCACAAAAAGGCTGGTGTTACCTTCACCAATAAGACAGACAAGGGGACTGCCACGAAATCACTCACCAACAGGGTCGAGAAAGCCCCAGAGCACGTTGGGCACCAGATATCATTTGAGATCGTGCCTCGTGGGTCTCCTCGACGAGTTGGGGTCCTGAGAGACGAAAAGAGGTCTTCGGGGAAGACGAAGAGAGGTCTCACAGGATGAGGCTTTGGGGTCCCAGGGGACAAAAAGGGGTCTTTGGGGAAGACCAAGTGGGGTCTCACAGGACGAAGTTAGGGGTGACAGTCTGCGGAGTCATTCCACCCAGACTCCGGGGGTAGATAAGACTGCTCCACCGGAAGGAGACGCAGAACCCTTTTAATCCAGGAAGTACAGAGGCTTATATAGGGTCCTCGGACCAATCATGGCCCTGAGGTTACAACCAATGAGGAGAATGGGAAAAGAGGGAAGGGAGGGGTTAAAGGTATAGGGAGTGCTCCTACAGATGACTGGGTAATAATGTTGGATTTTAGAGTAGGATTTGGCTGCTCACAGTTATGAAGGTAAGAACTTCAAGGTGCTTCAATCCTAACAACTTTATGGAGATTCATGTAGCATAGAGCAGAAACATTAAACTTAGAATAAAAACTGGAGTCTTTACTTTAGGTTATTTATGGCTGTATGGCAGGGATGAGTTACCTTACTTTCTATCTGAGGGTGGGGGATTGGTAGATACTAGCCTAATAGTTCTGTTTCAGAGTTCTTGCATGTAATGAGTGAAAATAAATATCCAAGTGGCTTCTTAATATACAACATAAAATAAAGCAAATGGAATACTGTATGCAGAATTTTTTACTTAAAAATTAGGGACTATGTTGAAGATTAGATATAGCCTTTGCTGTCAGGATATTTATAAAACAATCTTGGCAATAAGGTAGATGTGAGATTATTGATAATACTGACTATAACTGTAGCAGAAAAAGCCCAGGTAAGCTTGATGGAGCAATGGAAGTCAGATTGGAATTATCAAGGAAGACTTCTGAAGAAGACTGAGTAAAAGAACTTAGTGTTGATTCAGCAATCTAAAAGTTAACTAATTCTGAAAGCATCTCCAAGTTGGTGTAAATGCTGAAATAAATATTTCTTAGGGATAACGCCACCCTGGTCTCTGAAAACAGTGTGGACTCTGTCTCCTGAGTCTGTTCTACTTTGATTCTTTAAATATACCCAAGCTGTCCAGGTATCAAGGACAGATGGAAAAGTTAGTGTCCATCATTGGCTTCATCCTGTCCTAGATCATCCCTTACTCTGTACTTCACTATGTTTCCTTTTTCACTTCTGGCCTCTCTGAATTCAGATCACTGTTTTTGACTTCTGCTTTGTCTTGGAACTTTCTTCTCCGCCTATGCAACCTTCCTGACCCTGCCTAAGCCAGCTTCCTGTAAGCACCATTTCAGCTTCTCTGAAAGTCCAGCTAAGCTTGCCTCTTGCTGCTAGCCTTGACCTTGCGAGAATCACAGTGAGTAGGCTAACTTTGCCTCTCCTGGTGACCCTTCATCACCCCAATACAAGAGAGAGAGAAGATTGGGAGTGGAGGTCTGAAAGTTCAACAGTTCTATCCTCATTTGCCATCTCTCAATATTCCTATTTTTCCATCTCTTCTTGTTTTTCTCTTTAGTTGGTGGTTTTTAGGTGAATAATTCAGACTTTACTTGGTTATTTATACTAGGTGATCTGAGATAGATAGAGTAAGATCAAAAAACTCCTCAAGAAGAAAATAAAAAGAACAAAAGATGAAAATCCTAGTAATGTATAAGGAGGAAAGAGGAAAAGGAAATTTGGGAAACTGAGGCTGTATATGGTTATAATAACTGAGCTGCAATTTATTCTTTTTCCTAGTTTCTAAAAAAAAAAAAAAAAAGAAATTCAAATAGTCATGAAGTTCTCATTCTTTATTAGAAGAAGACAGACCAGTTCCTAAATTAAAAACAGGCTATCTCTTGAGTGGAAGTATGAGGAAAAAAGAAACTCCTTGTAGGTCATTGTATGAGGGATTTTGAATAAAAGTAGTAGAAAATATTTTGAAGAGTTTTATTTCTCCTTCCCCTCAACAGAAAATGCTTGTATTCCCATATTCCTCTCAATGCATATGGAAATCACAGATAATCGAAGTGCAGCTCCCTTGGTGTTAGCAGCTCTGAGCTTTGAATACCAGTGGCTTTCAGCTGGTGTTAGCAGTGCTCTTCACTATTCTCCTGCCAAATAGAACCAGCAGCTAGTGGTAACTCCCTGGAACTCTTCTAGCAGCTGGAGCTAGCAGCTTCTGGCAGCTCTCCATTGCTACCTACCCTTCTCCTGCTGCTAGCTGCCCTTAGTGTGACCAGCTCTGAGTGAGTCTAGCTCAGCCTACTCTACTGAAGACAGAAATCCAAACTGGCAAATCTAACCCTCTGAAAGGGACATGTCTGATGTAGTCATAGCTGGCCATGAGACTTTTGGGGGATAGACAGAACTATAAAAAATAAAAGAATAAGAATAAGAAGAGCTTTAGGCCCTTCTCTTTTATTCATAGAAGAATTTTTTATTCTGTAGAAATTGTATATAATCTTCAGAAAAACACTTCACTCCAGTTCTATAAAGGTAATTATACACATAAAAGAAAGAGAGGATTTACTGCATAGTAAATGATACCTATTCTTAGAATCCCTCACAGGCTTTGGCCTTTTTCAAGATACTGTATTTATCATTTATTTTTTTTCTTAAGAAATTTCCCTGATTGTATAAGCTTATGATACCCTAAAACCTGGAGCTTCCCAAAGTCAGATACCATGTAATCTAGATAATCTTTCTAATAATGTGGTTTGTAGGATTTTGAAGTACCTAATGAGCAGATTTTGTTGACCAGCCTTCTGAAATATCAATTTAGAGTTAACACTCTAGCAGTAGTCAAATCATAGTTTAAGTCTCATACTGATATCCAAAAGAAAGCTATCTATTTTTTCTGATTGAAGAAATACACACAAATTCTAAATAATGTGATTTAATTCCATGACTATTTATAAAAATCTCACAACAGATTTGTCGCTGTTTTAAATGTTTGGTGCTAAAATTAAGAACATTAATTCCTACTTTTAAGGAACTAGACTAGCAGGAAACAAATGCACATTATAATGTGATATTATGAGTATTATAACAATAGTATATACAAGGAGTAATGAGAGAATTAAAGAAGTTAAGCTTGAAGATTTTTAGAGTAGTGAAAATACATTTTATGATACTGCAATGGTAGATACATGTCATTATACATCTTCCAAACCCATAGAATGTACAGCTCTAAGAGTGAACACTACTCTCAAGTGGGGACTTAGGGTGATTGCAATGTGTCACTGTAGGATCCTCAATTATTATTATTGCTCCACTCTGGTGGGAGATCTTGATAATGGGGTTGACTGTGCATGTGAGGTAGTGGATATGTGGGATAACTCTTTACCTTATTCTCAAGTTTTCTGTGAACCTAAAACTGCTCTAAAAAATTCAGATCTTTATTAAAACAATAATTACAAAAAATGTGTTCAATTTCTCTTGAAGATTTAGAGAAGGATTCACCCAAGAACACAATTATCAAATGTAATATTTGTTATAAAATTAATAATTCACTCACATGTCTTAATCATATTGGATATATTTATGAATTAATTTGATAACCATGTTTCAAGAAAGTAAAAAAGTACAGACTCAAAAAGAAGATAGATGTGTGTGAATTATTTGGAAAGATAAAAGCATCTAAGAAAACAAATGTAAGGGAACTAAGATCAGGATACAGGAGCTGACTGGTTCAGATCAGAGTATCCTATGTTGTCCAGTAGTGCTCCATATGGAGGTTATATTCATGAACTAAGAGGAGTATTTGTGCTAAGTATCTTAAAGTAAACAAGCTTATTTCCAATTTTCTTCTGTGTAAAATATAAAACTTACATTGCATCTCCAAAAACATGAGTACTTAGAAAGTCAGCATGTCAATTGAATTTTCTTGTGTTGCTAAGGTATCCTTTCTCATTGCCAATGATTCTGGAATTCACTTATACCCGTTGATACTCATGCATTTACCAGCTCACATCTGATGGAGGGTTTTCTACAGAATCCATCAATACTTCTTGCCAGAAAAAGAAGTCTGGTATTTTCAAGGACACCAAGGCAGCCTGAAACAACAACAAAACCCTCTTCCTTTGCATCTACTGCAATACACATTGGAATACCCTCTTGTGTCCAAAATACCAGTCCCTTGAAGATGGAGCTCAGAAATATCTCTATATCTGTTGCTATGTTCTGCCCTAAGTGGTGCCCTTAGTGCCAAGGTGTGGCATCATTACCAAAGTATTGTCACTGTTTGCATCTTTTGCACTTGCTAAATTGCAAATATGTAAGAGCCACCTGTAATGTGTTGAGGTTGAACTTTTTCTCATTCTTTTCACTGCTATGAAGAGGGACAACTGTCTTACCACTGTAGCTCCTCAAGGAAAATGGTAGAATTGCACCCTCTTTGGTTAAAAATGGTTTATTCTGCAATGTTATTCAGCATCATGTTTCTCTATATTCACTCTTGTCCTCCTTTCCCCTAAATGGTTGTGGCTGCAGAGGGTCTAGTTAGTGTCTATTATCTCTTCAAAGCAGAACTCTCAACTCATTCTTCTGCATCAAACATGTAAGTCAGTTAAGGGTTTAGTCTGCTGGCTCTGACTTTTCCATTTCAGGTAGTAGTATTTATTTCATAATCCTTGTTTCTCTTCTTGAACATGTATCTTGCTTAGAAAAATCTGAGTTCATTTAGATAGAGTTGCTGGTAAAACAGAGAAAAGTTTGCATTCTTCTTTCCTTTGATTTCCTCATGACATTTACTCATCTCCTTCTCAGCAACCTTCAAGCTTCTCATATCAATAATTTATATTTCTGAAAAAAATAATTTGCAATCTCACCACAGAGCACAGAGATGCAATCATCTATTAGTTTATATTTGAGGAAGACAATGACATAAACCTCTAGAAGTCTATGGTCTCATGGGGAAACAAAATCTGAATAAATATTTATAAAACAATTTGATACAGTAGGGAAATTTAAGTCATAATAAAATAATACTTTGGAAAGTTTAAGGAAATAATACCTGAGACAAATACAGTGAAATACAAGATTTTACTGATTATCTTTGTCTGCATTGGGCCAATACAAATAGATTACATATAAAAAACACAGAGACTGGAATTAGAAAGTTTTTAGTCTTCCAAATTAAATCTGGAAATAATTTGCCCTCCCCTCAATATTTGCAGATACTTTCAAAATTGAAATTTTCCCACCTCCACAAAAATGAAAGCGATTACAAGTATTCCTGTCTCAGCAAATTTTGTTGGGAAGTTGCCCAGACCTGAGTAATATTAGTTCCTGTATTTTTCTTCATAAGGAAAAAACAAAAAACAAAAAGAACTATATAACAAACCTTCCCTGAAGAGGAGAATTATTGTATTTCAGTAATAATCTGTTATTGTGCTCTTTTTTAAATGAATTGATTAAAATTCAAGGCATCCTAAATTCTACATTATTCCCATAATGCTCTCCTGTGTTCATTGAGCAATTTGTGTATTATCTAAACTAAGGAAAGAATGCTCGATTTGAACCCTAGCTCTGGTCTTTGGATGGCAAGAATGAATTAAGCCATTTATGTATGAATTAAAATGTTAAAATTTCTAGGATTCATTTTCAAGTCTTTGATAGTCAACATTGAAAATTTCCAGTGTACTTCAACATAATGTAAGACATACTATCATGATACAATAATAAGTAAATGATAAACAATTGAGTTCATATATAATAAAGAAAGAGGAAGAGGGAGAGAAAAAGAAGAGTCTCCATTATTTTCACTTTGTAGGAGAAAAATTTATGGCATAGAGAAATAAATGAATTTTGGTGTTAACAAACAACAACTGGAGTTATGTCAGTTTGGACCACATTATTTCTGTTTCCACAGCATGCTGTCTTTATTTAACAAGCACCAATGTAGCCGGGCGTGGTGGCTCACGCTTGTAATCCCAGCACTTAGGGAGGCTGAGACAGGAGAATCGCGAGTTCAAAGCCAGCCTCAGCAACGGCGAGGCGCTAAGCAACTCAGTGAGACCCTGTCTCTACATAAAAAACACAAAATAGGGCTGGGGTTGTGGCTCAGTGGTCGAGTGCCCCTGAGTTCAATCCCTAGTACCAAAAAAAAAAAAAAAAAAAAAAAAACAAGCACCAATGTGTCAGTTAACACCTCTAGATACTGTTGCAAGCACTTTACAAATAGTGTCATCCAATTGTCCTAACAATACTATAAGGTAGACATAAGCATGAGCTGCATCCCTGTTTTACACATGGA
>CM053402.1:25882044-25943325 GCA_028644305.1 Xerus rutilus
TGTGGCTCAGTGGTCGAGTGCCCCTGAGTTCAATCCCTAGTACCAAAAAAAAAAAAAAAAAAAAAAAAACAAGCACCAATGTGTCAGTTAACACCTCTAGATACTGTTGCAAGCACTTTACAAATAGTGTCATCCAATTGTCCTAACAATACTATAAGGTAGACATAAGCATGAGCTGCATCCCTGTTTTACACATGGACAGGGAAAATGAGAAGCAAAGTGTCTCCAGGTCATGGTGATTCAATCCGTGCGTAATGAATCTAGTGGCCAAGCTCTTATGCACTGTGCTCTACTGTCTCTTTCCTCCATGCTGGAGATTTTCAGTCATAGCTGTGCTATAGAATCACCTGGGCATTTTAAAAAAATAGGGCAATGATGTTAGAATCTATAGATTAGGTGAGGGATTAGATCTTTTATGTTTTTTTTTCTTCGAATATCTGTGGCTGATTCCCATATGCAGGCCAGTTTGAGAACCTCAGTGCTCCAGATATTCTCAGCATATGGCTGTTTCATCAGATGATCTAGGCAGTAATGTTAGTCCTTTCTCCCATCAGAGTAGTTAGGAGGAAATTGCTTCTGTGGCTTGATTTCTTCATCTATCAGCTCATAATAATAATAATAATAATAATAATAAAAAATCAGAACAACCTAATGCATTTGCTACAGGGAAAATATTCAATACTCAACATGTTTACTGGCTTATGGTATATATTTAAGAAATGCTAGCTTTAAAAATAAATTGCATTCTTGTCATGGGGGAATTAATAGACTGGAAGACATTTGTATTGCAATAATTTGATGAGATGGTAGGTTGATGGTGAAAGTACTTCTTTTCTCTATTTTACAGTAGCTCGTTTCATTGGTTTTAGGAAATCCACAGTCATTTCTGGAATGCTTATCTAAGACTTCCATGAATGTTGTATATAACAATTATAAAGATGTCTAAAGTAAAAATTTGTTGAGTCTAATTTGTGAATGTCAAACCCTGGTTAAATAGTTAATGCATATTATCTGATTAAATATTTATATTCTCTATTAAGTACTTTTATTTTTTCCAATTTTGTTGTAACGTACACTGAGAGACACGGCTAATGTATCTTCCAGTACCAGATACTGATATTCTCACCTTTCCTTCTCTCTCTGCCCAACCACTGTAACACATTTCAGGGTTTTCAGATAAGAGCATCTTAATTCTGTTGTCTGTATTAGTCAGTATGTGCCACTGTAATGCTTCATAACAGGAGATTCAAAGCTCAATAATGTCACAAGCCATTTTTCATTTTTATTTTTTCCATTCATGTAATTGCAGCTTGGTAGTGGTTCATCTGAACTAGTTAACAGTGACTGAGTTGAACTCCTAAACTGAAGTTTAGGTGAGCTTAATGTGTCTTTCATTCTTCTGGGACTACAGGTTACTCAGGGTATGTTTTTCTCATGTTCACAGAAGAAATGAAAGAGGGATGAGTAAAAATGTGTGATGATTTATAAGATTTGGACCCAAGCTGGCCCACGCTTACTTCTTCTTCTCACCATTGCTAAAACAATGACAATCAAGGATGTACTCTGCTTCTAGCAGGAGGAACCGCAAAATCATATCAAAAAGGGCAGCAACATGAAAAGTGGTAATGAATGAGGATCAATGATATATAATCCCCTTTAGCTAGTAAGTGGCTTATCTAATAATTGAAACTGAAATCTCTCTTACCACAGAATTTGGTCCCCTTTGTGAAATTCTTTCTTTGAGAACTTAGGTCTGATAATTTAGAAAGCCTGAGGAAAATGACTAAATGAATTCTCATGAGCTTTTTCCCATCTTAATCTCCTAAAGCTAGAATTAATAATTGTATTGCTTTTAACTAACTTATAGAATTCACAAAATCTGAACAATTATCAATTGGTAATTTACAGGGTTGCCTATCTCTAAAAGCTCTCTACTCCACATTAGTCAGAAACTCTGCACACACACTTTGAAGACTGCAGCCATGATAGACTATTTCCCCTTCTATTTGAAACTTTATGCCCAACAATGTTGCAAGCTGTACTTGCATTTTGAAAATCAAGTTTCCATTCTTTAGTGTATAGATGTGGATAATTATATTTGCTTCTTACATTATGTCAGTAAAGATATATTTCTTTTCCATTTTTACATACATTCTAATATATATGTTAATAGGATGGATTACTTTTTCCTGGAGAAAATCCAACAGATTTGCTTTAAATAAATAGCTAAGATAAAATTTTGATGTTTTCTAGAAGAAATTATCAACAAGGGTGTCATAAGTTTTAAATCCTTTAATTAAGCAGGATAATAAATTTGGTAAAATTTTGAAGGACATATTATACCTTAAAACCTAAAATTATTATTATTATTTTTAGAGTGAACTATTTATTAAATTCTCCAGTAAGTAGATACAAATTTACATTTTTAGTGAATAAAAATGAAGGAAATTACATCTACTGATTTTTTCTACATGTAATACCTCTATTTTAATTACTAAAAGAAAAATATTCATGTGATCATATTTACTTACTTACATTATTTTCCTTATTCTTGATGTTAAATATGTAGGTACAAAATAAAACAATCTAGCACCCAAGCCATTTTTCTGGTTTGGTTTTTATCATCAAAGCCTAAACCTTGCTTTACAACATGGAAAAATATTAATATTTATTGTCCCTTGGCTTAGCCAGGACTGCTATCTCAGAATATGATAAATGGTTAGCTTAAAGAATAAACATTTATTTCTAACAGTTCTGGAGGATGGATGGTTTGAGATGAAGGTGCAGGCAGTTTCTTTATCTAGCAAAAGTTCTCTTCCTAGTCTGCATATACTGTCTTCTTGTGACATTTTCACATGGCAGGATGGAAGTGGAGGGGGGGTCTCCTTAGCACTGCTGCCCTCCAGATCTGGAGTAGAAGCTCCAATAGCCATCATGACTCACACGCTCAGAAGCTGTCCTCAGCTTGTTATGAGCTCAGTCAGCACATGAAGAGACATGAGTTATCCCTGAAGGTTCTAGCAATCCTGTGGGTAAGCATTCTTGTCCCCATTTTACAGAGGACAAGCTGGGTTCACAGAAGACCATTTGCTGTCTTGTCCTTGAGCACCTCATGTTTACATGGAAAGTAGGTCCAGGATACACCACAGCAAGACTTCACACTGCCTGGGGCCAGGAGGGTCCCACATCTCTCTCCTTCTTCAGTAAGTACAGCATTGAGTCCCAGAACAGCAAAAAGGCAACTTTAGATCTGGGATCCTTTCATCTTCCCACATTCCAGGGGGCCTCAGCCCTCACCACAGGGCATCCACACACTCTGCTGAGTCTAAACATTTGGAGGCAGGACTTGCTCTCCAAAACCTGAAATTAGTATTTCTAATTAAACAAACAAGATTTTCTCATTAATTTGCTTTAATCCTTATTTTACAAGTATATTATTCTCACAATTTGGGAGATCTTGAAATTCCCAAAAGTTCCAAGTTTTGGAAGCAGTTGGGGACTTCCTCTTGTAATTAGTTCCTCAAAAACAAACTCAGCATGAATAGAAAACGGTCCACAAGATGCTTTTCAGTTTCCCTTAAAGTCAGAACACATTAAACATATTGAAACAACAAAGGGCTACTCTCTGATAAGAAATTCATTTTTCATAGTGGTCCTGTCTCTTTGTATGTAGCTTTTCATGTATTTAAATCTTGGATTAAAAGCCAAATGTATCTGAAGCTCTAGAGGTTTCCAAATTAGCCACAAAGCAGCAAGGATGGTGTTTTTTGATCTTTGCGGAAAAATCAATCATTACAGTAATAAATGTCAAATTCTCTAGTCCTTAATTCCTATAAGAGAAGACACATAGGAAGCTTGGGTTTACCAGATAATCAGATAGAGCATGTTTTATTTTTGTGTGGCTGACTCATTATTTCTTGTTAGAAACTCACAATTTTATCCAAAAGAATGAGCCATAAAGGAGCTTCTTTACAGACAAAAAAACATGGCTGGCCCATGAATGACTTGGACAAAATTTCCACTTTGGTATCAATCTATTATTTTTATTTTCATGATGGAAAAACAGGGGCAGCCTTCAGATTTGGCTCCTTCTCCATCTCAAGATGGGATCATTCTCTGACCTCCTAGAACAGAATATGTCAGATATTCCTACACTAAAGTTGGGAAGACAGTGTGCATGAAATTAAAGGATGGTTGGGGATGGTTTTGATTTCAGTTTTGAAAATGCACTTGTGCAAATGAAAAGAAACTCAGAAGCCCTGTACTATCCCTTTGCAAGAGATCTCATGGAGGAGAGCTCGACTTTATGTTCTAAGAGATGTACTTCTTTAGCCACTGAATAAGCATGGCCATGCTAAGAATGAAACTATCTATATTCTTAAACTTTTTATTGTGTAAAGTTTTAAGTATTATATACAAGTACAGGTTCTAATATGCTGAAGCTTCCTCCAACTCATGGTTGTCTGTAAATCATGGGCTATCATGTTTCACATTTATTCCCAATTACTTCTGACCCTGAATGTTTTAGTCAAATTTTAGACATCACAGCATTTCATCCATAAATGTATCTGTAGTTATTTTAGGTATTTCTCAAAAGTAAGAACTTTTTTAAACACAACCACAATACTTACAATACTTACTGAGGTTAATAAATCCATGCTAATATATTAACACTACCAAATATTCAGTCACTTTTTCAGATTTTCCAAATTATTAATCATACACACACATACCACACACACACACACACACACACACTCACACACACACACACACATAACACTTGTTTGAAACAATTCAGAAAGGTCAATTTTATGTTCTTGGCAATTAATTTGTTGATGAAATTGGTTTTGTCCTATAGTTTCTCAAAATCTGGATGGTGCCAATTGTATCCCCAGGGTGTTGATTAATGTTCTTGTTTGTTCTCCACAGTTCCTGTAAATTGATAGTTGGATCTTGAGGCTTTTTTTGATTTTCTTTTATTTCTCCAAGAATATTTCCATCGGGAAGAACAGGCAGTATCTGTCCTGCTTTGCATGACACAAGCTGCCCATGGTGATCATTCCCTACCTCACTATTTCATTACATCCAAAAATGGTACTTGTCTAATAGAATCACATGTTCATTGTAGATTAGCTGAACTGGTTCTATAAGAAATATCTCTCCTCCTCAACATTTCGGGCACTGATGATTTTTAGCAAAAATCAAGATAAACATTTAATATATATAACAATTTTCAAAATGTTGTTTTCTTAACATACTACAGAGATACATACCTTTTAGGTTTTCTTTCATTTACATTATTCTTTATGCAAGAATGTAACCACAATTTATATGTTTCAATCAACAGTAGTGATTATCAGTCTCGTTATTCAAAATATCTCAAATTTGGCCAGAAGGAGTTTCTTCTAATCAGCTTCTGAATACTCTCAATTAAAAAAAAAAAGGATTTGAAAGATTTTCAAAAGGATTTGAAAGATTTTCTGCTTTCTGTGTGGCAGAATGTTCTAGATTGTATTTCCTGCTTGAGGTTTGCCATTACATATTTACAAGGTGCCCTAGTTCTTTTTAGCACTAATGATTAAAGATAAAATCTAGATGCTATAGTTGTTTATTGTCAATGAGTTAGTCATTGTTTACATAACTTCTCAGTGGAAAGAGCTAGAATATATACATTTTTATTTTCAAAAAATGCCTTATGAATTCATATTGATATTTCCAATTCCAATTTAGGATTTTATTTGTTTTGTTTTTTTTGTTTTGTTTATTTGTATCAGGGATTGAACCCAGAGGTACTTAACTACTTAGCGACAAGCAATATCCCCACCCCTTTTATTTTTTTATTTTTTATTTTGAGACAGGGTTTCACTAAGTCCTTAGGGCCTTGCTAAGTTGCTGAAGTTGAACTTGCAATTTCCTGCCTCAGCCTCCCAAGATGCTGGGATTAGAGGTGTGTGTCATAGCACCTGGCAATAGTTCTTATTTAACCTCTTCCATCTCCACATGGAAGAGGAGATGTGCCAAAAATTGATTATCAAAGGTACCAAAAGAATTAACCATTTCTATTATTCCACAAAATGCATACTATCATCTAAAAATATAATACCACTAACAAAAATATAACTAAAGTAATTTTAAAACGTTTTGCACTTCATTTTCACCTTAGGGCATGTACTTTTTCTGCTATGCTTCATTGGACATATATAGCGAAATCATGATATTTTATGAACATTTGGAATTGTTCCTCCTGTGGCTACAACATCGACTTTATTCAAAATTTGCTCATTTGTTTCATTTTGTTTCTGTTGTTTATAATTTTTTTAAATCAATTCTGTTTTAAAATTATGTAAAAATGTGTCTGGTTCTAAAAAAAGATCTATATAACAGCTTACATGCTGAGAGTTTAGTTTTTATGAGTCTCCTACTTCCTCTGTTATCTTCCTTCTCTTTCTAGGTAAGTTTGTTTTAATATAATGTCTTCTTACTCTATTTTGTATTGTTTTATGCAAATATTTGTCATCTCTTTCTCTATACCACCCAACACACATACATACATATTATATTTTGTTAGAAATGGCAAAATATTTTAAACACATATCTTCATCTCATTTTTCACTTACTCTTAAATCCTGAATGTTGTGCAATTTTAGTATACACGGAAATATTTTATTTAATTTTTTCCAGTTGCATTTTTCTCCTAGGCTACAGTGTATGGCTATTTCATATTATATTGAGAGTTTTCAGCATTTTGACATAATAACTATTGGTTCAATGAATACTTTTTTCATATTTTTGCCTGTGTAAATTTTCTATATATGGCCAATTCCTCATCATAAAATTAGTAATCATTGCATTTCTACTAACAATATCTGAGAATTTATTTTCTCAGTTTTACCAAGGGGTGAATTATGAAACACTTCTTTTGCCAATTTGATATGTGAGAAATTTATCTCAATGAAATATTAATGTGCATCTATCTTACTGTAAGTGAGGCTTAGCATCTTTTATATGGTTAATTTCTACTTGCAATTTTTACAATGAAGGTCATATTCAGAGTTCAGGCACATTCTCTTTAAAGTAGTTCATGTTCTTCCTATTTTTAAAAGCCTTTAAATTAATATGAGTATTAATTTATTGGTAATAAAAATTAGAAGCATGTCTTCAGCTTAATGTTTTATTTGCTTGCCTTCTCATGTTTCTGCCATACAGTTTTATTTAACTTTTTATGCAATTAAATGTCTTACCTTTTTAATATTTCTTTATTTATATTTTTTATGTATTATTTTTATTTTTTGTTGACAAAATTACATATATGAGTCCTCAAACTTAATGTTTTGAAGTAGATGTATATTGTGAAATGAGTAAGTATAGCTAATTAATATGTGCATTACCTCACCTAGTTATCATTTTTTTGGTGAGAACACATAACATCCATTATGTTAGCATATTTAAAATACACGCTGGTGACAGTATGTAATATTCTGGAGTCTCAATTTTAAGTTAGGGTAAGGAAAGTTTCCTTAGTCCCTGATTATGAAGAAACTCACCCACGTACAAGGCTGGATTTTATGAATAATGGACCTCCTATTTTACATCCAAAAATTTAATGGCAAAAGCATGAAAGGAGTATAATATCTAGATTTTATTCCTGGCTCTGCCTCCAATGAGCTCTATGAGCATGAATATACTACCAAAAAAACCATGACCTAGATAACTGATCTAAAATTGGGTTAACTATGATCTATCACCAGGGATTATTGTGAGGATTAATTGAGAGAATATGTTGTTTCACACATGACTTTCTTGGTATAGTAAATTCTTAAAAAATATTTTTAAATTCTGAAAACTTTATGTAGCATTTGGCCATAGAAAAAAATTTATTTGAGCTAGGCTTCTACAAGGTAAGATTGATTTTTGGCTTGAATTTGTTATATCTTATTTCATTGAATTTCTACCTTTCATTTTCTCAGAAACAAAGAAGTCAGCATCTCTTTATCATTTTTAGAATGAATGAATGAATGATTGCATCAGAATCGGACTCCTGGTGGTCTCTGGTGGTCTCATGAGCTTGGGCATTACATTTGGGGGCTCATCCAGAATCCCTCAGACCCCCAGAACCCCCAAACCAAAGAGTCAAACACCAGCTGGTAAGAACTCTGTGTCTGTGTTGTGTGTGTGTCTTCTTAATCGGTGCGTCCCGGGAGACAATTCTGCCAACCTAACATGTGCCTGGGCGGATGCGCTGGGGGACACTGGTTGGGGTGATCTGGAAGATGTTCCAGACCCCACGGGTGAGGATGGAGTGCCTCACACTGTGCTTCTGTGGGAGAGGACGGCCATCACAGCAGTTGTGTGTCTGGCCCCGTCTCCAACAGATCATTTTCGGGTTTGCTTCCGAACAGTGAACAGCATTCAGTAAGCCTCTGTGTCTGGCCAGCCTTGTGATTTCTGTCTTTCTGTTTGTCTTTTTGTGTGTCTACCTGACTGAGACTGACGAAATGGGACAAACACAAACTGAGTCTTATTTTAGATCATTGTAAGGATGTTAGGAAAAGAGCTAAAGGGCTAGAACTTGAAGTCAGGAAAGGGAAGTTTTCTGTCTTTTGCAGCAATGAAGCAGCAAAATGTAACAAGTGGTTTTTTTAACCAAGCTGGCTACTCACCCTGCAACGACCCCTCCCCCACTGGCTCTCAGGCGGCACCAAAGCTGCCAAGCTGCAACTTAGTAAAGACTTTAGTAAACCAAGCTACTGGAGAAGAGACCAGTCTGCAACCCAAGGGGAAAAAAAAAAGTGTCTTTTATTTTACCAGTGGAGTCATTTTTTTTCTAAGACTCTTGCTTTTCTTAAGTTCTATATGTTTTTTGAGCTCATGACCTTAATCCTTCACATCTAGGGTAATGTTTTCTGATCAGTCCTATTTTTATTCAACAATGGAGTTTTTTTTTTTTTTTTTTAACATTGCAATGGAAATCCATCTGCAGGCCTTTACTATTGTTGTGTTGTATGTCTATGTGTGTGTGTGTATGTGTGTGTACCATGTACACGATATCAAAATTGGCACTGATAATGAGCGCTCATGAATTAACATCTAAAAAATGGATCCAAATACCTTTGATTCACGTGATTTAAAAGTTTAATTTAAATTGGGTAAACAAATTAAATTAATGAGGTCTTTAAAATCACTACCTCATGTTTTTCTTTCCAGACAGTTGGACAATGAAGGATTTAAAATTGCTTTGTCATCACTAAAACAAAATTACTTAATTTAAAGCCCAATAGGTATAATTCTATATACTTAAACATTGTGTTTTCATAAATGGTAAATGAATGTAATTCTCTAACTCAGCCTAATTCTATCTTAAGATTGAAAGCCAGTTCGACAAAAGGTCATAAAGGTTTATTTTTTTTTGTTTTACTTGCTTGGACCATGTTTGGCTTTATTAGGTAATTGCCCTCCTTAAAATCTAAGTGGCGCCCTCATGCTGGAACCTGAGTTCACTCCCTATCTAGGATGTTGAGCCATATAAATCATTGACTTCCTACCTGCCTCTGTATTGCTACTGCCAGAACCTTGTTAGTTGTAAACCTACCTTTATGATTCTCTGTGTTGCAGACTTCCCTGCTCCTGGACAGAGCTGTTGCCCTCACTGCTTAAAGAGGAAAGCCACTGTACAGCTGATTTGTGTACATGGTGTAGGCTTGCTTAATTTGATTTAAAAATTAGAGTCAATTATCCTTTCTTTGTGCTCTGGATTCTATACATGAAGGCCTGAAGGTTTCTACTGTTTCATTTAAAGTACTATAAATAACAAAGTATTTCTTATCATTGAAATGGAGTAATTTGCCTAAATTAAGAAATTTACAAGGATTGTTTTGGGATATGAACAGAAGGAGTTAAAGATTCTGGATATGGTAAAAAAATTATTTTATAATACTCTATAACTTTATTCTGGATGCTCCACAATGCCTAATTTTGTGTAGGTTTTTCCCATGTGCTTATAAACCAGAAAACATGACTGCATGTGGCTCTTGGAAATCTCATGCTTCTCGTCACCTCTAGACATTCATTGAAAACTTCTCTTGAGTTTCCTTTGTACCAGGAACTACGCTCTCAGAACTTACCTGTACAGCCATCTTCCTGAGCTCTTGGTGTTTCCTCTGTTGAAATGTGCAATGTTCTCTCTCAATTGCAAAACACTGCTCAGCAATTTATAGATAGTGTCTGCTTGTTATCTTTATTCAATCCATGATTGTTTGCTGAATACAGTTCTTTAACACCAACAACAAATGTATTTTTAAAATAACATTTTATTGAAGTATATGACTATAGAAAAGCATACAAATCAAATGTGTAGAACCAAATAAATGTTTAGAGCATTAACAAAACTCTGCAAATAGCACCAAGATCAAATAATAGAACATCATCAGCAACTGGGAATCTCTTCTCACACTCATTCCAGGTGAATACTCCCTTTAAAGTAACAGCTCTCCTAAATTAAAACATCTTAGATTGTCTCTCCACCATACCACCACCCTTCTTGAAATCTGTGTGACCTTGAAACTTATAGCATGTGATCTCTTTTTTTCTGGCTTATTCTCCAAGATAGTACAGTCGATCAATATTTGCTTCTGCTTTTTGACTACTGCAGCTGGTGCTGTTCTGAATATTCTTGTGCATGTCTTTTGTTGTTAGGATATGAATCCACTTCTGATGGGTATGTATATAACAGTGGACCCAGAGGGCCATGTATTCATCTTTAAAATATTGCACTAAACAGTTTTCTAGTATAGTAATGAATTTATATATGTATACAACAGCAGTATTATAGTTACAGCACTAGTCCTAGTCTTTTCACATCCTTATCAAGAGTTGATTTATTCTTTCCCTTTCTTTCCTTCCTTCCTTCTTTCTCTTTCTCTTTCCTTCCTTCTCTCTCTCTCTCTTTCTCTTTCTAAAATTTTACTACTCAGATGTATAGTGATAACTCATTTTGACTTGAAATCTTATATTGAAGATCTGGGCCATCACCAGGCCACCCGGTATGTGAATCTTCAGGAAAACATATTTTTGCAAAGTCTCTGCTTATATAAACAATTTTTGACATGTATTATAAATCTAATGGACCCATGTGAATAACAGTGGTTATAATACATATTTAGAATCATAAGTAGAAAAGACGTAGCTATGTATTTGTTTACTGTACCATCAGAAACTTCTTAGTTTCCTGGAACGCTCTCTTTCTATCCCAGTTAAAGAATCAGCTCATTGCCAAATGTGCAGTTCTGGGCTATGGCCTTATCGCTACCACTAGTAAAAGGTTCCAGTGTTACTACTCACAGTGCCATGGTTCTTGAGAAAATCTTACTATTAAGACAATGTTAGTCCTCTTGCCTCTATAGTTCCCCAAGGCAATTTATTTCATGCCCATCACAGTGTTATTCATGACACTGCATTATGCTTTGGTTTTCCTGTGAATTCTGGCTTCTGTGACTTTCAAAAAAGTTGTTACTCTGCTTTGTTGATGATGACCACAAAGGTCAGACTTATTCAGACTGTGGAGAGAAATGTGAAAGAGTGTTTCTATTCTTGTCTTATGAATTTGACCTTCTTCAAATATAGAACATCTCAAACTCCTTTTCCTTTTTTTGTTTGCAGTGCTAGGGATAGAACCCAGAGCCTCACACAGGCTAGCAAGTACTCTACCACTGAGCTACATATCCAGCCCTCTTACTGAACTTGTATTTACAGTGAATTTAGAATACCTATTTCAACATAGTGACTTTCTTTCCTTCCACACACCACTGCCAGCTGGTTGGATAGACTTGGGGACTCTTGGTAGAATGAGAAGCATGGTGCCCTCTGAACACAAGGAATCTCCATCCTTCCTCTAGCATAGCTCCAGAAAGTTCCAGGAGAGCACGAAGTTACCCCATTGATCTGGAGCAGGAGAGCATATCACAAGAGCCCAACAGCATGGTGGAACAAGAGTTTAGAAAAATCCAAAGAGACAGGCTGGCCATCCCAAGGAATGACTGACATGGCTTGGAGTTTACAGAGTCTAGAGCTGCTCTACTAGGTGAGAATGGAGGTGCGAGTGTGGGACAGCCAAAAGGGTAAAGGATGCCTGACACTAGCTCTGCTGACCTCAGGTCCTAGAGACTAGAGGGTAGATTAGCATGACTTTGTGATGGGCAACCATCCCACTAGGACAGTGCTACAAGGTGCTATAAGCCTCAGCCAATACCAGGGCTTGAAGGGGGACTGACTTTTTTTAGGAACACACTGTGAGCACTGATTCCAAGGTATCAGTACAAAATGAGGTATAGGGTGTCCGTGGACGTATGGCTTGAGGCAAGCTGAAAGGTGATGTTGACAACAGTTGACAAATTTACCTTCAGATCCCAGATCAAAAACTCACTAATGATATGAACAAGGAAAGTCTCCTCTCTATCAAAGAAAATTATGCTGGGCACAGTGGCACATGCTTATAATCCTAACGGCTCCAAAAGGCGAGGGAGGAGGATCACAAGTTCGAAGCCAGCCTCAGCAACTTAGCAAGACCCTGAGCAACTTCACAAAACCCTGTCTAAAAATTAAAAATAAAATAGGCTGGATTTGTGGCTCAGTAGTTAAGCACCCTTGGGTTCTATCTCTAATACCAAAAAAAAAAGAAAAAAAAATTGATTTATGGTTTCAATGGTTTCTTGTAAAAGTCATAAATGAGATTGAAAACAAATTGAAACGATTGCTTTGGCTATGATTGTGCCAATGATTTTCACAGTAATCTCTTCTGTCCCATCCTCACCAGAGTAGACACATATTTTACTATTTGGTATGAATAGCAACCATGTTGTTTCTCTGCTTAAAGTCATTGTTCTAAAAGTAGATACCCAATCTCTGGTAGCCTATCAATTGGTTTAGAATAAAACCCATGGGGCCTCTTCCTAAGGATTTTCCACTTCAGTGGACCTGGGTGTAGAGTATCCTTCTTTAACCTACTAAGCAAAGCTGGAGGATATGTAAACCTTAAGAATCTGGCAATTCTATCCTTTGTCCCTTGGGGGAAAAAAAAAACAATGCTCAGTCACAGAGAAAGGAATCAATAAGCAAAATAACAGCTATGAGGGATGAAGAGTCTAGTGGAATTTTATCTCTGAGTGTCTGAAGACATAATCCTGTTTACTAGTTACGATTCAATATAGTCTTCTTTTTATTTAAGCTAGTTCAAATAGGAAGAAGACTTTTGTTCTGTGCAAATAAAAGCCCTAACATAAAATTCCTAGCACAATGTCTTGTGGTTGAGATTTCCGCAAATTGGTTGCTATTATTCATGGTGGTGTCAGGAGTCTGCTGAATGCTATTGTTATTGTTAGTAATAATTCTTACAGTCATATATTTGTCATCATCCATTTAACTCCCCTCTTCTTACTGTCTCTACCTCACACATATCTAAACTGAAATCTCCTTAAGATTCACCATCTCATTCCCCAATCACTTAGCTCAATGCTCAAGCTAAGAACACAGTAAAAAATCAGTTAAAGTGAATTACATTCAACCCTTGGGAAACAGGAAGGTTGAACCAATGTTTCTTGAATATTTCAGTTTTTAGTTGATTGAAATTTCCCCATTGTTATTTTACAGTAAAATTGTACATAGTGCAACCATTGAAGATGGATTTTTATTTATATAAAGCCAAGCATGCTAAGATTGAAAAACTTTATCAACCCTATGTAGGGTGATTAAAAAATTCTATGATAATCAGGCTTGCCAGTATTTCTATATTTATGAACAAACTAGGTTATTGAGTTAAATTGAATTCTTTAAAGTTATAATTATATTAGCAAATCCCTAATAAGAAAATTAATTTTAAATGGCAATTCTGGGTTGTAGTCTCTTCAGAACTGTGAGGAAACACTTTAAAATTATTTTATTTTCCCTTCTGCTGTGGGAAAACACTTCTGCAGGGCTTTCTGTGTAGCAACAAAAATGGAAATCCCTGAGATTCCTGCATGTACAAGAAGATACAAACATTAGACTTATTTCCCTTCTTTAATATAAACATCCTTATCTGTGAAAATTCATTTTGTCAATAAAAGCAATCAGTGTTCATTTTAAATCAGCCCCAAAATTGTGTAAAATTTTTATTTATCAAGAATCAGCTGAATTAAACTCTAAAATTTCAAAGTAATTTGAAATGAATTCTGATTATAAGAATTAAAATCAGAACATGACTTAATCCCTTTCATTCATTCTCTTCTCAGTTGATCATAGAGTAACAAAGTTAAATTGTTTTTCCTCCTCAACATCTACATCATTACCTCTTACTCTCTCAAATTGATATGAAACAACCAAAATATAATGTATTTCAAGACTTTTAGACAATCTTTCTTCAAAAAAAATAACTAAAATATCTTTATCCCAGTGGCTCAGAAGACTGAGGTAGGAGGATTGCAAGTTCAAAGCCAGCCTCAGCAACTCAGCAAGGCCCTGAGAAACTTAGTGAGACCCTATATCAAAATAAAACATAAAAAGGGCTGGGGATGTGGCTCAGTAGCTGAGAACCCCTGGGTTTAATTTTTGGTGCCAAAAAGAAAAAAATTGTGTGTGTGTATGTGTGTGTGTGTGTGTGTAAATATATGAAAAAAATAGATATACATATATGTATATATATATATGTGTGTGTATATATATACACACACACCATGCACGCACATATATGTATCTTTTGAACTAGAATTTATGCCTCTGGGAACCATATATTAGCTCTTGTATCATCACGGCTTAGGGTTATTTATCAGGTCTGTTTTCTCTCTCCCTCCTAGCAATAGGGACTCTATTTGCTTACTTCCCAATTTGTGGCTCTTGTGATTGTAATTCACTAAAACTGACACTGAAGCAGAAGCAGAATGTGCTATCCTTGGCTTCTCCTTTCTTGACTTGCCTCAAAGATAACACCAAAGGTCCCTGCCCTGAAAAAGGAAGGTGGTGGAGGGATCCACTTTGACCCAACTGTGGTCATCTTGAGTGGTAATGCTATGATTGCCCCTGAGCCACCTTGGCTTGTTTTCCCTGTAAAGTTTCCTTAGCATACTATAAACAAACAGAACCATGTGGTGCTTCAGGAATGGACCCTGGCACCATCAGCTCCAGGAATGGGCCACATGACTTTGGTGTTAGTGTGACACAAAGCAAGCACATTCCAGCTTGGATGAAAGTCACTTTTGTACTGACCAATGTACAATCCCCCTCACTTGACTCAAATTGTGGGATTCGCTGGTCTTGGTGATCTGGGTCATGATTCTGCCAGTAAGTCCCGTATAAAAGTTATTGTTAGTTCGGCTGGAGATATTGCAAGGAGGACGCAGAACGTACAACATGGCGGACTCAGTACTGTTGCTGTGGCCACAGGGAAGGAAGCATCAAGCAGGCCGCATGGGCAAAGGAGCAATCAACCATCTGCTTACATGTAAGCAGTAATGGCGTCTCCTACCAATCAGCGAACTTCTTCTGACTCATCCCGGAAGGACTCTGACCTCAGCAGGATCCCTTGACTAACTCCAGGGGAACACAGGACTCCAGATACCTCCTTTTCCTGCCCCAAGCCCTCCCCTTCCTGCCCGGACCCTTTAAATTTTCTGTACCACAGAACATGTGAGTGGTACCGCTCTGTTGGACCGAGGAGTTCGCCCGGAGCATAGATCTCAATAAAGCCATTACCCCAGTGGTTTAATCTGCCTTCTTTTGGTCATCTGGCTTTACAGTTATACTGTAATTCTTCATCTGTCTACCTCTTTATTCAGTCTGAGTCTTTTGCAGGGCAGTTATTTTTCAGTGGAATTTCTTGGAGCAGGTGGGGAATAAGCTGAAGGTATAACAAAAACTAGAGGGAGTAACAAAATCTCAGCGACTTACAAAACTTTACATTACTATGAAGCTTAGATTCAGAGGTCTTTCTGAGATAGTGGCTTTATGTGTAGATGGATTTCTTTTAGGCAGTTTTATCCATCTAAGTACAAGACCCATGCGTCTGCCCCTTTCCTTTGGGCTTTCTCAGAAAAGGCCAGAGTAATCTCATTCTCTGTAATAACCTCAAAATCAAGATCATGGATCATTGGGAGTTTCTTCCTCTATTATTTCCCATGGGTCTTCATCCTAACAAATCCACCCCAAAGCCTAAATGGATATTGAGGATTTAAGTCTTCATTCTACCCCAGGCAATATTTTAACATTTGAATGGAAGTTTCCCTAGAATATAACTGAACTAAAGTGAATATATTAAGATGCCAATTTCTGAAATGATGACAAGAAATTGAAGAAGTTATTTAGAAGCAGCTAAGACTTTGGTTCCTCAATGACCTGGTAGATCATTGTCAATCAATTTGAGCTTTCTTAAAATTTCTGGAATAGTTTTAAAATGCAGATTCTGGTTTCATTGATCTGATATGATAACTAAGAGTCTACATTTCTAACCAACTCCAAGGTGATACAAATGCCACTGGCTGGAACCACAATTAAGTTTGGAAGGATGTAGATGGCATCGGTAGTGGGAAGAGATTAATGAGCCCAAGTGAAAATGAGTGGCATGAGAGCCAGCGGTAGATACCGCTCCATATATGCAAGGCAAATCTCTCCATCTGCTACCCACAGGACTGGGAGATCTCTTCATCAGTGCCTGAGGAATTATCATTGCCAGATATAATGTAGTAGGTGAAATAACTTTTATTATAACGCTATAGAAACATTCATTTCATTGGATAAGAGATAAGATCTCCTTTCATAGTATTTTTTAAAAATGAGACTAATAATTATAGAAGTTTGAACTTTTTAAAAAGATCTAAATAATTTTATACCCCCAAATAATTTTTTCTCCCTCCTAGTCAAAAGACAAATTTACAACAAATTTAGTGATAGATCTAAATATCCTTTATTTACAATTAATGAATGGGATAAGTCTCCATTCTTCAAAATAGAATGAGAACTCTCACAGGGCAATAGCAGAACACTGGGTTTTAAAAGGTGGAAACAAGGAAGCAGAACTGTAGAATAGAAAGCTGATTGGTTAACATCGTTTTTTTTTTTGTGTGTGTGTGTGTGTTTTTTTTGGTAAGGCTTAAAGCAGAGAGGACTTCTTATCATGCTGACTCGGGTGAATTGCAATCCCCAGGTTTCAGGAAAACTGATCTACTTGGAGATCTACCTGTTTCCACATTGACTTTCATTTTTATTGTGGGTATTTACCTGAATGACTCCATTTTGGTTTGATCTAGTCTGCTAGGACCTAGTGACGCAGCTCAGTCCAAAACAATGGCCTCTCCTAATTTTTGTTTAAAAATCTAAATTTCCAAAATTTGATTTTACAATAAACTTGACCTGAACTACAATGATACTTTGGGTTTTTTTTTTTCTTATTTCATTTAATTTGTCTAGTGTAGTGTATTCATGCGCCTATGGAATAGGCTATTTAAATATATAAATAAATATATAATATTATAAATATATCTATTATATATTTATATATTTATTAATATTTAATATATATTAAATATTTATATATTTATATATTTTAATATAGCTATTTTTATAATGGTATACCATTCTAGGTACAATAGGGGCATTGCCTAATATTTGATATATGTCCTGCTATTTATTTTATCAAACATTTGAAACATTATGAATATTTAGATAAGAGATTGTAGACCTCTATCAACTCTACATATAAAATTTAGATGACCTAAATGCTTGTTGAAAGGCCATTAAATCTCATACATAATACAGGTTCATATTTAGTAACTTATCTAAGTGTTTTGAATGAAAGGAAAAAATCAATTGACATCAAAACCTCACATAACTATTTTGCTTTTCCAAAATAATTTTGCATAAAATAATATTTTGGCATTTAAAGGCGACAAAGTAGAAAATTTGTAGTTCTTTTGATGAAATGATATGCCTATACACTGTACGTATCCCCATAAATAAATTGTACTGCCCTTTCAGCAAGCATTGGTCTCTCAATTTATACTAGTCAAGGATTAAACTAAAGGGTTAAATCTATCCAAAGAATATAAGAGAAACTTCTATAGAAGGAACAGGATGGGAGTGTAGATTTTTATAAAATTTGCTCATAAAGTAGACAGAACAAATAAAATATAAAAAATATTGAAAGAAGGTCATAAATGATGAAAGGAATTATATCTCAAGAATTTAAGAAGTGGATAGTTTAGGCCAAACCACCCACCAGCAACAAGATTTTCATAATACCAGCAACTATGTAATAATAGTGTCAAAGGTAAAAGAATAAAGAAACAGTACTGGGAATCAACAAATAATCATTCCTAAAGGAGAGAATCACATATAAAGTAGTAATTAGGGAAGATAAATTTTAAAAAGAGCTAGCAGAAAACAGTTGAAAATTAAATACACATGACATATGGGAAGATCTGCACAACTATAGGACAATTTGGATACCATAAAAAAAAGTTTAACATTTATTTGAAAAGGAAAAGTAAAAAAAATCTAAGAATTCAGAATTCTAGACCTCCTCCTCTAAAAAAAAAAAAAAAAGAGAGATAGATAAAAATGACGGGATGTAGTGGGAACAAAGCCTCACTCATCAGAGTCTATTAAACCTTTTTATGGCAACCACTCATTGATAACAGAAATCAGATGATATTTGAGTTGAGATTGCATTCTTGATTCTTGTGTTCTTGCCTGAGAGGATTTCAAGCAAGATACAAGACTCAGTAAATGTACAGTAAAGTTTATTAGAAGAGGAAGAAGCAGGGAAGTACATGTGTCCCCTCAGGCAGGAAAGTGACATTTCAGCTTCTTTTTGAGCTCAGTCTTATTAGGGTAGAGCAGAGATTTCTGGAAACTCCTTATTAGTTATCGATTGAAATTTAGATTATAAAGAACTACTTATTAGTTATCAGTTGAAATTTAGATTATATCAGATATTTGAAATTTTACTGTGCATGTTATTACCAAAAGGCAAACTCTGGGTCATTTGGTTTTGTTGCTAAGGTTACAAAGGCCCCCTTTATCTGGACCCAGCCTGGATCTAGGTAACTAGTTTTCTTTTTATCTGTGGAAGAATTTTTGGACATGCATTCCTCAACCATGAGAGGAAAGAACAACAATGAAAACAACAAGTGACTTTATTTGAGGGTTATAATATATTGTTATCTTTTTTAAACCAGAGGTGTGCCAAAATGGCCTGAATGAGCTGCTTCAAAGAAAGACAAGCTGAGAATTAGCTATAGGCTCAGTCTATAAAATTAACCCTTTAAACTCCATGTTTCATCATTCATGCCTACATGTTCACTATTGTTATTACCTTAAAATATGTAATTAATGGGGATTGATATTTATTCTGCATTCTGCTTCTCTGATATATAGTTACATATATATGCATTTATATATATATTCTGTTTTAGGTCTAAAGAATGAGAAAAAATTATTTAAAAAACAGAATTTCAAGTAATCAGTGCATAAGAGAGTACAAAATTAGAATGTAAAATTATAGAATTAGAAGAGCACAATTTTACTGCTCTTAATTAAATACCATCACTAGATGATGTGCTGGGTTGTGCTATGTCAACATGGCTGAGTTTAAGCACTACATTTTCTAAAATTCCCTTCTTTGTATGGGCTCACATTAAAGTTGAGTAAAAGTAAAATTTGGAAGGCAATGGGAAGCAAAAAATCAATCAGTCAATCAATCAGTAACAATTTCAGAGGTTCCTTGTGGTTACACATGATTATACAAATCAATGATAGTTTTCTGGAAGGTCCAGGTACCCTAATTTACATCTGTATTATATGTAAGTGATCTTTCTCAAGGCTTGAAGGATGGACCACTGTGGCCCTAGGCTTACCACAAGAACTTGGGCTGCAGATTCAAAGATGCAAATGCCAAGCGTGGGCTCCCAGAGACTCCACCCACCTCTTCCTAAACCTTCCTCCTATTCAGTGCCTGGCTTCTATCACATCCCTGCTTTGATTAATGGCTCTTTCTTTGTTCCTTCAAGAACTTTGCATTTTCAGCTCCTCTCTCATTTGCTTAATAATTCCTTCATACCACAGCAGACAAAATGGCTCTGCTTTATAACTGAATTCCAGTTGATCCAGATGGTACAACCAGTAAATACAGAGGTGATGGAGAGCTTACAATGAAGGGATCAGAAAATCCAAATTTGAATACTTTGCACACTTTACATCAATAAAGGAGAGATAGTAAACATTATAAACCTGATTTGGGGCAATATGAATATACAGACAACCTACTGACCCCCCCCAAAAAATAATACTAATAATGAGGCTGAATGTAATCCTGCTTTTGTATTTAACTTCCTGTGCTCAGGAGAGATAGGCCTTAATTAAATACCACCATTAGATGTTATGCTGGGTTGTGCCATGTCAACATGGCTGAGTCTAAGCACTATGTTTTCTAAGTGGGTGAGCAAATGGAACACCACAAGGAAGGAGTCAGTCTGCCAAATCCAGAATGTAGAACATTTTGCCAGATAACTGCTAAACTGTTTTTAAGAAGTCAGCATCAAAGGAAAGAAAAATTAAAAGCCTGTTATGTTAGTCAGATAGCTTTCCATTAGCATAACAATATCAGAGAGAAAAATTTTGTCTTGGCTCACAGTTTTGGAGGTTCCAGTCCTTGGTCAGTTGGCTCTGTTGCTTTTGGGCCTGTGGTGAGGCAGGGTATCATGATGAAGGGCATGTGGTAGACCAAAGCTGTTCATCTCTGAGCTGGAACACACAAGGGAGGAGGAGAGGGGGTGGCTTTCCACTCTCCCTTTTGAAAGCACACCCCTATGCCCTAAAGGCCTCCCACTAGGCATTCCTAAACACCAGAAGTTAAAGGATCTTCCATCTCCAAATAGTGTTAAGCTCGGGACCGGGCCTTGAACACATGGTCTGTTGGAGGACATTCACAATCCCAACTATGGCACATGGTCTAGATAAAGGGACCTAAAGTTATTTAAGACATACAGCCACCAACCATAATGATGTTTGCCTGTTTGCCGTTGTATCCTGATTCAAATAAGCCAATTAATTTATGAAAACACATTTTTAAAGGTAGTCAGGGAGATTTAAATAAGGTCTTGTATTATATGTTTAAAAGAAACTACTCTTAATTGTCTTATATAATAGTGCCATTACGGTTATATAGGAAACTCTATGGTGGCTTTAGATATTTGTTGGAATATTTAGGAATAAAATGATATGAGATTTAGGATTCCCTTTGAAATGCATAAACAAACACAGGAGCAAAAGGGCTGCAGAAACAATTATGGTAAGTGGACAGTTGTTAAGGCCGGGGGGAAAGGTTTATGGGAATGGTTTTGTTCATTTGGGCTGCTATCACAAAGTGTTATCAATGGAGTAGCTTACAAACAAGAGATTTTTTTTTTCCTTCACAATTTGGAGGGCTAGGAAGTTTACGATCAAGGTGCCAGCTAATTTAGTATGCTCAGGGTCTTTTTCCTGGGTCATGGTCTTCCCTCTAGCTGTATCCTCACGTGGTGGTAGGGCAAACAAGCTTCCTGGGACCTCTTTCACAAGGATATTAATCCCATTTTCACCAGGGTTCTGTCTTCATGGGCTAATTACCTCCAAAAGGTCTCACCTCTTTGTACCCTCACTGTGGGGCTTTAACATTTCAACATATCAATTTTGGAAGAAGACAAACATTCAGACCACAATACAGGGGTTTGATTTTGCCTTTTATATTTTGTATGTTCGTAATTTTTTTCAGTTAAAACAACAACAAAAACACACAAAAAAATCAAAAAAGCATCATAAAAGAGATTGTTACCTATCATTAGAATTGTTTTAAAAGGAAGAGGAGGGGGCTGGCTTCCCAGTACTCCTCTGTCAGGATATTCTGTCTTCTACATTTTCAACTTGGTATCTTATTATGCAAAATAGTTTAGGCTTTGGAATCAGACTCTGAGTTTAAATCATGAACCATCTCTCCAACCCCTTCTAGACAGCAAAACATCTCTTACTGCCTGAAGGATTTTAAATGAATCATTTGACTTTGTTAAGTCTCATATGGTTCAAGTACAAAATCCTGAATAACACATCAGTGGAATTGGGGGGAGTGGTGGCAAATAACATTATAATTTCAGAGTGTAAGCAGAGTGCCTGATTCATAGCAAGCACTCCATAAATATTTATTAGTTATTCACATTAAACTAATGTTACTTTATTGTTAGTGTTTATTAGCACTAACATTTACTTGGTATTTATTTATGTACTGGTGTATTAATTATTAGTATATTTGAGGACCAGCTGACATCATATACCTTTAAAATGTGCCCTGGGATGTGCCAAAACTGCTGGTAAAGAGTTGAAGTGACCTGAATCATGAGATGTCAAGAGTGTTTGAGAAATAAAAGGGTTTTCCAGTTCTTTCTAGGACATTCCTTCCTCATTTCTTATATTCTGGGTCGTTAGTCGCTTGCTATTTCTGGCATTCTGGTATGTGATCTGCAGTGTGGCTTCCTACGCCAGGCTCGCCTGACAGTACAGCTTCACATTGATTTGATTTGTCTGCCTTTGCTCCAGGTGTCTCTCCCAGCAGCCATCAGATCACATCCATGGCAATTCTTACCATAATCCCCTTGTAGATTGCCATCTTGAGAAATTAAACTCTGTGGGAAAAATGGGTTGTAGGAGGCAGGGGGCTTTTAGATCCCTAAAAACCAAATGTATGATGGCATTTTATCTTCCCGTTTACCCTTTAGAAAATATCATGTCAGAGTACCCTGGGGCATCCAAGAAGGAATACAGTGTACACCGCATGTGCAGTTTTTCATTTTCTAGAAAGCACAATTTCCAAAGGTAGATGCAACAGATGAAATTAAATTCAATAATATATTTTATTTAACTTAATAGATCCAAAATATTGTCATTGCATCATGGAATCAATATTAAAAAAATGAAATTATTTTATGGAAGCTCTAAAATCTGGTGTATGATTTGTACTCATAGCACATCACAAGTTAGACAAGTCACATTTTACCATTGTGCTCAACTGCTACATGTGCAGTGGCAATGTATTGGATCATGCAGCTCTAGATGGTAGCTGCTAATCCATATTGCTTAAGCAATACATGTTATGTACAAATAAAATGTGCTAGAATGACAAGTTAATCCCACCTTATTAAATCATCAAAACAACCATAAAATTGTGCTCAATTTGGAAATAGTCCTTTCTTAAACACTTGATTCAGATCATAAAAAGCCAAATGAAAAAAACCTGATAATGACAATCTTTTCTTTATTTAATAATGACGCCCATAAGGGCACTCTAGGCACATTCCATTTAATGTTGGAAGTAATCTCAGGGTGCAGTTCTTGTTATAGGGAACCAAATTTTAGTAAAGTTTTATAATTTACTGTGATCATACGCTTGCCCAAATGTTGGAGGAACTAGCATTCTAAACTTACGTCTGATTAACTCTAATTTTCAGAGAATTTCCTTTATGACAAGAGCAGAGTAAAAATTCATTTTGTTTAAAGCAGGGTAGGGAAAAGGAACAAAGTAGTAGAAAAATTTATTAACCATACATATTGAGAAAATGATAGAGTGGTAAAACAGGAGACAGAATAAAGGACTAAAGGATTTTCCTGTCTTTAAGATTCCCATCTTTTTAAAAATTATTTATTTTTCTTTGTAGTGCTCTAAACTTGAACCTAGGGCCTGGCACATGTGAGGCAAGTGCTCTACCACTGAGCTATACCTGCAGCCCATCTATTTCACAGAAGATTTTTTTGCCTGAAAACTTTCCAGTCCATGTTGGTGAGCATCTATGATTATGGAATTTATTCTATTTACTCTATCTTAGTTAACTTTAGAATGGCTTGTTGAGTGCAGTGGCACATGCCTATAATCCCAGTGGCTCAGGAGGCTGGGGCAGGAGGATTCCCAGGCTCAGCAAAAGTGAGATGTTAAGCAGCTCAATGAGACCATGTCTCTAAATAAAATACACACACAAAAATAGGACTGGTGATGTGGCTCAGGGGCCAAATGCTCCTGAATTCAATCCCTACCTTGCACAAAAAAAAATTTAGAATGGCTTAATGGATGGCTCCCTCTCTTTTTCTCTCAAACCTATTAGTGTATAACTCAGGTCATGTCAATATTAATGACTTCTTAGAAAGGAAACAGTGTAAGAATACTAGTAAGTTCCATGTTTTATGCATATTTTATTTCAGTTACTTAAAATTTATAATGTATATTGCTAAATATTTATTCAGTATGGATAGCTTATTTTATGCCACTTCTAGTTGTATTACAAATACATTAAATGGCTAAAATATATATGCTCATTCTATCCACGTTCACTTAATGTTAATGCTTTCCCAAACACTTATGGAATAATAACAACTACCTTGCATTTGAAATGATTTCTAATATCCTCTACATTTAGCTATATATTTGTGAAAAGTGATATGTTAATACATCTATGTTACTTTCCAACATGTGTAGTGAAGGTAACAACAGCTTAAAGGAAGTCAGCTTCACCAACTAAACTAGTGAGTGACTTTTAGGGTGGCCATCATTTTTATCCTACAGTATCCATTTGGAGAGTCAGAGACTAGTTTTCCAGAGTGTAACAGTTCTTGTTACCTGAATCTCACATCTTCTTCCTGCCTATACTTTTGATGACTACATCAGTGTCACAAAGACAAATAGAAGGACATTCAAAATTTTTACCCAAATGGTAGAAGCCTTGATAAAAATTAATAATGGACAAAAATGAAATAACCCATTTAGAAGTATTTGTTTTTAATCCCCAAACATAGTGAAACATAGTATGTGGAAACATAAAACAACAGAGACTGATTTATTATAAGCAACAGAATGCTTAAGGACATGTAAAGCAAAGGAAAATAGCATATGGCCAGGAAGTGGAAATAGTGGCAGAATTCAGATATGGTATGTGAAGTGGGCCTTGAAAATGAATTAATTAAAACATGTATGAAAACATTCAAGTGAGAACTCATGAGCATAAGAAAAATAAGAACTTGTAAGCATATAAAAATAAAAACCAAGGACATTCATGGTTTGTCTATGAATGACAACTCTTGTGTCTAGTGAAAATCTAGAAGAGAAGTAAAGGAGCTAATTGTGGATAAAACTAGGCAGTTAGGCTTTTGCCAGAAATAGTCACAAGTGTACTACAAAGCATTTTATCCTATTGGCAAGGGAGTGAAAGTTGTGATTTTAAAATATGTAACTTGCAAGTTTAGAGCTCTGTATTTATTTATGGTAATTGGCAATATGGATAAAAATGTGTTTGAAAGAGTTCAGATCAAATGCAATTAAGCAATAAGAAATGGTAGAGCATTAATGGGGTGTATTCCAGAGATTTACATGATAAGGACAAACACGTTAGAATCAAGGTATTAGGTTCTCTCATAAGGAGTCATGATGACAAGATTCTAGAAGCACATGAGAAATCAATTTCACTTAGGTGGATCAGGAAAAATAAGGTAGATTTATTTTTGTCTTAACAAAGCTCATTGTTCTGTATAATGTTGGCGACAGTGATGGAAATGAGAAAGATAAAGACCACAGGATATCCAGGTGGTGGGAGTTCCTACCTGTGCTGGGAACAGTTCGATTTCTCTGCCAGACATTTTATTTATCACAATTCTGCCAAAACACTAATCCAGTTTGGATTAATTGCTTCGAAAACTGTATTTTAAATGTTGAAGCTGTAGTGAAATAATTAACTTTGTGGCCATTTATCATATCATGCTTTAATACCAAATGCATATTATAAGCAACGAGTATTTATCAATGTTTTAATTGTAACAGAGAAGGGTTATCCTTGTTTATTATTATTAATATTATTATCATCATCATCATTTCAGAAAATTCTGTGAGGAACACCTTTGCAATCATAGGTGAGGGTGATAGAGAACTCCTCCAATCTGCTGTCAGAACAGGACAGATTTTCTCAACCTTAGTGTTGTTAATATTTTAGCATGGATCGTGATTCTCTGTGAGGAGCGTCCTGTGTATTCTAGATGTTTGGCAGCAACCCACTACATGCCAGAAGCACTAAATTATAACTGGGCCAGCCAAAACTGTCTCCTTTATCATGAGCCCAGTACTGCCACCAAGGGTAACAGTAAGATACCCCTTCACTTGAAACCTGCACCAACTAAGTAAGCCACCATATGTTTTACCATTAATTATGAATCTTTCAGAGGAAAAAAATGCAAATAAAATTATAAGAGATGCCCTAACATAAAATTACCTGGAACAAAGTTATGAATATATGGAGATATATTTTGAATTTCTTGTCCATCAGTAAAAGTATTCAATTATTCCTTCTTCCTCATCATCTGAAATATCCACCTATTTCTTCTACCCATCCATTTCTACTTTACCTTAATCACTGATGTAACCAATTCTATTATCTCTCTAGTGTAATCAAAAACACACATCTTTATTCATTAACCTTCAGTTAACTTATTTAAGAAGTACATTCTGTATTTCCACATTAAAATGAATTTTTGCAAACTGTAAAGCCCTGTCAGTGTGCAGCTTTGATCTCCTCTAACTCTCCCTCCTATGTATTGGTAAACACTTAGGGTTTGCTTTTTATCTGGCAACAGGAAGTGGCAACATTTGACAACTCATGAATTTCTAGACTTTCTCCTGAGAACTTCATAATAATTTATTCAGAAAATAAATTAGAAAATATAAATTACCTTCTTCAAAATTGGAGAAATATAAATTGTATCTTGAAGAATAAGGAATAATTAATTGGGACAGGTATGGTAGCACAGCCCTATAGTCCCAGGGACACGGGAAGCTGAGGCAGCAGGATCGCAAGTTCAAGGCCAGCCTCAGCAACTTAGCCAGGCCCCTAAAAAACTTAGAGAAACTCTATCTCAAAATAAAAAATAAAATGGATTGTGGATGTAGCTCAGTGGTGAAGTATGCCTGGGTTCAATCTCCAGTATCACACATGTATAAAATAATAATTAAAATTATCAATCAGACTAAAAGTACTGGTGGAGTAGTAAATAAAACTGATTATTGAATTAAAAAAAAAAATGTCCTGTGTGCTCAGTCTACTTGATTCTTATCAAATGCTCCATGATGTGTATGTATTACCTTTACTAATAATAATGGCAACCTAATAGGGTAAGTCATATTATCTTTGTTTTACAGAAAATAAAAAAAAAATAGGAGCAAGCAGAAGTTACACATCCTAAAGAGATTCAAATATGGTCAATGGACTCCAGAAAGATAAGTCTTCATCATTATAATATGCTTTCACAAAAGATCTAAAAATGTTCTACACCTAGTTGATTATAATACAAAACCGTTTTTTGTCTTCAACTTAGTATGTGAAGAAAGAGAAAATGATAATATTAACTTACCTAAATACATGAATTACACAAAGATAGGGACTAGGAAAGAGTCCAAGCCTACGAATAAGCGTTGAACCTGAATTTACCATCTCCCTCTTCCTCAATGAACTGCCTGGTATCTGTTAAGGTCCTCCTCTTTTTGTGTTTTTTACATGGCTTTTAAGCCATGCCTAATTCAGGTCTTTGTAAGTTTTTGCTTAATTCTAATTAAGTATGCATACTTAATACTTTTGCCAGAGAGTTCCAAAACAGAAATTAAATCATGCTGATGGCTCACTTAGATATCCTTCAGGAGTCTCCTTTGACTTTTGAGACAAGTTTAAGTGCCTCTTTTCATTTAGCAGTATCTAGTTAATTTTAAGATTCAATATCCTTTGACCCAGTAATTTCATAGTCAGATGTCTACCCTAGATAATCCCTTGCTACTACATATGGAAGGAGACACTTAAAAACCACAGTAGTGTTGGTAATACTGAACAAAGGCAAATACCCTAAATGCCGTTTTGTCAGGGCAATAGAGAAATTGTGATATATTTACATAACTAAGTAACACACAGTATTTTATTTTTATTTCTAAAGTAAAAATCATATATTATGTACAATATGATGTTTTAAAATATGTATGGACTACTGAATGACTTAATCAATCTAACTAATGTTAGCATTTCCTCAAAACTTATCATTTGCTAGTGGTGAGAACACATAAAATCAATCTTCTTATCAAATATTAAACTTTCAAATGTACAATATGATGTTATCAACTATAGTCACTATGTGGTATAGCAGATCTCTTGAACTTCTACCTTTTGTCTAACACAAATTTTGTATCCTTCAAACAATATCATCCTAAACCTTCTTTCTCCCCAGTTCCAGGTAAACTATCATTCTGTCCTGTGTTTCTATGATTTGTATGTTTCTCCCTACATAGGAGATCCTGCAGTATTTGTATCTCTGTCTGGTTTATTTCATTTAATATAAAGTCTCCAAGTTCTCCACATTGTTACTATGACAGGATTTTCTTATTTCTTTCAGTAGTATTCATGTGTGCGTATTATACATACATGTATATATTATGCATATGTGTAAGTATATATATATTACATTTTTAGACATAAATTTTAAATACATTTAACATAAGAATATAGAATATTTTTAAAAGTAAAGCAATATTAAGAGGAATGATACATACATTATACCATTATTATATATAATCTACAAGTAGACAAAACAGTATATATTCTTTTTTTGGATTACATAGTTATACAACAAATATAATAATAATTAGATAATAATCAGCTATGGTAATGAGAGAGGTGCATGAAGAATTCAGGGTCTTCAAATGTGCTTTTAGATTTAGCTTTTAAGCTGTGTGTCAATATATAGTGTTTCTCATATTGTAATGAATTATTTACCCCTCCCATGAGGAATCTTGTCTTAGTCATCTTTGTATATCTACCCCCTCCTCTAGACTCATCCAAAAGAATGTGTACTTTCTGGAGAAGTGAATAGTTCCCTACAAAAATATGCTATTTATAGAAGGGTTGTGCAGAAAGTAATATTTGTGGGTGAACATTAGAGTTTCATTATTGGATAATTTTTCTGACCACATTCTATTTGGTTGATTGTACAGTTAGCAATCTAAAAATTTTCAGAGCAGACCACATTTAACTTAAGACCACAAAGGATGGGGATTCATAGCTCCTATTCACTTTTATGTACCTCCCATACATTTGCTAGAAAGTGATAAATCAGGCCAGTCTGTTGGAGTGGTTTGTCTGTGACCTAAGGGTTGACATAGATATTCTATTCTAAAATCTATACTTCAGAAGTTTTTTTTTTAAAGATCATTGTTCATTTGAAAGGATAAGGACCCATCCTTCCTTTAAAATAGTTTTCTTATCATCCAAACAATAATGTTAATAGAAATCCAATTTTTCTTTACATTTACTATTTTTAAATATACTTCTTTTTATATATATTCTTTCTTTTTTTTAAATTTTTTTTTAATTTTTAAATTTTTTTATAGTTGTTGATAGATCTTTATTCTATTTATTTATATGTGGTGCTGAGAATCGAACCCAGTGCCTCACACATGCTAGGCAAGTGCTCTGCCACTGAGCCACAACCTCAGCCCTATATTCTTTCTTTTAATAAAAGTTATTTTAGAATGTTGAGAGGTGAAAAGGAGAGATCGTGCATTGTCTTTCTTCTCTGGAGTGATGCTTTTTTTTTTTTTGTATTTCACTGTTTTAACTTTCTATGGAATTTCCAAAACTTGAACTAAACATTCATCATAGATAACTGGTCTGACATGCAATATGGCATTGAGCATAAATATAAGCCTCACTTTGTACCTTTCCGTTGCAAGTTAAATGTTATTTACCTCTATGAAAGCACAAACCCACTGCCTCCTAAACTCTCAGCGTTTACAAACATTACCGCGTGACCCTTGTAATCTCGCTGCAAATCTCCTTAGTTTAAAAACATAATCAGATTCAACTACCTACTACTCATAGTCTTCAGTGCTCCCCCTTGTGGTCAAGGCCACCACCAGCAGGGCACCTCGGGGGACTATTGAATGATCCTTTTCAAATGCATCTCAATGGTGGAATAAGATGGACATCATTACCTAGGTGCATGTACATATGGTATGACGCTACATTGTGAACAACCAGAGGAATGAAAAGTTGTGCTGCACTTGTATACAATGAATCAAAATGTATTCTGCTGTCATATATAACTAATTAGAATAAATAAACTTAAAAATTGCTGCTCAGTAATATCACAGCCACACTGGTTGTCTTCCTAAGTTCATTGAATTGTCATCTTTCTCAATCAGAACAAGAAACAGAGTCTACAATTGGGTACCCGGCGTCCAACATTACCTGACTCACTTCCCCACCTCTTGGCACACTCTGCCTCCACTTTACTTTCTTGCTTACTCTTCAGGACAGCTTTTACTTTCTTGTCCCCAGGGCCTTTGTACCTGTTTCCACTACCTATGACATTTTTCTCCTCTTCTTACAAATGTTTATGCATAATTCACATTTTTGGTGGGGACTCCTCAGAAACTATCTGAAATTGAAGTTTCATGATATCCTCTACTCCTTTATTTAGTTTTCTTTTTATTCCTTTTATTTATTATCATCTGGTTATCACAAAGTTGACATGTGTACACACACACACACACACACATGTATATGAACATAAGCATTAAACTATTATTTGCATTAAAGTAAAGGCTATATAAGACAGGACCTTTTGGGTTTCTTTTTGCCTGTACCTAAAACAGGTATATCAGCATGATGATGAAACTTATATCCCACATATTTCATTCATACTTTTGAAACTGTGAAAGAATTCAGAGGGCCAGACTGATTTTGCTTAAAACCACCATCAGGCAAACAAGAGTGTCATCAGCACACAAGGGGGAAACCTACAGACACAAAAGCTTGTGCCTGGTTTCTCCTAGGACAGCACATAGGACCTCAACAAGACGAGGTGTGAGATTTATGGAGAAGCTCACTGGCTCTAGAGTTTTGAAGCTTTTATAATCTCTTTGACTAGGGAAATAAACCCGGCATTCATCATATCTGATGCTTATCACAAGCGTTGTGGATACTGTGAGGTGGAAGGACTGCAAGTGGAGCCCTTCCCTGGCACCATCAAGGATCAAGAACAGCCCTGATACATTCTCAGTTTTCTACCAAGATCGACTACCTTGGACCCTCAGCTGTATCTAGTTACCATCAGCAGCTCTCATTTCCTACAATGTTGTGCTCTGCAGGAAGCCAACTTGTTGCCAGGGAGTCCAAGCTAAAGGATCAGTCTTGGGCAAGTGAATCCTTATATCTCACTTTATTTAGTCACTTCTCTTTCTTATTTTCTCTCAGCAGTTTAATTAACTGGGAGTAATTAGGAGGCTTATCTTGCTATTAATATTGAGAAATTCCATAACAGCATCTCATCTTGAACTATGTATTGTTGAGCCAGTGCTCTGTGGTACCAGTAACTAAACATGAGGAGACAGGCTCCAGCCTGCTTTTAAATCCCAATCTCTAGATCTTTATGTTTTTATTTAACACATGTAAGCATGGAGTTCACTGTATTTGAAGAACTCTTTGGGGTGTTTCATTATTATTGATTCATTTATCTCTAATAACAACTCTGTGCTGTAAGTACTATTACTGTTCTTATTGTACACATAAGAAAACAAAGGGAGCTGAAGTGACTTTCTCCACAGTCCTATAACTAATAAATATATAAATTGAGTAACTCATTCTAATCTTAGTCCTTTTCCTACTATTTCTGTTAATATTCCATTAATCACTTCTCTATCCAAGAAATCTCTCTATATTTATTTCATAGTAACTATTTTCCCCATTTTTCAAGAGAGATAAATTTTTAACAACATTCTCCATAGATAATCATGACTCCTCTCTTCAAATTCATTCAAATTTGGTGTGTGTGTGTGTGTGTGTGTATACATATATACACATATGTATATGAACTGTACTGGGGATTAGAACCAGGGCCTTGTTCATAATAGGCAAGTGATCTAACTGCTGAATTATACCATCAACATGGATGGTTACTGGCATTTAAATACAGCTAGTTTAAAAAAATATTTTCTAGAATATGATCCACTTGCTAAGAATATTTGCCAAAATGCTACTAAAATTATGCATTCACTATTTCTATCTATAATTATTACATAGTATTTTCCAGGTATGAAATCCATTTAGTCTTCCTAACAGGGAGAATTGCGTATACTAACCTTTAATTCATTCTTTAACTAATTTCTCTCTCAGCATTGAATAAGCACAGATGTGTTTTGACTGGGAGACTGTTAAAGGCATTGTTTTCAAAGATATGAAATCAGTCAGCTGCTATAGTATTTTAACAGCTTTGATAAGAAACCTTTAAATGTTCACCTCTCATTATTGATCTTTCCTTGATTGAAGTTTATAAAGTTTTTCTTTTATACTCAGATTTATAGCTCATGCAAAGTAACTTACAGCGATCACTTTGAAATATATCTGAATTAATTAATGCCTTTGACTTCTAAAAATGAAAGTAAAAGTAACAAACTGGTTAAAAGATAAGCATTTAGGAGTAATGTGTGTTTTCTGTTGGTTTACAGAGTTATTGTACCTGTGTCACAGCAAAAATCTTAATTGACCCATTGTTTCGGATCAACAAAATAATTATACTGTTAACAGAAAAGATTCCATCAGTTGAGGAATCAGGTATGCATTGAAAAAGACCACTTACTCTTTTGTTCAACACAACCATTTAGTACTTTAAATAATAATATCATTCAATGGCAGAACATGACTTTCTATTAGGAGATAGAATTAGACATTGCCATAGCTCTGTGATCTTCAGCCTAGACTCTCAACAATCGTACAGATGGTTATATTACAAATGTCTAAAGACCTTGAAACCAAATTCATTTAAAGTGGCAGTTATGAAATACCTTTAAAGAAACCTTTAAAATCAGGTAAAATGATAGATTAAAACTGCCACAAATGTGTCCAAGCAGAAAACTTTGTTTTTAGACTCCTGTAGCAGGTCTTGGCCATTTTAATTAGTGTCTTAGGACTTTACCTTCTGCTCAAGAGTGCTCAGTTTTCTTTCTCTAGATCCCCCAAATAACCATCCCCCTGTATAATTTTAATAATTGCTTTACCTTTTCCTCTCTCTTACATTTAAAAATTAATGTTTTTCCACTTATGTGACTTAAGTTATGCAAAAGACATCACATTTTTCTAGAGTTATCCTTTCTTTGGTAGATATTTTTGGTATGGTTAAGAGGCTGTACCTTATTGGAAAAAGCCTTTATCTATAATGGAAAAAGCACACCCATGCAAAAGATGATTGACTGTAAGATCCTTAAAATCCTTCTAATTTCCCTGGCTTGTGGACTTTCATCCTCATCTATGTACTTTTCTTCAAGAGACTGTGGCAAGAAGGAGCATGGAATAGTCATTGTTAATTGATTATAAAATGCCCTACAGGATTATGAACATACGGTTTCCTAACATTCTTTCTATTAGTTAATTTTTTTAGAATATACACCCCAGGGACACTCATTGTATCTTATTCACAATGGAAAATCCACCCACAGTCTGATAAATAAAAATGTTAAATTTTTAATCATACAAGTTAAACTATAATTATACCTACAATATATAATTATAATACTTATAAAACTTAATTATAATACCTTAATGATATTATTTATTATGTTGCATTTATTATGTTATACTATTAATTATATTTTAAATTAAAACATGGATAACTGTATGAAGGCAAGAATTAAATATACATATAGGAAAACCCAGATTCATATCCCATTTTCTTCACTGTATATGTTTTCAATTAATAAGCTGTCAGTATTCACTAAAATGTGTCAGTCTTTGGGTTAGTGATTGATGCATATGTAATCTCATTTATGACAAAATAACAATGTCCAATAGATACTACAATATTAATTTCAACAGGTTAAAGAAGCTTATATTATTGCCCCAACGTGTGGGTAAAGCTATTTTGAATCTTGGTCTCTTGAGCCCAATTTTTGTTCCTTTGCAGTTTTCTGGGTTATCTCAGGAATATTAAATAAAATAATCTTGTTCCTAAAATTTAGAGATTCTCTTTGGCTTCTTGACTGAAAAAGGCCAAGAAAAAAACAGAAAGGGACATTGTTATGTATGCAACTGAAGCAGGCCAGAAAAATGATCTGCATTTGCACATGTGAGACAACAGTGCCCTAGATTTAGTGATTTAACACAAAACAGAAGAAATAGTCAAGAAAATGATGTGGTTAGAACATGTGATGAGACAGTAATGAGAGAAATTTTGTCTTCATGACCCTTTTACTACCTAAAAGCTATGATTACTTTACCATAGGCCATGCCAGTAATCTATAAAAACTAAGGCAGAAAATAAGCTTAAATTTCTCAAACGTGTTATATTTTAGAGTATTTCCAATTATACAGTGGTCTTGACATCTTTCTATTTTGAATTTTTCAATCTAGGATTAATGCTTAACAAGAGATCATGTCCAAACACCAAGAAATTTTGGATCCTATTTTGCTTTATTATTTTAGGAACAATTCTTTCATGAAGTGTTTTAAAGATGCTTCTGACATTTTTTTTTCTTTTTCTTTTTTTTAAAAGAGCATGTTTAAGTCTCTGGGCACAGGAGAGGAAGCTCCTTCCATTGCGAGGAAAGAATTTCTCAGTTTTGTCTGTATCTCGACGTTCCGAATGTCAGTGTTTCACTTTTTCCTAACCAACCTACTAACTTTAACAGGAGCGACCTGGTAAACCTGAGAATTCAACGAATATCAAGTAAGCATACAAACTTATTTATAATTACAAAAAACATGATCTCTCTGTGGTTCATTCTCACAGTGAAATACTACTTAAGGAACTAACTTTTAGCCCTCTTAATACAATTTACACATCATAGTTGTATTATACTAAGAAGAATCAGCCAAACTCAAAAGGGTACAAAATCTGTGATCCTACTTATATGACATTCTGGAAAAGACAAAACTGCAGAGAGAAAAAATAGATCAGTTGTCAGAGATTGGATATGGGGGCAAGGTATGGTCTTTAGAAAGGTCACAGGTGAATTTGGGAGAGGGATGCAGCCAAAACTGCTCTAGGTCTTGAATGTGGTACTGATTGTGGGACTATCTTTGTCATCAGCAGTCACAGGGCTGAACGTCAAACAGATGGAGTCTGCTGTATGTAAATGTTTTCTTCATGAAAACATTTCCACAGCGAGATCCTGCTACACAGTCATTGAGATGGCTAAGATTAAAGCCATGGTCAAAATAAAGTCTGAGGATGTAGAACAAGTAGAACTCTCAGAAATGTCTATTTCTATTTCAGGAGTGCCCCTGAGTTCAAGCCCCAGTACCTACCCCACAAAAAAAACAAGCTAGTCATTGAAAGAATCATTGTCTTGATATCTGAAACTCTACTCCTATTTATTTGAAACTCAAGGAAGACAAATTTCAATTATATTTATAGAAAACATTTCTGTAGTTTCTGGATTGTGGATGGTTTGGGGAATCAAATACAAAGGAGAAAAAGGATAACATTTTCCATGGCATAATATTCTATAATTTGATTTTGGTATTGGTGGCATAGTTATATACATTGACCAAACTCACTTAACTAGATCCTTAAAATGGGTTTAGTTTATTACATACAAATTATACCTCAATAAAATTGATTTAGGAAATTCATTACCTACACAGTGTAAGGAGTTTAAAATATATCTTAAATATTACTTACTGATTTGTGTTACTGCTGGGTTTTGTTAGCAGCAAGTACAGAATACTTCTAGAACATTAGCTATTGGGAACTTATAGTATGGAGAAAAAAAGTCTACTGAAATATATCCCACAAAGCAAAATTACAGCACACTGTGGAAATGAGTCAAGAGATAGACTCAAAAGATGCCAGAGTGAATAATATTATCATTCCCAAGAACTTGAGATAATAGATGGGAAGGAAAGCATTAATGAGTCAACAGATGAACTAAAAAACATCAAAGCCCAAAAGAATATGAAAAATGGTTTATTTATAATATAGTACTAGGAGAGGATCCAAGATGGCAGCCTAGATGGACGCTGCATTCCTAGTCTCTCCATGACCTAGGATTAAAGCAGTGGGAATACTGTTTCTCTGAGAGTTATTAGAGGACCCTGACAGCTGCTCCCATGCAGGAATTCTGACTTTGCGCCTGCACAGGTCTCCAGGTCTCAGCATTTTTGCAGGATCCTGGCCACACACCCACATAAGACCTGCTTGCCCATGCAGGACCTTCTCCTATACAGGATGTCTAGCCCCAGCACCCACACATCACACAGGACCTCTGGTTGCCCGTCCATGCAGGACTCCTAGCTGATGCTCCCATGTGGGACCCCTGGCTCCCATGCAGGACCCTTGGCTGCTGCTCCAGTGTGGAACCTCATCTACCAGCATGGGGCTTCCCCGTTTGCCTCCATCTTGGAACACTACAACTAAAGCCATAGTCTCCTTCACATGGTAGCCTGAACCTGGGGACACCAGACAGGGCCTGGAGACAGCCTTCTGCCAAAACATTGCACACCATAGAGCTGCATCTCCAAACATGTTGCCCAATGTCATGTCCCAGCCTGCCCTGACATTTCATCTCTGAAAGAAGATGCTTCCTTCTTGGGACACCTTTGTTACCTTCTTGGATTATCCTCACTACTGCCATCACCATCTTTAGTTGGGGTAAATCTCAGCTTGGGACACTGGCTGGGGCCTAGAAGCAGTATCAAGGTACTTATAGTTCCCCAGATTGTCCCTCTCCCCTTCAGCCACTAACCTAGCACAGTGCATGCAGCTATGTGGTTGGTCCATAGCTTGCAAAGCCTGATTTTGACATGCCTGACACAAAACAGCTCTCCACAACAGGTGCGTAGGCATCGTAGTACAACCCACAAGACCTCCAGAGGGAGAGGTTCCTGATTGGGAAGTAGAAAGGGAGGGAGTGAGAGAAATACAGTTTAGAGACTAAACGAGAGACCAGGAATTGTAAGGTTTACAGGTGATATAAAGAGATAAGACCAGGAGCCCACAACACATGACAGGCCCCAAAGGAGATCCTTGGAGTGGAGTTATCCCATGGGGATTTGCAAGCACTAAACCCTACCTCCAGAAGCTCCTTCTCTAAGACCAAACCAAATACCCTAATAACTGGCACCATGGGTGGGGGGGGGGGGACACCAGCAAACAACAGACAACCCCACCTACTGGATGAGAAGGGAAGCAGGAAAAATATTAAACTCCAACAGAAACAGTCCTTTTTATTTACCTTGAGATTTTTTTTATTATCTTTTTTTTTCCCTTCTTCTTCTTTTCTCTCTCTCTTTTCCCACCTCACATCCTCCAAAATTTCTGAAACCAAGTATTTTTCATGCATTAGGCTACTGAGGACTGGGATATCTGATTAGTATATTACAGTTGTATTATATAGTCTTTTATCTTCTATTTGTACTTTTTTTTCTTAATTTCTGTTTCTTTGTTTTTTGTAATCTATTTTCTTCCTACTTACTCATCTTCCCCAAATCTCTTTCTCTCTCTTCTGCTACTGGCCAACTTCTTTTGGATCCCTCTTTCATGCTTTCTAAGATCTAAAAACTCTATATCCTCACTTCCTACCTCCCTAACTTTTCATCCTACACCCCAACCCCAGTTCTCTCTTTGTCCACAAGCAGAAACTTTACACCCTTTTGCAAACCTACTATTTATAATGTAGATAGTAACTGAACTCATAATTTCTGCATATTGTGACAAAGCCATAAATGTCCTATTAGGAGCTACTTGGTTTAAAGCTGTATATTGTTTGTATTGGAATCTGTTAATGTTGGTCTCCCCCTTAAGGAAGAGGTATTGGAACCTTGCAGGGAATCTATAAGCCTCTAGGGTAAAAACTGTAACACCTCAGAATCTCAATGCTAGAAGGGAAGACACACAAACAACATGAAAAAACAGGGGAAGGAAGTGCCCCAAACAAACCAAGATACTACATTATTAGAATCCATGGTCAGCACAGCAGAAAAAATGTCAGAGAAGCAGTTCAAGATGTATATAATTAAGATGTCCTGTGAATTAAAGGATGATATAAGAGAGAAAAATACAGGCAGCAAAGATCATTTTGATAAAAAGCTATAGAGGAAAATACATGAAGCATAAGATTACTTCAATAAGGAGATAGAGATTCTGAAAAAGAACCAAACAGAAATCCTTGAAAGAAACAATAAATCAAATTAAAAACTCAATAGAAAACATCACCAACAGACAAGATTACCTCGAAGACAGAACTTAAGACAATGAAGACAAAATATATAATCTTGAAAATAGAGTTGACCACACAGTGAAGATGGTAAGAAACTATAAGAAGAACATCCAAGAGCTATGGGATAACATAAAAAGACCAAATTTAAGAATTATTGGGATAGAGGAAGGCATAAAGTTTCAAACCAAAGGAATAAAACAGCCATTCAATGAAATACTATCAGAAAATTTTCCAAACATGAAGAACAAATTGGAAAATCAAATACAAGAGGCTTACAGGACACCAAATGTACAAAATCACAACAGATTTACACCAAGGCACATTAAAATAAAAATGTCTAGCATACAGAAAAAGGAGAGAATTTTAAAAGCCACTAATGAAAGGAATCAGGTTACATATATGAGGAAATCAATAAGGATCTCTGCAGACTTCTCAACTCAGATCCTTAAAGCTAGAAGAGCTTGGGACAGCATATACCAAGCTCTGAAAGGCAATGGATGCCAACAAAGAATTTTATATCCAGCAAAATTAAGTTTTAGATTTGATGGTGAAATAAAAGCATTCCAAGATAAAAAAAGTTGAAAGAACTTACAGCAAGAAAGACTGCACTACAGAATAATCTTGAGAAAATATTCTATTAGGAGGAAATGAAAATCAACAATGAAAATCTGCCAAAGGAAGAACTACACTAAAGGGAAGGCCAATCAAAGGAGAAACCTAGTCAAGTTAAAAACCAAAAATGAACCAAAGTGACTGGGAATACAAAACATATCTCAATAAGAATCCTGAATGTAAAGGGCCTAAACTCATCAATTAAAAGATATAGACTGGCAGATCGAATTAAAAAAAAAAAGACCCTACAATATGCTGCCTCCAAGAGACTCATCTCTTAGGAAAAGACATGCACAGACTGAAGGTGAAAGAATGTGAAAAAAGGTGTATCACTCACATGTACAGCATCAACAAGCAGGGGTCTCCATCTTCATATCAGGTGAACATCAAGGTAGACTTCAAACCAAAGTTAGTGAAAAGGGATAAAGAAGATGATTTCATACTGCTTAAGGGAAATCATACACCAACAAGACATAACAATCTTAAATATCTATGCCCCAAATAATGGAGCATCTATGTATATCAAACAAACCCTCCTCAACTTCAAGAACCAAATAGACCACAATACAATAATGCTGGGTGACTTTAACTCACCTTTGTCGCCACTGGATAGATCTTCCAAACAAAAATTACACAAAGAAACTGTAGAGCTCAATAAAACAATCAATAATTTACGCTTAACAGACATATATATAACATTCCATCCATCAACAAGCAAATACACTTTTTTTCTCAGAAGCACATGGATCCTTCTCCAAAATAGATCATATGCCATGCCACAAAGGTAGTCTTAGCAAATAGAATAAAAAAATAGAGATACTACTCTGCATTCTATCTGACCATAATGGAATGAAATTAGAAATTAATGACATTAAAAAGTAGAAGCTTCTTCAACACCTGAAGACTCAATAATATGCTATTGAATGATGCATGGATAACAGAAGACATCAGGGAGGAGATAAAAAAATTCTTAAAGGTAAATGAGAACTCTGAAACAACATATCAAAATCTCTGGGACACTACAAAGGCTATGTTAAGAGTAAAGTTCATTGCAGTGAGCTCATTCATTAAAAGAAAAAAGTTCAACAAATAAATGACCTTACATTACATCTCAAAACACTAGAAAAAGATGAACAAATCAACACCAAAAGAAGTAGAAGAGAGGAAATAATAAAAATCAGGGCTGGAACCAATGAAATTGAAACAAAGAAAACAATTCAAAAAATGGACCAAAAAAACTGGCCTTTGAAAAAATAAATAAAATTGACAAATGCTTAGCTACCCTAATGAAAAAGAGAGAAAACTCAAATTACTAAACTTTCGAGATGAAAAAGGAAATATCATGACACTATTGAAATACAGAAGATACTTAGAAACTATTTTGAAATCTATACTCCAGTAAAATAGAAAATCCTGAAGACATTGACAAATTTCTAGAGGCATATGATCAACTCAAACTGAACCAGGAGGACATACACAACTTAAACAGATCAATTTCAAGCAAGGAAATAGAAGAAGCCATCAAAACCTTACCAACCAAGAAGAGCCCAGGACCAGACAGATTCTCAGCAGAGTTCTATAAGTCTTCAAAGAAGAATTCATACCAGTACTCCTCAAATTATTCCATGAAATAGGAGAAAAGTAACCCTTCCTAACTCATCCTACGAGGCTAGTATCACCCTGATACCAAAACCAGACAGAGACACATTAAAGAAAGAAAATTTCAGACCAATATCCTTGATGAATATAGATGCAAAAATTCTCAATAATATTTTGGCAAATTGCATACAAAAACATATCAAAAATATAGTGCACCATGATCAAGGGGGGTTCATTCCAGGAATGCAAGGTTGAAATCAATAAATGTAATTTATCACATCAACAGACTTAAAGATAAGAATCATATGGTTTTATCAATTGATGCAGAGAAAGCATTTGACAAAATACAGCACTCTTTCATGTTTAAAAGACTAGAAAAAACTAGGAATAGTAGGAACAGACTTCAACATTGTAAAAGCAATCTATGCTAAACCCAAGGCCAACATCATCCTAAAGGGAGAAAAGCTGGAAGCATTCCCTCTAAAAACTAAAACACGACATTTGTTCAACAAATGGTGCTAGGAAAACTGGAAATCTATATGCAGCAAAATTAAACAAAACCCCTATTTCTCACTATGTACAAAACTCAAAGCGGATCAAGAACCTAGGAGTTAGACCAGAGATCCTGCACCTAATAGAAGAAAAAGTAGACCCAAAATCCTCATCACGTTGGATTAGGCCCTGATTTCCTTAACAAGACTCTTAAAGCACAAGAAATAAAATCAAGAATCAATAAATGGGATGGATTCAAACTAAAAAGCTTCTTCTCAGTAAAAGAAACAATCAATGAGGTAAACAGACAGCCTATATTCTGGGAGCAAATTTTTGCCACACACACACATTAATCTCCAGGATATATAAAGAATTCAAAAAACTTAACACTGTAAAAACAAACAACCCAATCAATAAATGGACTAAGGAGCTGAACAGACACTTCTCAGAAGAAGGTATACAATCGATCAACAAATTTATGAAGAAATGTTCGACATCTCTAGACATTAGAGAAATGCAAATCAAAACTACTCTAAGATTTCATCTTACTCTAGTCAGAAGTTACCAAAGTTTCTCCAGTCAAAGTTACTCCAGTTTTGGCAGTTACCAAAAATACAAGCAACAATAAGTTTTGGTGAGCATGTGGGGGAAAGGCACACTCAAACATTGCTGGTTGGACTGCAAATTGGTGCAACCACTCTGCAAAGCAGTATGGAGATTCCTTAGAAAACTTGGAATGGAACTACCATTTGACCCAGCTATCTTGCTCCTCGGTCTATACCCTAAAGACTTAAAAACAATATACTACAGTAATGCACCCATTTCAGTGTTTATACAACACAATTTACAATAGCTAAACTGTGGAAGCAAACTAAATGTCCTTCAATAGATGAATGTATAAAGAAACTGTGGTATATATACACAATGGAATATTTCTCAGCATTAAAAGAGAATAAAATCATGGCATTTGCAGGTAAATGGATGGAGTTGGAGAACATCATGTTAAGTGAAGTAAGCTAGTCCCAAAGAACCAAAATGCCAAATGTTTTCTCTGATTAGTGGATACTGATACATAATGGGGGTGGGGGTGGGGAGCATGGGAGAAACAGAGGAACTTTGGATAGGGCAAAGGGGAGGTAGGGGAAGAGAGAGGGCATGGAGATAGCAAAGATGGTGGAATGATATGGAAATCACTACCCTAGGAACATGTATGAAGACATGAATGGTGTGACTCTACCTTGTTTACAACCTGAGAAATGAAAAATTGTAGTCCATATGTGGACTATGAAATGCATTCTGCTGTTTTAAAAAATAAAAATAAATAAATTTAAAAAATAGTAGAGACCAATAAAATATAGTCACTTAAATAAATTTAAAGAATAATTATCAGCATAATAAAAAGTTAGGCATAACTCAAGAATCAGTGGTCTGGAAGATCTAATAGGAATATTGTCCAATATTCAGTATGAAAAAATTAAATACTAAAATCACTAAAAAATATTAATACAAACATGAAGGAGAGAATAAGTTTGTTTTTCAAAATGTATATAATAGAAATTCCAAAAAAGCACTGTGTGTAAGGGGGGGAGGTGGAGGTAATAAATAATATATTGACCGGATTGTGTTTTGTAGTTGAAGAATGAATATAGTCATCAGGAAGTCAGGATTGTTTTAACATCAAAAAGGTGTTTGTGGTAAGCATGTTACCAGAAATAAAGAAGGACTTTTCTCAATGATCAAAGAACTTCCCCATTAATAAGATAAGATATCATAATCAGAAGTGTGTTGACACCTAATAAAAAAGTTGTTAATATATGAAGCAAGAACTGAAGGAACTAATGAGAGAAAAGATGAATCAATGCAAGCATTTGAAGACCTTTGTCCGTCATTGCTGGAGCATGCAGAATAATGATACACATTAGAGGAACAACTCTAGGAGACAAATGAATCCATAAAATGCTTGTATAAAACGACGCAAAATTGGGGAAATATTTCTTCTAATCTATGTGGAACATTTGTTGCAAATGATCATATCTATACAGGTCTCAAGAAACTTGTTATACTTCAGAGTATTTTCTGAGACCACAGTGACATCACAAAAAAAAAGATAATTGTAAAAATTCTCCAAAATCTTTAGTTACTGATCAATCGAGAAACTTGTACATAATCCATGGGCCAATAAAACTCAAAGAAAATTAGAAAATATTCTAAACTAAATATATTACAGTTTGAAGTACAAAGTAGTGCTTAACAGAAAATTCTTTCTTAAATGACTATTAGAGAAAAAAGAGATATGTGTACCACATTAAAAAAAATTTAAACCCAAGGTAATAAAAAGGGCAGAGAAAACTAACAGAAGAAATTATATATATATATATATATAAATATATATACTATATATATAGAAAACTAACAGAAGAACTTATATATACATATATATATTTATTTATATATAAAAAATAGCCTTCAGATGAGTAGATTTACAAAATTCCCATAGAGTTTTCCATTGAAAAGATTAATAAATTTGTTTAAAACCTTAGTGTCCCAGTTCCTATGTTTTATAGAAATCACCCCAAAATGTAGGATGATGAAATGACCATTTATTAATCTACTGATTCTGAGAGCAGGAATTTGGATGAGGGACAGTGGAGAGTCTTGTTTTCGTTCCAGTTGGCATTTACTTGAACAGCTCAGAAGCTGAGCTGGAATCATCTGCAAGATCTTGAGCTCCTGTGTCTACAGCTTGATGCCAGGAAGGCCCACACAGTGAGGAGCTGAACAGCTCATGCATCCAAATTCATAAAATCAGGTCTGAAAAGGAAAGAATAGTTTTTGAACATTAGTACATGTGCCTTCTCTCTCAGCAGAACATGCTATTCTTGGTTCTGAGTGGAACAAAAGTGGAAGATCAATCTGAGGGAGAAATTATAACTGTGCCAAATTTAGGCAGCAGAATGAGCTGGAGAGGGAAGCTGTTAAATGATAAATAGCAGAATTATTCACAGCTGAGATTCAACAAGGGTTTAATATAATTAATTCACAGATAATGAAACTAATTGTGATTCTGTGGAGACTGTATGGATAAATTGATTTTTCCAGATTTTTTTTTTTTTTTTTGGTACCAGGGATTGAATCTAGCAGCACTTAACCACTGAGCCACTACCCCCAGACTCATTTTATTTTTCATTTTGAGACAGTTTCACTAAATTGCTTAGGGTTTCGCTAAGTTGCTGAGGCTGGCTTTGAACTTGGAGTCCTCCTGTATCAGCCTCCTGTGCTGCTGGGATTACAGATATGAACCACTTTGTCCAGCTAGAAGGCTTTTAAAGGAAGAATACTTGCAGAAGTCATTTTGCTGTTGCATATCATAATCACACAGAACGTATTTTCTTTGCAGAGGCTGATGCCAAATGACTGAACAAGAATTTATAACCCTACCCAGCAACTATGCTGAAGAAAAGAAAAACTGAGGGTACAAAGACAATCTATTTTAGAATTTAATAGAAGGAATGCAGAGAAAAAGAGGAAAGAGAAACACTCCAGAGAACAAAGAAAAAGAGTATAAGATATTACAGATGGTGGGAAATGAGAGAAAAAATGGACACAGTTCTAGTTTGGAGTCTTAGAGCTAATGAATCCAGGGCCTTATGCATGTTAGGCAAGCACTCTACCACTGACATGCACCCCCAGCCCAGTTTACACAAATATTTATTTGACAAATAACCATGTACTTGTGTATGGGTTTAATTTTGTTCCCTAGTTAAAGAAACAAACAGCATTGCTCTCAGGTCTCCAGGTTTCACAACAATACGATAATAAAGGAAAGTAAAGGATTTGTTTTTCAAATTTTTATTATTTTGGTGAATTCCACAAATTTTATACAGAAATGTGCTTAGCTAATCCTCTGGAATAAATATACAGACACTGTTGATGCCATCTTTAAATTATTTAAAAAAATATGAAACTAGTAACCAGAATTTTTTATGTGATGTTAACTGCCCAATTAATTAGCTATCATAGAATTTTTTAAATAATATCATTCATACATTTAATAAATATTTAATTTCTTATTGTATGCTGGCACTGTTCAAAATATAAGGAACAAAAACTAAACAAAAATAAAAATATTAGTAAAGTAGTATTTACCATAAGTAAATATAATAAATAAAATAGGAATTTCTGGTTGGGTGCATCTTATATACTAGTTTAATATGACTAATTTCCATCCAAACTGTGAGGAGCCATTTTGGATTTAGGGTTTTAAAAGCATATTTAAGTCAACACTGCTCAAAATAAGACTTTGAAATATAAAATAACAACCACTCATGGAATTATTTTCCCCAGTGTGGAAGCAATACTTATTTCCAATCATGAATTTATGTTGCCCCTCCTGTTGGTTTCCACCAAATCATTACTTATATTTCACCCTTGGGATAAGCATCTGCTCTCCATTAGGAGGTTAGTCTATGAGTCTAAAATACTTGGTGCATACAGGGAATTTTTTCTTATAACTTCTAACCATTTTTCACCTTACAACATAGAATAACTACATTTTTTTTCCCCTTTGGATTTACCACTTGGTCAATGTGCTCTAAATAATTGCCAGTTAGAGCTAGACTATCTAAGTTTTAGAAGTTGTCATTGTTGACTTTCCAAAATCATAACAAATTAAAAAATGGTAATCATAAAGGACATGTGATTCTGTAGATTTTGCCTGCATTGAGAAGAAAATTTTCAATGTCAGAGTTTCCATGAAATAAGTTTCTCACTATAGCTTTCTGTGAATTGAGGGGATAGGGATTGTTCTTTCTATCCTGGATCTAGAAAGAGTATCATGGTCTTCAGAATTTTGAAGTAACTATATTTTTAAAATACTGTAAAAATAATAGTTTGTAATTCTGATAGGAAGACTAAGACAAGCTTCTCTGTGTTTGAGTTTTTTGTTGTTGTTTTTGTTTGTTTTGGCACTTGGGATTGAACCCAGTGCTTTTAAGATGCTTGGCAAGCATTATACTGAGCTACTTTCTTCAGAATATTCTTTTTTTTTTTTTTTTTTAAACAGAGTATCACTAAGTATTAAGTTGTCCAGGCTGGTCTTGAACTTGCAATCTTCCTGTCTCAGCCTCCCAGGTAGCTGGGTTTACTGCCATGCCCAACTGCACCCAGCCAGAACATGTTCCTTTCTATAGTATAGAATCCATCATATTTTACTATTTGTTTTGAAAGCCCCTTGAGGTATTAGCTAAAAGTCTTTTACATTTTTGCATCTTCTGTTACGGACAGTTTTTGCCACAGCAGGTACTCAGTTCACAAGTTATGAATGGATTTAATTTTTTGTTTTTATTTTAGATTCTGCTTCGATTTTATACCCAGTAGTTGTAACCTTACACTTTTTTACTCATTCGTGCTTTGGCAGGGTTTTATAAAGCAAAGTTTAGAATTAAATTTTACTATATCTTTGTAAAAAATTCAATACTGTCATTCATATTTTTATTGCCCACATTATTTTTACCAGACTATCTTTATGATTCATAAATTTTGAGGGGAAACTACTCATACTCATGATAAATAACATCTGTGTCTGCAGCAAACTCTGGATGCATTTCAGCCATGGATAATGGAGTTGCATCCTAATTCATTTCTTTTCCAATAAATATTCTGTCATTAAATCCAATATGAAGTCTAGTTTTAAACTATTTAAAATACCCTAAAAATTACTTACTTCATTGAAATGAACCCAACTTTAGCTTCAGCTCTAATTCCAATTTGATTTTAATAGTATAATAGCAAGTGCCAATTACTTGCTTGAAAATATTTTGAAAATTTAAAAATCATCTTTTCTCATGGACCAGTCTATGCTAGACTAAAAATAGAGTGGATTTCCAGCACACCACTGCAACAAACACTTAGTAACCAATGGGTTGAAGAATTACAAAATTATAATAACTATATGATAATTAAAGACTTTTGATAATTAGAGGATAAGGAATTATAGGACTTTTCCAATTATAGGATGCATGAATATGTAGTCCAGAGAAATACATAAATTCACCAATATTTTCAAAATTAACCAAGTATTCTTTGTGATTATATTAAGATTTGATTAGTATTATTTTGTTTTATTATCCTTGCTTAAGTAATTCAAATAATACAGAAATATATTGAGTAAATTTAGAAACTTATCATCATCCCTCTGATATCTTCTGAGGAATGCTAACAACATACCTTTCCAAATTTCCCTTTCTTTCTCCCTTTTTTTTTTCCTTCATGTTTTATATCTTTTAAAATAACTGTTGTTATCATTCATGGTATTGTTGCAATGTAAATTCATGTACCCATTTATTTAAGTTTACTACTATGAGAAAATCTGCAAAAAAAATTGTTGTGTATAAATAAGGATTGATATTGTTCCTGATGTCTTAGTCTGTTGTACAGGAATTTTCATGTATAAATACCTTGATGTTGAATTGATCCATCAAATTCTACTTACTTTTATGATTTTAAATGTTATCACAACATTGGATACCAAAGAATGTGGCACCCATCATATGTGAGTGTGGCCCTGTCCCTACACCTTGTGGTGTGATGACATTTGCTCATAACATCTTTCAAGAGTGGATTTTGTGCCAGGTGCAGTGATGCATGCCTGCAATCCCAGCGACTTGGAAACTGAGGCAGGAGGATTGTGAGTTCAAAGTCAGCTTCGGCAAAAGGCAAGGTGCTAAGAAATTCAATGAGACCCTGTCTCTAAATAAAATACAAAAAAGGGCTGGAGATGTGGCTTAGCGGTCAAGTGCCCCTGAGTTCAATCCCTGGTACCAACAAAAAAAAAACACAAAAAACAAAAAAAAGAGTGGATTTCTCATCTCTCCCCAACCCTGTGGACAGATCATCGCACTGGAAGCTGGAAACATGCCAAATTGAGTATTTTCACCATGGAAACTAAAAAAGGTTGCAATTTAGGGTCCTTTCACCGTAGTCACTTTATCAGAGCTTTAACGGCTATACTCTAATACCAGTTATTATCATCTATACATGATATATAAATATTATTCATCTAATTTTTCCATCAGAGTTTTCACACATTTATTATAAATTATTATCAGCCTACTTCATTGCTAAGGAAAATGAGGTATGCAGAAATATTTGGAATTTGGAATGCATAAATCAAAGCAACTGTGTAATAGTTGTAAAGTAATTAGTTCATTATTCTTCCTTTATCTCTCCATTCCTTCTTTATCCAAGGACTTAGGGAGCATATGGCAAAGACAGACACAGAAATATAGAACACATGCCTAGTAATTTACAACTACCCCTCTTCGTTATTACAATTCACTTCATGAAAATAACTGAAGAATCCCTGTTCAGATAAAGAAATACAAGCTTAATGTGATACTTCCTAAGGAAATGTGGCAAAATCTTCTCCAACTGGATCACTGTCCAAAAGACAGCCTTCTTATGCTGCTTGGTGAGGAGGGATGCTGACATAAGCAGCTAGGCTATACCATCATCAACAGGACTTGGCATCACAGAGAGTGAGTAGCTACTTAATTTTATTACCTTTTCAGTGATTATTGTGTCTTTTATAAATCCTGCCTGGGCTACTGAAATGAAATTTTCTTCTGTCTCTTTTCTCATGCATCACTAGTCCAAGTAAATTTGACAGTGATCTCGTGAATGAGATTCAGGCTGACACCAAGTTAAGTTTTACATGTTGAATGAGATGGGGGGATATTTGTATCTGAGAGGAAGTTCTCAATTTAATCCAGCTCTAGTGCTATGCATTTGATGCATTCAATAGGTAGCAATGATTGGACATTTTAGCAGCTATGGAGTCACTTTCTTAAATCCAAAAATAAAAGAAATAGCCAGTTCTCAATTTTTCCTTAAACTTTCAAAGTTTGACTTTTCCCTTTCTGCCTCTGAAACTCTACTATTTCAAGAATAATAATTTGCCTTCCCTGGAAAGCTGAAGTTTCTTATGATGTACTAGGTTCTTCAAGCTTTCATGTTATTATTTTTAACTTAGTTGTCTGACTGTACATATTCAGGAAATAAACAGAAAACATAGCTCATCAAACTTTCCTACAACCCCCCCTTTTTTTATTTTTGCTTCTTTCTCTATTTAGGGGAAAGTTGGTTTCAAGAATTCAACATTCAGCAGATATACCTGAACTTTTTCAATCCCTCAATTCAATTATTTTTCATGTTTATTTTTAAAAATTTCAAATGAAATTGCATATATTTATTGTGTACATGATGACATTATAAGTATATGCACACTGTAAGAAATGACAAAGGCATTAACTCGCAGTTATCATTTTTATGGGGAGAATATTTTTTATCCACTCTCTTGGCATTATTCAAGAATGTATCATTGACTACATGCTGTATAATAGATCTCTTGGATTTTTTTAATTAATTTATTAATTTATTCTACTTAGGTATAGATGATAGCAGAATGCATTTTGATTGATTGTACACAGACGGAGATTCCTTAGAAAACTTGGAATGGAACCACCATTTGACCCAGCTATCCCACTCCTTGGTCTATAGGCAAAAGACTTAAAAATAGCATACTACAGTGACACAGCCACTTCAATGTTTATAGCAGCTCAATTCACAATAGCTAAACTGTGGAACCAACCTAGATCTCTTGGATTTATTTGTATAATCTAAGTATGTATTCTTTGACAAATATCTCCCAAACAATCTACCCCAACTAACCTCTTCCCAGTCACTGGTATCCACTATTGTACTCTTTACTTCAATGAGATTAACTGTTTTAGATTTCAGATATGAAAGAGATAATGCAATATTCAAGTTTTTGTGTTTGGCTTGTTTCAAGGAATATAATGCATTCCAGATTAGTTAGGTCTGGCTTAAATGACACAATAGCCTTCTTTTTTTAAGGTTGTGTAGTATTCCATTGTTTTAAGTACTGCATTTGATTTGTCCATTCATCTGTTGATGGGTACCTCATTTGATTTAGATTCTTAGGTATTGTGAACAGTATTGCGATACTCATATGCCATGTGCATACTCCAGTTTTACTTCCTTAGAGACTGCAACTATCTTCATTATTTCTATTCTGATAGACTTGTACTAAATGCAATATTTTATATCCAACTCATTTCTGGATATTTCTATTTGGAACATGAGGTTTACAAGCAACTTCTATCCCATGTGTGTAATTTCAAACTAAACACAGATCTCATTGCTCTGCTATACAGGACTCTAGTTGGACTCTTCTCTGCTTAAAATGAAAGACCCAGTGGTACAGTGAGATTGTTACTCAAAATAATAAGATCCTACATTCTTATTACCACAGGCTAAAATTGCATTAATTTTTTGAGCTGCTTCATCATACTGTCAACTTATATTAAACTTACCATCACTGGAAAGAACAAAATATTTTCCACACAATTCACTGCCAACTCTCATTTTATTTGAAACCTGATTATAGCCCATTGATCCAGTATTATATTTTGTATTTTTTTTATTTTAACATTTTTCAATACATCAGCTTTCTCTTCTAGACTTAGACCATAAATAAATTTAAAAACTATTTTAACATATATGTTCTGGTTCTTTATCCAGGTCCTTGATAAGTATGTATAAATAAGAGGCAACCAAGGGCCAATTTCTGAAACACACTTTTGCATATCTATTTAGTTTAATCTTTGAGTAAATTATTTTCCATCAGGCATAAAGGTACTGAATGGAACTATTAGTTTCAGAATTTTATTACAATGTTACATTAGTTTTCAAATTTAAAACTGTCTTTCATCTTTCACTAGCATTTGTAAGTTTACTAAACAGTTTTGGAGGAGAAATGGATTGATATCAGAACTTCCATAGGATCAAGCAGCGCTTAGTGATACTTGGTGATTGTTGCATTCAGGATGTTCTACTTTGAAATATGACACAGGATTTGGCTGTGCTTTGATGTTTGCCAAGATAACTGAGATTATGCAGTGGGTATTTTTCTTAGTTTTTAAGTTATGAAATCTCCTTGGGCTTTGGTCTCAATTTTCTGCCAAACTTCTCAATCAAAGCTCTTGAATTTTAAGTGTAGACTAAGTTTAATGACAGGTTCTGGATTCAACACTGTTCATGATCAAAGAAAGCACATTTAAAGAATCTTGGTACAGTAGTAACCCAAGCAGTTGATGGCCAGCCACATTTGCTCAGTGCTGCACAGTCTGCTCACAGATCTGATGTTTTGCCTTATAACTTGCTTCTACTTGGGCTTGGTGACATACTGTAATCCTAGCAACATGGGAGGCTGAGACAGGAAGACTGCAAGTTTAAGGCCAGCCTTAGCAAATAAGTTAGGTCCTAAGCATCTTACCAAGACTCTGTCTTAAAATTAAAAAAATAAAGGGAGGTGGTATGGGAAGGTAGCTCAGTAACAAAGTACCTCTCTACCAAAATCATAATCATAATCATAATAACAACAACAATAATAAGCCTCTAATCATGCTTTTGTCTTACTTCTTACTTAGAGGGTATGCATATGTGAGAGAGAAAGAGAGAAAGAGATACAGTGAAAGGGAGAAGGAGAAGAGAGAGGGAGGGAGGGAGAAAGGGATAATGGAAGAAGGCAGAAAAAGAGAACATAATTCCTTACATTGCCTCAGTAATCTACCTAAATGACCAGTGCCTCTAAATTCAGTTTGACATCATAATCTCATGAGTCATTTGGGACTAGAATGTAGCCTGATTTATAATCTGTGATAAGAAATCCATTTCATGTTGAATTTTTCTGACCCTTTTTGTCTTCCATCAGGCCTGTCTTACTGATTCTCTGTTTCTTAGGTATCCCAGGACCCCTTATTATTGTGTTCTGTGACTTGCTTGTTAACCTTGCTGAATTTCCAGGGATCTGCCTGCTCAGGCTAGCACCTCTCACTTATCATAACCTCCAGACACCAGGATCTGGTTTACACGCTGGAAAGGGCACACCTATCTAGACAACCCAGTTTCCTTGCTGAGACCCTTCACTTGCTTTGCCACTGCTGCCAGATTTCCTGACTATTTGGGATGCCTTAAGCCCAGTCAGTCCTAACAATTCTTTAGTTGTCAAGATACCTTCACTTGCCAGGTGCAGTGGTGCACACATGTAATCCCAGAGACTCGGGATGTTGAGACAGGAGGATTGAGAGTTCAAAGCCAGCCTCAGCAAAAGTGAGGCATTAAGCAACTCAGTGAGACTCTGACTGTAAATAAAACAGAGAAAAGGACTGGGGATGTGGCTCAGTGGTCGAGTGCCCTGAGTTCAATCCCTGGTAACCCCCCTCCACCAAAAAAAAAAACAAAGTTGTCTTCATCAACATGGACTGCTGCATACAACTAATTCTAATTCCTTCTCTTCTGGATCTGCTGCCAGTCCTCTTTTCAGATAAGTCTTTCTTGCTTCTGCACCTCAGGCCTTTAGTTAGCCCTTCCCAAATCTCAAACCAATTATTACATTATCTTTTACATTGTGCTAAGAATTAAGTTGAAGGGTTAAGAATCAATATTTATATATTGGTTGAGAATATATATATATATACATTTGCTGCTTTCTTTTCAACTTCCCTCTCCACTACCTTTGTGAAACTTGCTCATCTGTTATTACAGGGAAGTTATTTCTATTTCACTCATGGTCCTCAAGGGAAGTCTTTTTTGGGTTTGTCTCTTGTGCTGAACTGTGTGTAGTGGAACAGAAACCACATGGTTATTCAGTAACAGATATTTATTAAGCACAAACCACATGCCAGATACCACATTTGACAAACAAGTAAATAAATATGTGTGTGTATGCACACACACACACACACACACACATACACACACAAATTGAAGGTTTTTGCAGGCCAGAATCACTGGATTTTATCACTAGTAAAAGTAGTTTGGTTTACATGTTTCACAAAATTTTGTCAAGTAAATGAATGCAATTGGCTGAGTAACAGACTACAGATTTTAAAATATGCTTCCTAAAAGAATTATGTGCTCTCATGTATGTTACCTAGGAAATAAATGCCACTAGTTGAGCAAAATATTTAACAATTGGGATAACTGAGGAAGTTGATTTAAAGGCTAATACTTGGAATGTTATTTCTCTTAAATACGAGAAGACTCTAAAACAGGGACCAGCAAACTTTCGGTAAAGAGGGTAGGTAATACATGTATTCTGATTTGTGGCCCATACAGTCTCTATCACAACTACTCAGCTATGATGTAGCACAAAGGCAGCCACAGACAACTGCCTAAGTAATAAAATTTTATTTATGGATCTTAAAATTGAATTTCATAAAATTGTTATGTGTCTATTAAACATCATTATATATATATATATACACACACACAATAGATATATAAGCATTATATATACATATATATGTGTGTGTATATATATATATATATATATATGTATATATATATATATTTAAAAGACATTCAAGGCTTGCAGGGCTTACATAACCAGGTACTAATAGACTTGGCCACTGAGTCCTGGTGAACTGACACCGGTCTGAGCTTTTCTTCGGTGTCTCTATCAGAAGTGCTTGTATGAAGATTAAAATTGGATTTCTTGATCTAAAACTTCTGGAGTGTTTTGGAAATGAAAGTAGCTTAGACCTAGTTTAGATTTTTAGTATTCAAAAGAAGAAAGAGGGGTGGCAATATCAAATATCCTTGACAAAGCAAAATGTCACAGCACATCATAAGGACATGCCAACTCATCTTGGTGAAGTCAGAGGCCTGTGTTGGCATACTGTCTAGATCATCTGCAATCTTCAGCTTAGCATAACTTCATTGGCATTTTATTAGAAAGGCACTAATCAGGTTTAATAAAATTGTGGGTTTTTAAATTAGGTTTGAAATATCTGTATTGCTTACACACAAAAAAGAAATTATCTTCGTTAGAGTCATACGTAACACGAGAGTTGGGCCTGGATTGGCCTTTGCCTTAATTTTGAATAAGCTATGCAAGCATCAAACACTATGTTATCTGTCCAACCTATTTTTGCTTGTTGGGTCCATTAAACCAATTGAATTCTGCTTGTATCTGAAAGTTCAACAGAACTGAAATCTTGTTCAAAGTACTGGATTTTCAAGATTGATGGTAAGAAATAGATTTCTTGAAAATGATTTTAAAGCCCTTATGATTCTAAACAATAAGATAACCACTAGGTCATTTATATCCTTCTCTCTCTCTCTTTCTCTTTCTCTCTATCTCTCACACACACACAAAACACACATACACACACATCATGAAAGCAACTGCAGACGATGTAAATAAATGAGCTCATCTGTGTTCTAAAACATTTACAAAACTTGACAACAGGAAGGATTTGACTCACAGACCATAATTTCCCGCCACTGAACCAAAATATGCTATATTAGTTGTGTCTATTGAATTATTTGTTATGAATTTTTAAGTCAAAAATATGACATGCTTTGTCTTTAAAGAAAAACATATCAAATTAAGTTATAACAATAGATTAATTGTGATGGGACAAATGTCCTTAAAAATTATATACCATTTGTCTATTTATCTATCCTTTGTACTAAATGAGGGAATGTTTCTTTAAGTACCAGCATCTCATACCCAGTTCACAGAACCTACTTAAGCAGAAGACATTTTTATACATGTTTCTTTGCAGAAGGGTTTGGAATAAACTGTGATTTTAACCATTTGCATGAGCAGAACACAGGATGGATGGCAGAGTGATGTGACAACCATTTCACTTGCAATATTCACAGACTGGTTTGCTTTCTTTAGCTGATGCCATGGCATTTATGTCTTATATGCTGGCAGAATCAGGCTGTGTTTTCTCTTTTTCCAGACTCTACTGTTGAGTTGATGAAGCCTGTGGATCAATGGTAGATTTACACATGCTGTTTGTCCACCTGGTGCTTATTTAAAACAACTACTTCTCTCAAAGTGGACACTTGATTGTGAATGCATTTATTCATTCTGTTCTAGATGGAAACCCTGATGGTATTTTTCTAATGTCCATAAATATTCTCGGGTCTAACAACAACAGAAGCCTAAAGCATTTTTCATGTAACCATTAGGTGCTTTGCAATCCAGAGCAGCTCAATGATCTTGTCAGCCGTGGATTATATGGCAGTGTCTCACCTAGGACCAGGTACGTGTTTGTTGAGCGTCTGTTATACACCAATCACTACATTCGGATTTTTCATGTACTGTGTATTACTTAATCAGGATAAACAACTTGTAGATAGACAACATTAATCCCGACTAAAGGTGAGAGAGCAGAGTTACAGAGTATAATGAAGCTTCCTGAGGTTTCATGTTTAGCAAATGGGCAGCACTGAAACACAGTAATGATAAACACAATTTCTGCGCTAGAGAGACTCCAGAATTTTAGTACTAATGGCAGTCTTATTAGTTCACGTGACGTTGCCAAGTTATTTAGCTCTAAAAACCTTTCACCAGGTGAGAAGCCTACTGATGTTTATGTTTATTATAAGCAGATGATAAGATGTTGTGTGTAAAATGCTTGACAGGGTTTCTAGCTTGAGCCAATATACTCAATATATGTTAATGGCTATTATTAAAGTGATAGATCCAACATGCAAATCATTTTCTTATGGCTTCATATCCTTGATCTTTCAATCACACAAAGCTTAATACTCCTTTAATATGACTCTCATGTTTCCATTCACTGTTACACAATTTGCAAAGGATAATTAAACTGAACACTCAATCTTCAGTTCAGGGTCTAATTAAAATGCAGTTGGGGCCAAACAGGTAGCATAATTGGCTAAAATGGGCTGGGAATAGCGAGAGCATGTGTTTTGTGAGTGGTATGCAAGGGAGTGCACACTTTCTATATGAAAGAAGGGAGCAGCTACTTATTGCTGCAAAGTTGTTTATAATTAGAAATACAAGCATGAATTTGCTACATCGTTTATTTTTTCAAGATCAGGCAAAAATCCAAATTTTTAAAAAAATGTAAAATATTCCATTTTTAAGACACCAGCTCTCCATGAAGAGAGAGTCTAGAGAATGAGAGAAAATTTTTGCCAGCTGCTGCTCTGACAGATAATTAATATCCAGAATATATAAGGAACATAAAAAAATTAACACACCCAAAACAACCCAATCAATGGCCGTAGCTGAACAGATGATACTGCCTATAGGGACTTTTCTTTAGTCAGGGAGCACTTTTTCAGTGGGGGACAAACCATTCCTTATCATCTAGATGTATTGTCCTCCTTAGATCTCCACATGTAAGTACTGGAGAAGTTTGGAAGCACTGATCGCCTGGTCACCACTGACAGTATAACATATCTATTGTAATGTACATAGTGCTGTGCAAAGCGTTTTGGTAATCTTTTACAATTAAATGGCAAGCATCATAACAAAAAAAAATCAATAAATGAGCAAAAGAACAAAACAGACATTTTCCAAAAGAAGAAACCAATGACCAACAAATTTGTAAGAAAATATTCAACATATCTAGCAATCAGGGAAATGCAAACCTATACTAAGATTTCATCTCACTCTAGTCAGGATGACAATTATCAAAAATACAAATAATAATAAATGCTGGTGAGAATGTAAAACAAAGGTACACTTAGACATTTTTGGTGGGACTGCAAATTAATACAGCCACTCTGGAAACTGGTATGGAGGACAATCAAAACACAGGGAGTGGAACTGACATAAGACCCAGCTATCTCCCTCATTGGTATTTATCAAAAAAAAAAAAAAAAAAAAAAACCTAAAATAATGACAGTATAGCAGTATAGCCACTTTAATGTTTGTAGCAGTATAATTCACAATAGCCAAAGTATGGAATCAATCCAGATACCCATCAATAGATAAATGGATTAAGAAAATGTGGTATATATACACAAAGGAGTTTTACTCAGCCATAAAGAAAAACACAATTATGGCATCTGCTGGAAATTGTGAGGATTGAAGAGTGTCATGCTAAGTGAAATAAACCAGACCGAGAAGATCAAGGAGTCAATGCTTTCTCTCTGATGTGGAATCTAGAGCAAAACAAAAGAAAGAAAGGAGGGATTGGATATCATAAAGATAAGGAAAGATCAGTGGAGTAGAAGAAGAGGAAGGAGAGGGAGGGAGGAAGGAGGGATGAGAAAGGGGAGAAAATGCAGAACAAATTTAACAAAATTACTTCGTGTGCACATATAAATATACTACAGGGGGTTTCACCTTTATGTGTGTGTGGACTGCACCAATCAAGGATGGATAAATGGATGAGCAAGGGACAGATTAGTGGAGTGGAGATGGGGAGGAATAGAGACTGAAATGGAATGGGTCAGATTCCATGCATGTGTGATTTGGTCAGGATGAACCCAGGTACTATGTTTAAATATAATGTTCTAGAATATATATATATATATATATATATATATATATATATATATATATATATATATATATATTTAAATACACACATGTAAAAAGAGAAAAAGAAAAATGCTGGCTCTCAAACTTTTTAAAATAGTAAGGACTTGCTGGGGAGGGATATTGGTCAAATTATATTGTTATATTGTGTGCATGTATGAGTATGTAGCCACAAATCCCATCATTTTGTACAACTATAATGCACCAATAAAAATTATGGTGAAAAATAGTAAGGACATACCAAATCCAACTTCCAACTGGATTTTAGAACTTGATCATCAACTTATGCTCTTTGCTAAACTAACTCTGATAGTTTACTAATGAGAAAACAAGTGAAGAGGAGTAAGAGGACTAGTTGGTTTACCAAATTCACGCTGGGCATGATTCATCATGTCAGTTCACAGTGAGGCTGATCAAGACTAGCAGCAAGGGCTCTTTCTACCACGACGCTTTGTGGCTACCATTCTTTTGGTTTTGAGCATCTTCACTTAATAATTCCTCCCCAGATCAGGCAGGAGGATCTTTAAACAGAAAATATTTCTTTTTCGTATTAGTCATGAAGTAACTAAGAAGGATTATTCTAGGAATAATTTCAAAATTTCTTCTTCCCCATCATATGTAACAAAAATATGTCATTCATTTTGACATTATTCCTTCTAAACTAATAAAGTTTTATATTTATAAAATATAAATCATTACATTTTTTCCCATTGAAAAACGTTTTCAACTGAAATGAGAACTGTAGGTTATAATACTCACATAGTATTACAAATCTCTACAATAATTATTAAAATAGTATCTAAATTGGATTGAATATGTGTTTAAGTTTACAGGGTAAAAGCGGGAATAGGATATAGAAACAAGTGTGAGGCTCACATGACAATCCCAGGCAAACACATTAACACCTTAGAAGTACTATCTCCAAGGTGTTGCATACTCTCAAGTGACATGTGGAGGTAGATGCATGGTGGAGTCATGTCAGCAGACACATATTCCACAGGTAATAAGAAGTATAATGAAAAGTAACTGAAATCTATTTGTTATTAAGCCCTGAATTTGTCATTAGTAAGACAATTGAGGCTCTGAATGCAGAGGAAGAGAATAGGGCAGAACCGTGATATAGTATCACACATTCCCATCTCCTTGTTGAAATCCTTGATTCTTTGATTAGCTTCCATTTTTGGATTTTTGGCTCCTGTAAAATAATATGTTATTTTTCTGGCCTGTGCTTTCAAGGCTAAAATTCCATCTTGTAACTGAGTTATGCATACTTCCCACTCTCTTGACCATACTTCCCATCCAGCACTCAGGCTTCTCTGGACTCTCTGGGATCATGCTCTGTCTTCTTCATTTCCTTTCATCCGGGTGAAATTAATCTCACAAGAATTTGATCTTCCTTCCTAGTAAATTTCCACTCTCTAACTCTATTCATCCTTGCCCTGGAAGATTATCTGACTTATCCTTGAATAAGAGAAGGAAAAATAAATGACGGAGAAATGAAAATTTTGAGGAGGCAACTCTGCTGTGTAGTGAGTGATATTTCTCATGTTGGCATGTTGCAATTTTTTTCCCCTGTCTTGTGGAGAGCTATACAGCACCTGTTGTTGGCAATGATACTGTAGAGTACTGCCAGCATCATTCTTAGTGGCCCACTGCTCTAGAATATAAGGGACCTATTGGAAGACTCTTCCGAACTCTGGAGAAAGTTACATCATGGTATAAATTGCAGGTAATGAACATCTGCCATGGGACCTCCCAGCAGATTACTTCATCTAAACGTAACGGCTTTCTTAGCACATGGTACATTTGCTAAATTTGTGTGTGCCTCAGCGCTTTCGTATTGGCTGTTCTCTTCTACTTCAAGTGACACCTTTTCATCAATATTGCAAAGATATTCTTTCTCAACCTGCTAACTAAAAGTAAAGATCAAAAATGTATTTGATCATATTATCTTGTTCCATTCATTCACTGTACTTATTATTGGAGTAGATTTTATATATTTGTGTGTATCTATTTCTATATTGATCCATCCATCTCTTTCTTTCCTCTTTTCTTTTTTCTTCTCTCTTCCTTCTTGTTTCTTTTTTCCTCACATTTCTTTCCTTCTTTATCTTCCTTCCTTCCTTCCTTCCTTCCTTCCTTCCTTCCTTCCTTCCTTCCTTCCTTCCTTTCCTTTCTTCCTTCCCCCCTCAGCCTTTTCATTTCATCTAAGCCCATGTTTCATAAGGACGAGAACTTTTCTGTCTTCTGTCACTCACAATTGTGTCTTCAAGTCTAGATCAGTGCTTGGTACATAAAAGGCCTTCAATGAAAATTTGATTAATGGATGAATTATTTGTGTCACCCTTTAGCCATTTGTGTTAGACAGAAATGCAGTACTCTGAAGACATGGGCACTGAAAGGTATAAAAAGAGATTATATGTAATATAAAAATGGATTTCCTCTTGTTCATAGATCCATGCCCATTATAAAATATAATAAAGCAAACAATTGAACAAACAAAAAACAGTTTTAAAGGATATTTAAGAGATAAGTCAGAATATTTAATGTATGCTCTAAATTGTAGGAAATATTAAATCAGTTTCTTTATGCATTATGGTATTGGGGTTGTACAGAATTTATTTTTAGGACCTGAATGCTGAATTACCCAATGATAAATTGTCATTCTGTCTAAAATTTATTTATTTATTTATTTATTTATTTATTATATATTCTTATTTATTTATTTTTGTTTTATTTAAGCTTACATGTTAACAGAGTAAATTGATTCATTGTACATAGATAGAGGATAACATATCAATTCTCTAGTTGTAAGTTGTGTAGAATCACAACATATATGCAGTCATATATAAAGTTAGGGTTATTATGACCATCATATTCCATCACCCTTGCTGTCCCCATGCCCCCTCCCCCCTTACGCCCCTGTGAACAGAGATCCATCATTGTTCCCATGTCCTTCCCCACATTATGGATCAGCATCCACTTATCAACGAGTACATTCGGCATTTGGTATTCTGAGATTGGCTTACTTCCTTAGCATGATATTCTCCAACTCCATCCATTTACCTGCAAATGCCATAATTTTATTCTCTCTTATTTCTGAGTAATATTCCATTGTGTATATATTCCACAGTTTCTTTATCCAGTCATCTATCGAAGGGCATCTAGGTTGGTTCCACAGTTTAGCTATTGTGAATTGAGCTACTATAAACATTGAAGTGGCTGCAGCACTGTAGTACACTGTTTTTAAGTCTTTTGGGTATAGACCTAGGAGTCTATACCTAGGAGGCTCAAATGGTGGTTCCATTCCAAGTTTTCTGAGGAATCTCCATACTGCTTTGCAGATTGGTTGTACCAATTTGCAGTTCCACCAGCAATGTATGAGCGTGCCTTTTCCCCCACAACCTCGCCAACACTTATTGTTGTTTATATTCTTGATAATTGCCATTCTGACTGGCGTGAGGTGGAATCTTAGAGTAGTTTTGATTTGCATTTCTCTGATTGCTAAAGATGTTGAACATTTTTTTTTTTTTTGGTACTGGGGATTGAACTCAGGAGCACTCGACCACTGAGCCACATCCCCAGCCCTATTTTGTGTTTTATGTAGAGACAGGGTCTCACTGAGTTGCTTAGCGCCTCGCCATTGCTGAGGCTGGCTTTGAACTCACGATTCTCCTGTCTCAGCCTCCCTAAGTGCTGGGATTACAGGCTTGAGCCACCGCACCCGGCTAAGATGTTGAACATTTTTCATATGTATGTTGATGGATTGTATCTTCTTCTGTGAAGTTTGTGTTCAGCTCTTTGGCCCATTTATTGATTGGGTTGTTAGTTTTTTTGGTGTTAAGTTTTTTGAGTTCTTTATATATCCTGGAGATTAGTACTCTATCAGATGTGTGTGTGGCAAAGATTTGTT
>CM053402.1:25943825-25993835 GCA_028644305.1 Xerus rutilus
TTTGCTACTTGTAATTGCTCTCTTATCTCTTTGTTCAAATGATCGATGGTTGCCTTTATTTGCTCTCCTATTTCTTTGTTGGATTGATCAATTTTTGCCTATAATTGTTCACTTATGTCATTCTTTAGTTCACTGATCATTTTAATTATGTACATTCGGAATTCTTTCTCTGACATTTCATCAACTGTGCTGTCAATGGATTCTGTTACAGTTGTATCCAGGTTTATTTGGGGCAATTTCTTCCCTTGTTTTTTCATGTTGATTGTGTATCTTCCTTTCTTGAAATACCAATCTGAGGTATTGCGGCTTCTATCCTATAATCTTGTATTGACACTCCAGATTACCTGTGTCTCACCTTGGAACTATTTCTGTTCTCCCAGTGTCCCCAGATGGGCACTACTGTCACTAAAGTTGGTGGCAGAAGTAGTGGATGTACCTCTAGAGGGCAGTGGGAGTGGCTTTGGCTGGGCTCTTGAGGCAGCCCCTGAGGGCTGTTTTGGCCCTCTCTTGCACTCCTGCTGGTGAACAGAACTCTGGAGCGGAAGTAGAGGCAGGCTCAGGTCTCACTTAGGCAGAGTCACAAGCTGGAGAATTTGTGCGCGACCCTTACCGTGAGGATGAGCTCCCCTGGTGTTAGAGGCTAGCAGACTCTGGTCTGCCTTCAACTGGGTACCCTGGCATTCCCACTGGAACTCTGGAGCAGAACTTAGGCAGGCCCAGAGTGCACTAGGATGGGGCCTCTTCACACTGGGTTGTCTGGAGGCCACTCTTTCCCTGGGTGTGCTTTCCTCTGTGGCTGGTAGCAATCAGACTCTGGTCAACCCTTAGTTGGACACCCGTGGAGTTTCTTGAGGGTGAATATGGGCCCTCTGCAGGTCCTGCCGGACCCCGGGAACTCTGGAGTGGAACTGGGGCAGACCCAGGCTGCCCTTGAATGGGGCTGCTTCGCACTGGTGTCTCTGGTGTGACTCTTGCCCTGAATTTGGGCTCCCCAGTGTGTAGAGGTAGCTGACCCTGGTCTCCTTTTGGTTGGACAACCATGGAGGTTCCTGAGGGCGGATCAGGGCCCTCTGCAGCTCCTGCTGGTCCCCAGGAACTCTGGAGCAGAACTGGGGCGGGCCCAGGCTGCCCTTGGGTGGGGCTGCCTCATGCTAGGGTGTTCGGGGTGACTCTTACCCTGAGTTTGGGCTCCTCAGTGGCTCAAGGTGGCAGTTCCTGGTCTCCCTCTTGCTAGACACCCGTGGAGGTTCCTGCGTGCGGACCTGGGCCCTTTGCAGCTCCTACCGGTGCACCGGAGCTCTCTAAAACTTACTTATTTCTAATGGCTTAGCAAAAGCAAAAGTAAGCCATATATAAAACACTTATCTGCGTGTGTGTGTGTGTGTGTGTGATGAGAGAGAGATTACAATTATGATAAAATGATAAATAACATTATAGGTAAAGTCTTCATTTTATAATTCTTTCAACTTTCTTGTAGCCTTAAGCATTTAAAAACTAAAAACTAGGGAGAAAATAAATTTTCAAAAGAGTATTTCTAATGTGACGTAGTAGTTAAATTTTTACCTGAAGTTTACTCTGCAATTTCCATATTTATAGTATCAGTTTATTGACATCAAAATGCTTCAATTATTAAGCCTAATTTTCTATATTTGAAAACTTTTAAAATTGTATGCCCAACTTTAAATTAGCCAGATAAAAAACAAAGTTTATAAAACCTGCCTGTGACTCTCACTAGCAAAATACCTCCACTTTTGTCCTGTCCTTTAAATGTTGACAGATGTACTTGAATTGTAAAATGTTCCCCTATTCAGACTAAAGGAGATGATTTTTGATCAACTTTATGATAATTATTTTCAACTGAGTTATCATAACATATTTGATGAGTGTCATCCCTAGGAGCACTTATTTACAGGGAACTAAAATAGATTTTCTATATTCAAATTTATATACTTTATGTACTCTAGACTAATTCAATTCAATGAACTTGGAAACTAGGGGACAGATATTAATAAACTAGGAACAATAAAATGAAAATATATCTAACCTCTGTGTTTTTATGAGCATCTTTCAACAATAGAAACAATGTAATATTTGCCCCTGGGTCTTAATGTTCAGATGCATAGAAGTAATTTTTGAAGATTGCTGGCTTTGTATGCAGGTACCTAATTATCGATTAACAGATTTGCTCATTACAGGGAAAACTGATTATGTCTTATAGTGGTTTAAGACAAAAAATAAAGGGACAGTTAATGTGTAGTTATGTTTTTCACACAAGAAAGTTATAAGTTGGAACATGATAAAGTGCATACTGTTATTATACCAGGTAGTCATTTTTAACCAAGAAACAATTGGCATTGAAATATACTCACAGTACTGAGGTTAGGTTAGATCCACTAATCTTCCTCCTAAATATAATTCAACATGTTTTAACTAGGTGTTTCACTCTAGAGAACACTACAAATAGGAAATACTCCTACAAATACTGTTTACTCTGTCAATTTCCCTTATCCTGTGAAAAACCAAGACGAAAAATCAGCCGGGCACAGTGGCATACGCCTGTAATCCCAGCACTTTGGGAGGCTGGGACAGGAGAATTGCGAGTTCAAAGCCAGACTCAGCAACAGTGAGGCACTAAGCAACTCAGTGAGACCCTGTATCTATATAAAACACAAAATAAGGCTGGGGATGTGGCTCAGTAGTTGAGTACCCCTGAGTTCAAACGCCAGTACCAAAAAATAAAAACAATTTAAAAAAAGACTAAAAATCATAGGTTCCAACCTCACCAATCACATTTACAACATAGGAGATTTTGTACATTTATGTACAAAATTTAGATATGTTTTTTAATGAGTTCTGGTACAATTATGTTTTATTTTTGTATGAGATTAAACCCACAGGCACTTAACCACATGAGCCACATCCCCAGTCCCCTTTTTTTTGAGACAGGATATTGCTAAATTGCTTAGAGCCTTGCTAAGTTGCTGAGGCTGGCCTTGCAATCCTTTTACCTCTACCTCCTGAGTCACTGTAATTCCAGGTCTGTGTCACCACATCCAGCTGGTACAAAAACTCTTATAATACTATGAACAGATTAAAATTATCAGTAACAATGGAATATATTGCTGATGGGGATATCTTACAGCTAGTGTTCCTCCTGAAGTCTTCTACTAATGAACCAGAAATAATAATAATAAAAAAAAACTGTGCTGTTGCTTTTCTTTTCTTTTGGACACTTCTGTCTCTGTATCTATCATGTCTATGGTTCATTGAAAACAAATCCTTCCTTCAACAGGGAACATGTGCCTCCATGAACAAATTCCTTCTTCGTTTCGTCTATGGCTAATTATTGCTGAAGTATAACTCACTCACAAATTTAGAAAGCATACACATTTATTCAATAAAATGTGTTTAAGTTTAGAATAGTTAACATATATTGTTATTTGGTTGTAACATGTCCCCTAAAAGCTCATGTGTGAGATAATATAAGAAGGTTTAGAGGAGAAATGATTGGGTTATGAGAGTCATAACCAAATCAGTGATTTGATCACTTGATGGGATTCACTGAGTAACTAAAGATGACTAGGATGTGGCTGGAGGATATGAGTCCCTGGGGACATGCCTTTGGGTTGTATATTTTGTATCTGGAGAGTGGCCTCTCTCTCTCTGCTTTCTGGTCATCATATGAGCTACTTCCCTCAGCCACACTCTTCTGCCATGGAGTTCTGTTTCACTTGGAGCTCCGAAGAATGGAGTCAGCCTTCTATGGACTGAAACCTCTAAAGCTGTGAACCTCAAATAAACCAAGTAAACTTTTTCTCCTCTATAGTTGTGCTGGTTAGATCTTTTAGTCACAACAGCCAAAAAGCTGCACTGGAGACCCACAGGATTAAGAAATGCCAGGAAAGCTGGAGAAATTGAGCAGAAATTAGACAATAGAAAGGCCACTTGCACTGCAACCAACAAGACCACAGCGGAGGATCTACACAAGCCTTTGGAGAGAATATCATGATACCATGTATTCCAGATGCTGAATGTGTAACTACAGGATTTGTTTGCCCAGCTAAATTTCAGTCTTGCTTTGGTCCTTTTCCTTCTTTCTGTGGCCCTACTTTTGGGAATGGAAATGTTTATTCTATACCTTTATATATTGGAAACTTGTAAATCACTTTTGGTTTTTACAGGAGCTCAAAATGCAAGCTCCCCTGAATCTCAGTGGAGACTTTGGACTTGAACTTCTTGGAAATTTTGGAACTCTTGAGACTATGGGGACTCTTGGAAATGGACAAAGTGTATTTTCCATCATGAGATGGTCATGAGCTTTTGGGGGCCAGAGGTGGAATGTTATGGTTTGCATGTGTCCCTCAAAAGCTCATGTGTGAGACCATGTAAAAGGTTTAGAGGAGAAATGATTGAGTTATGAGAGTCTTAACCCAATCAGTGAATTAGTCTCCTGACAGGATTAACTGAGTGATGGCTGAAGGCTAATAGGGTGTGACTGGAGAAGGGCATTGGAGCATGGCTTTGGGGTATATATTTTGTATCTGGTGAGTGAAGTCTCTCTCTGCTTCTTGATCATCATGTGAGCTACTTCCCTCCACCACACTCTTCTTCCACCATGATATTCAACCTCATCTTGAGTCTTGAGGAATGGAGCCTGCTGTCTATGGACTGAAACCTCTGAAACTATGAACCCCCAAACAAACTCTTCCTCCTCTACAATTGTTCTGTTCAGATACTTCAGTGAAAGCCGTGAAAAAGCTGACTAAAATAATATATTTAAGCAAATATTGATTTTGTGCTTTGGGTATTAATTGCAGATAAAAACATCAACTGTATTTACAAGTCAAGTTGTCACATGACATCATCACAGTCAGTCATCACTACAAACCTAGGAAGTAAATATTTGGAGCCCGGTTTTATATATTTAAAGGAAAAAAACCCTCTATATTTCACAGATAAAGCAAACTCCCAAAGTCAGTAGCCTGATAGGAAGTATGAGATCTGGTCCTCTGACTCAAGCTTCCCTCTATATCTGATAGAGCAAATTCCCTCTCATAAAGCAAAATGAAACATCATAGAACAATTTTTGGTCAACTCCAAATCCCCTCTCTGAAAATAACATGAAGACACTGAAGGAAGCAGATTCATAACTTCTGTCATTCTCAAGTTCAAAGTTATAATCCCCAACTCTCTTGTGCCTCTGCAGGACAATCTGCACCAAGAAATTGGGCAGTCTTTATTTATGGAATTGTAGGACCTGAGATGAAGAAGCTGTGATGTTGCTTAATTGGAGAACAAAGGTGGAGGTATGCTTCACTAGGCTCTGTGGGAGCAGGTAGAGATAAATCAAAAACAGCACTTGCTTCTGGTGGCTGTAAAAATGTCAAGACATGGAAAAAAGCAAAGTCAAGTTGCTGGTAGTAACCAGTGAGAACTACAAAAATGTGAAAACAAGGCTAAAGCTCTCCAAAAAGAAAAAGAAGAGAAAAACTGACCATAGTCCATGCCATATGTCATTTTGCTGAGTTACTCTGACTCCCATTTGCCTTCACATATTAAATAAACAAATCAGGTGGCAGAACACCAGGAAAAGATGGACTCCAGTGTTATTTCTAAAGGGGACTGGGTAGCTCTTGAAATTTCCAGGACCAAATTGGTCAAGTTATTAAAGATTAAGATGCAGGGAATATTTGAAGGATTTGTAACTGTACCTTCATCACCACATTTCAGCACCAATTGCAAGTTAGTAAATAGTGGTGAATTTGCCATGTCTGGCCATCAAAGAAGACTCTCCCACTTTCTCATGGCTCAGGTCTTGTCCTAAAGGTGAATCAAGTCTTCTGGGACTTAGCTTATACTCTGCCATTGCCTTTCATGTACAGTTGCCAGTCTCCTTTCATTATGTTTTGAAATTTTTAAAAATTACCAATGCACACTATTATAAAATGAAATACATTACAAAGAAAATGATCACATACTTGTTTGTCACAGAAATGTCAGATTATTATTCATATTTCTTTTTGATCACAATCTCTGGACTTTATCTTGTCCCCATTCTATAATAGTTTGCAGACCACTGACAATCAAGGAACCACATTTTAAGAAGCATTAGATGGCTTAGTACCTCCCTTTACACTATCATAATTATGTATGGATATAATCTTTATATATTGCATTAGAGTTTGAGTTTTAGAAGAATTTTTGCAAACCTCACTACTCTTAAAATAATTTGAAAAATAATATTAAAGTTATTTTAGTGCCCTCAATTAAAGTTGGCTTTTTCTAAGGGAAAGAAATAAAAAATGTCAATGACATTGTCCTGAGCCTTGCTGAGATTTTTGATGGCTCTCAGATTTTCAAATTGATATCTGTAGGATAAATCACTGTTCTTCAGGGTTGACAAGTTGCACACATTTTCTTGTTAGCTTGTGCATGTCTTAAATTGGACAGTTCAAATTATTATAAATCAATATTTTTTTCCTGAACAAGCACAATAACTAGTTTGCAAGCATGGGTAAAAATTTATATAAGAAATGTACCATAAATTAAAATTCTAACTTTTTCATGCTTGCTATGCACATTTATCCATTTGACTTTCTTTTTTTTTTTTTTTTTTTTTTTTGGTACCAGGGATTGAACTCAGGGGCACTCGACCACTGAGCCACATCCCCATCCCTATTTTGTGTTTTATGTAGAGACAGGGTCTCACTGAGTTGCTTAGTGCCTCGCCGTTGCTGAGGCTGGCTTTGAACTTGCGATTCTCCTGTCTCAGCCTCCCTAAGTGCTGGGATTACAAGCGTGAGCCACCGCGCCCAGCTGTTGACTTTCATTTTTTAAAATGAACACATCAATTGGCAATCCAGAACTTGTATGTTTTGTATGATTTTCAATCTTATTTTATTGTTATTTTTGCATTGCCATAATACAAATATCAGTTTCTTTGATCACTTGCCCTTTAATAAAAGATTCCTAGTTTCAGTAGAAAGATAACAAAGCACTAATAGGATTTGGGAACTATTTTTGCATAACTTGAAATGCAAGAATAAGATAATAGTTCATCCATACATAGCATTTAATATGGACAAGATTTGTTCTAAAGTTTTTATATACATTCACACATTTGCTCACCTAACAACTCTGTGAAATACACATGGTTATTCTCCATATTGTCCATGATGTTATCATCTCCATGTTACCAGTTTGTTAGGAAACAAACTGCTGCCTTTGAGGATAAAGCAAGGCTTTGTTCTGCAGTTACAATTTTCCCCTTGTTAAATCATTGCAAACAGAATCTACCAAAGACAGCAAAGGAACTCCAGCAGCTCTGGTGAATTAGGCCAGTTAAATAGTTTTATCACATTGGTAGGCTGGGCATTTCTCTTATGCCACTTCACCAGGTAGAGCTTTGAGGCAGCAAACCAAAGAATCTTTTTTCTCATTACATCTTCCATTTCCCATTAATCCTATTCAAAAGCAATATCTCCACAACATTAAAAATGTCAGTCTTTTATCCAGATATTTACAGGTTCTCTGATGTTCAAACATTTAGACAGCATTTCAGTGATTGTCTCCTTCACTTTCAACCCAGTAGTGATATGAAAACAATTTTTTTTTTGGTACAAGTGATTAAACCTAACAATGCTTAACCACTGAGCAACAGCCCCAGCCCTTTTTACTTTTTATTTTGAGACAGGGTCTCACTAGGCTGCTTACAGTTTTGCTAAGTTTATAAGGCTGGCTTCAAACCTGCTATCCTCCTGCTATCCTCCTGCCTCAGCCTCCTGAGCCTCTAGGATTACAGGCATGCACCACCACATCCAGCCTCATCTGAACACTCTTGATTTTATTTTTTGTAAATGGAATTTTCATGTCTACCCCATCCACACATGATGATGCTCCAGTTTGCTGGAGTGTCGGTAAGTTAATGTTATGGAGCTGGGGCCAGGGTACTGGTGCAATAAAGGAGCATGCATTGATGATCTGTTGTGTCAGCTATGATTTTTTCATTGCAACATTTCCCCAGAACTTTTTTATTCTGTTGCCATTGGTCATGTCCAAAACAATTCATGGCCTGCATTACAGCCGGGTGACATTTTCAGGAATGGAAGCCTGAAAAGTGAACTTTATCACATTTCCCTTGTGTATTCTTTTTGTGTGTGTGAGAAAACTCAGTCATTGTATTTTCTCCTTTTGGTCATATGGCATGATCTAACATTCTGCAAGTGCCAGTGGACACCAAAAAATGTTCTAAGAGTCCCTTCATAATAACATTGCAGGTGCTACTTAGTGCGGCAGTACCATCTCCAGTGTCAATGATATAACAACTATGCACTAAGTAGGATAGTAGGTGGTCACTAAGTGACCTTGAACTTCCTGTCTGTCTACCTACTAACCTGTTATTAAGGTGTTTTAGGAGAATCATAGTATACTTTGTATTGAAATGGCCCTATTTCTGCATGAGAAGGCACAAGTGTTGGAGGTATCTAAACAGGAAAGAAAGAAAAGTACACTCTAGGCCAGACTGTGGGAACTGTCCAGTGACATTATACCCTTGTTTTTCAAGCTGTATGGCAGATAACTCTCCCTCTGTGGATACCCCTATTTTATCTGTGAAATCCTATGGATACATGATCCCTCTAGTATGTGGACCTTGCCCTTCCACCAGAAATATCAACTTGATTTGTTGCTTTGACTCTTAGATAAGGTACTTAACAGTTCAAGCTCACTACATATTGTAGAAATTGATGATATTCTACCAGATCAATCCATTTTCTGTTTCTAAGGGGGGAAAGAAGTCATCAATGAGTCAGTTCCACTCCAGTGTTTTAAAAATATCATTAACAGACTCTGTCACTTTTTAGTTTATCTTTCCATCTTCCTAGATGGTGCATGTCACACTTAAATACATTCAAGAGCTCATCTTACTGTGTTACAGACACACAAAAACTTTCCTAACCATAGTGAGATGAAGGCCAGAAATAGTTTTCATGCCCATGCTATTTTTCTTATTGCCTTTGTATTACAATGAATGTGGATTATTGCTGAACCAATAACCCCCAAACTCCTGAGAAAAACTTGGATAGCAATGACCCATGAAAATCTACAATATCACTGATCACAAAAAGAGGTCCAGCTCTCCCTACAAGCATGACACACAGTTATGTTTATATTCCTCTGGAGAACCTTGCCTTTCTCCACTCTTTTTATTTTATTCCATCTACAGCATTGTAATTTCGGAAGAAGAGAATGAACTACACCCTATGGCCTCAAACAAAAACCATATTTTCACTGAATCCATCAAGTAACCTGGAGCATCAGAAAAACAAAATTCAAGTACACATTTTATCAATACTGCAAAAATCACTACATTTCATATGTATACACCTGATCTTGTTTTATGATCCTTGCATAAACCTAAATTCTTTACATCCAAGGGGTCTATCTAGTAAATGCAATTCTTGTAACCTTTTCAGGCAAAGTCAAAGGGTCATCCAACTCAAAAGACTGTGTATGTATATATATTTCCTATAATATATATTTCCTATAATACAAACATTTCTAGCTTTGAACTTAATTATGTCCTTTACCATCTACATTAACCCTGCTGTGCCTCAATGTTCTCTTCTGTAAGACAGGGAAAATCATAGTACCTACCTGATTATATTGCAATGAGGATTAGTTAGATTAATAGGTTAAATACATGTAAAACGATCAGACAGTCTTACATACAGTATTTACTATAGAAGTGATAACAGTTATTACCTTTGGTGGACAAGATGCATTTGGATCTAAAATGAAAATATATATATATATATATATATATATATATATATATATATATATATATTAAACTAGATCAACTGCCTTCATGGAAAAAGTGGAAATTTAAGGATGAATAAATTTCAAGATACATCTCTCCACTTAAGCAAAAGTAATAATGAGATCTGTAATAATTTAGTTCACATCTTTTGTTCATTCACTATTCTAGGAACCAGAGCTAGGGCAGTCTAACAAGAGGGACTAAACCGGAAGAAGGTTTGGAAAGCCTATGGGAGTTGGCATTTGAACTGAAACTTGATGGTAAAGTAGGTGAGCCATGCTAAGGGCTGGAGGAAGAACGCTCCATTCAGATGAATCTTTGGACTTTCATAGGAACTGGAATGGTCATTTGGCTAAATAATGGAATCTAGGAGGAGAGTCATGGGAATGGTATTAAAAAGGGAAGTAGAGGCCAGGTCAGATAGAACGTCATGTGCCAAAATAAGACATTATTATTATTTTTGGAATGTATCAGAAAGCTATTAGAAAGTTTTATATAGGAAAGTGATATAACTAACTGGACATTAAAATGCATTGGTATCACTCTGATATGGAGCAAAATGGATTGGGGTTGCTGTAGACCTTGACAAAAATGAAATCAGATAGACTGATTAGGGGAAAAAATGTTGCAAAAGTCAAAGGCAGAATGTCCTTGTGTGGTGGGTGTGCTGGAGAAAGTGGGCAGCTCTCAATGTATTTCAGGAGTAAAACTGACTGGACTGGATGATAGATGGCTCTGGTAACTACACAGATAGTTACATGGATTCTTCCAACCACAAGACCTGTGTAGAAAAGTATCAGGCCAATATTTGGTTATTTCTTCACTTCTTCAGTGTCAGATGATGTCACAGGTCTTATCTCACCCTTGACTTTGGCCCATCCCTTTTCTATTTCAGTCCTCTCTAATCTTCCAGCTTCTGGAGACTGGAATTATCCATAGAAAGACTCTTGGGACTTTTGGAAATTCTGTTTTCCACTTGCTATCCCCAAATTATTTTCTCTTCATTTCTAGTCCATCTGAGCCCAAGGCAGCTATCCCTGTGAAAGAACTCAAGCATCAGTTCAACAGTTTTCCAGATTTGTAGGTGAGATTTGTAGGAAAGAACCTCTGATTTGATTTGTAACCTACTTAAATAAGGCCTTGAAAATTAAAACCTGCCTATCTCTTTTCCAATATGTTGTCACTTGGAACCAGACCACTTCCCTAATAACTTGCTTGCTAGGACACAAGTCAGAGTGATCAGGAGGAGGCAACAGAGCCATGGTGTTACCATAGTTCTTATTTCAATTACCATTTTCCTGGAAGACACAGCTTCCTTCTGCTTACAATAGTAAATACCAGTATTGCTTCAAGTGGAACTTAAGTTCACTCTCTGAACATTTTGATTTTGGCTACTATATTTTTTCTTCGGGACCAAGACCTATAGCCAGTTTTCTCTAGTGTCAGCTCATACCCCTTTCATCTTCCTTACTAGCTGGCCCCCACTAATAGTCAAGCACATTCTTTGGTTTACCTGGATATGACATCATAAATGATCACCTTAATTCTTATAAATATAAAATTAGTTTTGCTGGCAATATCACAGAATGCTACACGCTCCAACCCTTCCATTAAAGACTAAAGACAAAGTCCAGTGAAATGTTATTTAGGGAAAAAAGTAGATTCTCATTCATCAAAGCACTGGCCCCCACTTTGTTTCTTCAAGATGTAGATGTGCAAAATAATGTTGATAGAACAATACTGAAGTATTAAAAATTTCTCTAGGTTGAAACAACAAAGATCAGAATAAGAAAGAAAATGAATGGCACAGATCATAATAATGTAGTTCGTATGGAAGATGAACAAAAAAATAGAGATAGAAGCTATAGATGCATTGCAAATCCAGACTTCTTGTGCAGCTTTGATTTATGACAGCTGAGGCACTGAATTAGGTCCTTTTGAGCTTGTGTTTTTACTCAACGTTTTAAAACAGCTATGTCAAGTGTCAAGGGTGGAGTCTCTTCTCTATGAATGTAAAGACAGACATCAAAGACAGTAGTATGTTCAGTCTAGAAGAGAAACATATACAGTTGCATGGAAAACTGAAACAAATACAGAAGGATTGACTATCCCAGAAGTTGCCAAAGATAGTCTCATTTTTCTAAAGAACACTCGGACTCGAAGGTGTTCTTGCTTCCCTGTGGCCTTCAGTTAACCAATGCAGGGTATGCTCTTCCTATATGACTGGTTCCACTGCAGTGTGGGAGATTCTCTGATCCATCATTTCCTTCACCACAACCACTATATTTATTTATTTATTTATTTATTTATTTATTTATTTATTTTTTAAATATTTATTTTTTAGTTGTAGGTGGACAGAATATCTTTATTTTATTTTTATGTGATGCTGAGGATCGAACCCAGTGCCTCCCGCATGCCAGGTGAGCATGCCACCACTGTGCCACAACCCCAGCCCCACAACCACTATATTTAAATGCTTACTGTCAGATCAGGGTGGTATTCAGTGTTCCTTTTTCTATTTGCCCAAATAGAACTCATTTTTTAGAAAGTTGATGCTTTAATTTTCTCGATTTTAGGAGTCTTTTGCTCTTTCAAAAAGGGAAGAGATCGACACGTCCACTTTGAGCTATTGCCAGAGATGTAGCATCTCAATGAGAATGACAAAGTGCCATTCCTATTCATTGCAGGGGTGAGGTTCTTCCGGGATTAGGAAGCTATTGAGGATTCAAGGCTTTCGATCTGTATGATTATTTCAGTATGAAACAAAAGCAAAGAGGCAAATAAACAATACCAAAGGCAACATGGAAAATGCTACTCATATCCTTCAATGTAACGAGTCCATTTACCTGACACACACTGAGAAACAATCAGACTCATTTATAACCTCCCCATCATGATTCACATCTATAGAGTTACCTTCAATTGGATAATAGTATAATATGCACATATCCAATTCAACTTGATAATTACATAATATCTAAATTCAGATTTATAGCTTTCAGCATCGATATCTCCATTAGCTGTCTGTTCCTCTAGTCCTCTTATTTCAAGTTAGGATTGGAAAGCAAGTGAGGATGAGTTAGAAGATACTAGAATATGTTTTGTTCTCCAGCTGTTGGCTATAATATAACTTTATTGCAGAATTGCTTGAGCTTTTCATCATTTGCCTATCAGAGTCCAATTTACTTCACACAAAATATTTTCCTCCTTTGAAAATTTTTATCTTCACTGACATTATGCCAATGCATTTTGCACTGATTCACAAAAATGCTTTTTCTGTTCATTTGATTTTTCACAGCCTACAAAGCATATGGGCTGTGCTCTCTCGGAGTCTCTATAACCTAAAGGAAAGAGGTCTGGCTAAATGGATTTTTGAGGTCCCATTCAGCCCTGCCACTCTGTCATCAACCAAACATAATCAGAGATTTGTGATCTTTTATGTCATCTTTTATATAATTCTCCACATAAAAATTCGACACAACAGCAAAAGGATGATTTTCCATAGATTATTATGTCATTGCTATCAAAGACCTTTTTTTCTTCTCTTTGCACTACACTTCCTTTTATGCCATTCAAAACTTCTTTCACAGTAGGAAAAAGATGGAAATATTAAATGACTTTCCAAGTACTACCAGAGTGAGCCAGAATCAGAGCCTGCATCTCGCCTTTGGACATGGTTGATGGGTGTTTCATCCACAGGCCTATTAACAGCGCCAGGGAAGGGCAAGCTAGCAGAGTATTCATAAGGAAGGAATGGAGATGGACTTAATATTGTATCGTAACTTTATAAAAATCTCTTCTCCTAATTGTAATATGCATATTCTTCTTAAATGGAGATGTTCCTAATAATATCCTAAATGTCTAGTGTACTTGTACAAAAGTCTTAATTTATCACCAACATAGCAGTTTCCGGAAATTTGTGTTACAATCCAATGTTTTTACAATAGACCAGAGCTTTAGATTGACTGGTGATGTAGCAGTGATTTCTGTTTGCTTTGTTTTCTCCCAAATAAGCATATTTAAGAATAAGAACTAATTCATATTATTAAGGCTATATTAAGTGAAAATTATAAGACATTTATAATTTGAGCCTTGAAATTGTATAAAATTTAAATTGGTTGCAGATCAAGTAAATTATATTTGATTTTGCTCAATGCTTCACTGGAATCCACTTTTTCTGTAAAAGTCTAAGGAAAGAGTATTTTATAATTATTATTGCTCTCCTTTTTCCCCACTCACATATTGAGTGTTTTTAAGTATATTTGATTATATTTATATAATATATACACTTTAGTGAATGAATTTATGATATATACAAAATTTATATATGCATATTATAAAACACAAATCAAAATATCCATAGAACAGCAAAAATAAAACACATTAATTATAGTCCATACTGTACTTCTAAAACCCAAACTAAACTTTTGCTCCTGAGAGAAATTTTACATTGAAAAATACTCTCAAAGTTTATTAATAAATAAAATGTCTTATATTTCTATGCATTTGAAACTTTATAAAAAAGATTCAAGGTTTGGTGAATATTTTCTTCTGTATCCCCTGTAATCAAGTCATAGTAGCTTATTTACCCTAGTAAATTAATACCAAAATAATACATTAGAAAGAGAAAGCAACTTCAGGAATCTTTAAAAAAAAAAAAAGATTTCAAGTAGTCATGTTTTGTCTTAAATCAGATTCCACAGAAGCAGACCCTGACGTGAAGATTCATTTGCAAATTGCTTGCTGTGGAAATGTTCCCGTGCAAAACTAGAAAGTAAGTGGAGAAGATGGGCAAGAAGAGAAGGAAGCCAAATCTGTGTGAGGTTTGAAAGTTCCATTCTTAATCAGCCTGTCCCCAAAGGAAGCTCTGGGCTTCAGTTGTGCCTCACTCAGCATTTGGTTCTGCTGGACAGGGAGCTAGGCTTTCACACTTCTGCTTTGACACTCTAAGATGAATAAAGTGCCCATGCTCCTTATGGAAAAAGTAGTTTCAGTAGCCAAAGGACGGTATCATGTAAGACGATTTTACTGTAGGTCTCTAGAAGCAATTTTACACAGTTGCTGGAGACCTGGTTCAAAGCATCTAAGAGTACCTAAGCAGAGGACCAACAGTAGCTACTACACATTGGCTACAGGTGGCCTGTATTCATCAAGGATATACTCTTTCCAAAAATGGAAAGCCATAGATTTCTAAGATCGTATATAATTAATCCCAGAATTTCTAGGAAAGCGTATACAAAGAAGACAATATTGCGTTTGAGTAATCTTCATATATCAATTCTAAGAATTGAACTTGATTTTCTCTAAGATCTCCTTAAGAACTGTCTTCAACAACAATGAAGTCAGTTATGTGGCCATTCTAGTTTCTGAACTGTGAGTCCCATTCTATGTTAAAACAAAGGTGGACAGTTAAGAATTTAGAAAAAATCACAGCAAATGTTTGCAGACTAGTTCAATCGAATAATGCAAGGCATGCATTTTCTATATATTTGTTTCCCAATTTCATTTTTTTCTGGTAATTAGTTTATTTTTATTATATTTAACAGAGACATCGTTGTTTAATAAATTAGAAAATAAAAAAGCTTGTCCTTCAAGTTTGTAAGACAATTAGAATTGCATTCTTTTGTGTTATCCAACAATAATTTCTCTCTTCTTATTCTTTTTTTTAATTTTGTACCAAAGATTGAACTCAGGGGCCACTAGACCATTGAACCACATTCTCAGCCCTATTTTATATTTTATTTAAAGACAAAGTCTCACTGAGTTGCTTAGCACCTCGCTTTTGCTGAGGCTGGCTTTGAACTCACAATCCTTTTGCCTCAGCTTCCTGAGCCACAGGGATTACAGGTGTGCACCACCATGCCTAGCTCTCTTATTATCCTTTATTAAACCTATTTCCAATATACTTTTGTTTACTTTTTCTATTAGCTTCCTAAGGCTGCCATAACCCAAGTACTAAAAGATACTGAGGAACTTAAAACACTGAAAATGTATTCTTTCTAACTTCTTGAATCTGAAAGTCTGAAATTAAGGTGTTGGCAGAGCCCTGCTCTCTGAAGACTCTGAGACAGAATCCTGCATAGCCTATCCAGCTGGTGGCCTCAGGCTCTACTTGGCTTAGGGCAGCAAAACTCCAGTCTCTGTCTCCATCTCCACATGGCCTTCTTCTGAGTCTTCTCTTCTTATAGTGGCACTCTCACTGAATTTAAAGCCTGCTCTAATCCAGTATGTTTTCATCTTGAATCAGAATGAGTTATATTTATAAAGACTCTATTTCCAAATAAAATCACTTATGAATTTTGGTATGCACACTATGAGATCCACTAGACTTCCCCAGTTCTGCTGGTGGATTTATCTTTATTGTCCCAACAATCTTCCCATATATATATATAACCAGTGTCTAACATACTCTCGCTTCCGCTTTCTTTCCTCCCTGTTGTTCCCAGGACAGTTTGACTTTTCTTTTGCGTCAGTTTTGATTTATCATTTTCTTCCTCTTCTGCTGACTTTTCCTTCTTCTCCTTAGCCTCTTGAATTTCACCTCAGTGTCCAGTTCTTGGTCTGTTTTTCTTCTCTATGTACTCCATCTTGGTAACCTCAGGAATCCAAGGTTTGAAATATCTTTCTAGGTCCAGAACTTCCAAATTTAGACATCTCAATTGATTTTCGTGTTTGTAAATACAAATGATTCCTCAAAGTCCCTACCTGATAACTAACAGAAAATGACATTGTGTTAATCACTGAACATCTGATTTCTTGACAATTATGTTTAAACTATGATTTCTACATTTCAGGGGTGAAAAAGATGAGTAATTTCTGTATAAAAATAAGGGTGGTCAGGGTAGACCTTATTGACATTACATTGGAATAAAAACTTGAACAATGGGAGGAAGTTTGTCATACTCACAGGTAAAAAATGTTTCAAACAATACAGCAACTAGTAGCAAGACTGAGGGGGAAGCACACAGCTTTGGTGCTTGGATCCCTAAAGAGACCAGAATGGCTGGATAAGAATGGGCAAAGAGAGAAGACCAGCAGAGAGTGCCAGAGCATGCCCAGCAGTCTGGCCTATAATAAGGATTCTGAGTTTTACTTCGGGCCTCCATAGCATGTTTTCAAAGCTTCTCTGAGAGAGGGGTAAATATTTGCATCAAAGTATAACATATGTAGAAAATTGTAAATGTCATACTCATAGAAATCAATAAATTTTCATATGTTAAATACACCTTTGTGGCCAGTAGCCATATTAAAACAGAATATTGTCAGCATCTCATCAGCTCCACTCAGGTCCCATTCCAGCCATTAGCCTCACCCCAAGGTCCAAAGAGAAAAAAATTTCTGATTTCTGACAGCATAGCTGAATGGGTAAACACAGGTAAATGTAATAATGGAAGATTCAATATAGATAAATGGGATCATATAGGATATATGTACCTTTTTAGCTCTAACTTCTTAGGCACAATTTGGTCAGTCTCTTTTTGTTGTTGTTCTTGTTGGTAGCAAAAACTGAACTCAGAGGTACTCAACCACTGAGCCACATCCCAGCCCTTTATACTTTTTATTTTGATACAGGGTCTCACTAAGTTGCTTAGGGCCTCACTGAGTTATTGAAGTTGACCTCAAAATTGTGATCCTCCTGCTTCAGCCTCCCAAGCCACTGGAATTACAGATGTGTGCCACTGTACCCAACTTGGTCAGACTTTGTGGGAATCAAGAAAGCCCCTTGGGAAGAGTAATTGAGCTGGGAATTGAATAAGTTTCTGGGAATAATGGAAATATTCTAAACTCTGATGGTGATGGTAGTTCTGCAATAATCTACATCAGAAAGTACTCATAGAACTGCACACATCAGAAGAATGTATTTTAATATGTGTAAATTACAACTGCAATGTGGCTATCTTTAAAGATAAAATGCACATTAGGAATGAAGGTCATTAACAAACCAAAACAGCTTTAGGAATCCAGAAGCAGGAGCTCTTTGATTTTTATGTTTCTTTTTTACTATTAATGTGCCTCAAGGATTTCCCTGTAGTCAGTTATGTATTTGTGCCTTGAGGCTAATTTATTTATTTATTTTTGCTACTGGAGGTTGAATCCAGGGGCACTTTATCCACTAAGCTACATTCCTTAGTCTTTTTTTTTTTTTTTCCATTTTTTACTTTGAGACAAGGTCTCACGAATTTGCTAAGGACCTCACTTTTGCTGAAGCTAGCCTTAAACTTGCAATCTTTCTGTCTTAGTTCCAAGCTACTGGGATTACAGGTATGAAGCTAACGTTCAAAAGAAAAACAAACTAAATAGAAATGAAGAAAGCCTGTGAAACTTTTGGGACATAGTCTGTCACCAAATACACTCATAGTTCAAATTCCTGAAGACGAAGAAAAGAGGAAAAGCTTTGAAAACCCATTTCACAAAATAATGGCTGAAAACTTCTGAAATCATCAAAGAGGTACGGACATCCATCCAGATCCAAGATGATAGATTCAGCCACACTAGGTTAACTTTTGATGCTGCTGATTTTAGACTCCTGAAAGGTTCAGTTAGTATCTTTTTATTCCCCCCTATTTGCTATGAGATTTTGCTCCACCATAGTGTTTGGATTTCTGTCTCCATCAGCTCCATTACAATGGGGTCTCCAATTCACAGCATGACACCTAACACTGCTTCCTAATGGCAGATTGTGGGTGAGGTTGTTCTACCTCAAACTGCTCACGGCAGCAAGTGGAATTCACATGTTCAATACATGAATCGATTTTCAAATTGCAGTATTTCCCATATTAAAGTATGAATTAAACTGAAGATCTAGCTAATTCCTCTTCATTTTGTAAAGTCACGAGGCTTATTCTTGTATCTCCTCACCATTTGTACTCTTTTTCATTGAATTTAACTATAGAAGTTTGACTGGCAAAGCTCTTGGGTTTTGTGTAAAATGATAGAATATTGAATCCTTGGTTAAGAGGCTGAAATTTTGAGACTAGGTGACTGAAGTATTACAGAGAAACAAAACCCAGCTCAGTTGCAGTTTTGATTCATTAAGAGATAAATTTAAATTTGATTTAAATTCATTAGAGAAGTGCTATACATATAATTACTCCAAACTCAGAAATAGCTATCACTCGTGATTTTGATTAATTTTGATTAATGGATAATTGAGAAAGAACATATTTTTTAGACCTCAGTTCTTCACTTTAATTTGTTTAAAGAAGGATTTATTTCCTTATCTGTGAGTCTCTATAGCAGTGGGTTAAAAAGTGGGAAATAAAATGCATCACCAAATGCTATTTTGTCTCTAAAGCAAGAGAAAATAAGTTTAAATTATATTTCTCATCTATTCAACAAACATGATTTAAATTTATGCTCTGCACAGGGTGCTTTGCTGGCAATGGCAGGCATGGCTTCTGCCCTCCCATAGGATGCATCTGTTGGGAGTGACTGATAAGGAAGTCACTATACAAATTGAAATTCGATATGCTGCAGGAGTGCAGAAGACAGAGCAATCAATTCTGACAGTGGATAAAGGAAGACTTTTGAATTGGGTCTTCAAAGATGAGTGGAATCTCAAATGGGGAAATGGAGGAATAGAATTCCAAATGGATGTAAAACTACAAAATAAGAGAAGGAATAATTAAGTTTTTTTTTTTTTCTGAGAAGGGAACATAATTCAATGTCAAATGAAGTATGTAGAGAAGTAGAAAGAAATTTGTACCTGAAAAAGAACTTAGGTCATGCAATAAAACTCATTAAGCCATCCTATTGCAGGTTACTCTTCCTCCTGTGGTCACCTGTGCTGTGCCTGTCTTCTCCACTGAAGTCTATCTCAATGGGGAAGATCATATTTTATATTTTTGTACACTTCATACCACCACAGCCTAGCAGAGAACCTTACACACATTAGGCAATTGTATTCTATAAATATAAATATTAATTAAATGAACAAGTTAATGTTACGTTAACAATTTTCAGTTACTCCACACTGCATAGAAAGAAATAAGCACTTAAAAAAGAGAAGTGAAATAACTGAACACACACTTCAAAAATAACAAGTCAGGCTTATAAAATGGATGCAATGGGAGGCAGGAAAAACTGGAGGTAGGGAGATCACTCAGAATATATTGCAATTTCCAACTGAGAAGCTCTGAGTAAATGAAATGAAAATTGAGAAGATCACAGGAATTAAAATGTTCTAATAGAAACAGAATCAATAGGATTGGCAATCTAATTCTATGTGAGGGGTGAGGAGTTATACATCAACTGATGACACTGAAGGTGACATTAATTGAAGATGGAAACAAAAGGAAGAAACCCATTTGAGCAGAACATTAGGTCACTTTGGAAGATGTAGGCCATTGGAAAAATAAAAGAAAATGTCAAAAAGGAAGATGAAAAACACTTCAATTGCTAGGTAATAGGTTGAATAAAATCACCTGCTTTCAGTTACTTCAGATCAAAGTAACCAGACAATTTGAATGTTCTGTTCTGAGGGTTACTTATGATCCTAAAGTAGAATTTTAAAAACAAGTATTTTATTGTTCTTTTTTTCAGTTTACATTTGACTAAATTTGGCAGAACCTTAATAATGAGGGCTGATTTCACTCTTGGAGTGAATATGTATATTTCCCAAGGGCTTTTTCTTCTAACCATCACTGTGCTCTAATGAAGTATCTTGCATAGGGGGAATTGGCTCCCCACTAAATATTGCCATGAGCTATTTGGATATTTCTTTATGTCAATGGTTCTCCAAGTGTAATCTCTAGGTTGGGATTATGAGATTCCTCTGGGGAGGTATTAGAAATGTAGACTTTCAAGCCAGGCATGGTGGTGCATGCCTGTAATCCCAGCACTTTGGGAGGCTGAGACAGGAGAATCGCGAGTTTGCAGCCAGCCTCAGCAATGGCGAGGTGCTAAGCAACTCAGTGAGACCCTGTCTCTACATAAAACACAAAACAGGGCTGGGGATGTGGCTCAGTGGTCGAGTGCCCCTGAGTTCAATCCCCGGTAGAAAGAAAGAAAGAAAGAGAGAGAGAGGAGGGGGGAGAGGGAGGGAGGGAGGAAGAAAGGAAGGAAGGAAGGAAAAAAGAAAGGAAGGAAGAAAAGAAAGAAACAAAGAAACAAACAAACAAAAGAAATGTAGATCTTTAGCTCCAGCTCAGATCTCGACCTAGGCAGAAGCTCTGAGATGCCTGGAGCCCATTGGTCGACTCTTCCACATGACCGCCACATGCTCAAGTCAGGAACCACTACTCCATGTCATTGCTTATCTCTCTCCTGAAATTTTGCACTGTCTGTAAAGGATGGTTGAACTGGAGACATCAAGTTCCTAACACTAGTGTGCTTAAGAAGCATCAAGGAACTTCTTAAAAGCTGTGTGATCATGGGGCTCCAAATTTGGCCACTATGATTTGTTCTGTTGAAGTGAAATCTTGGAGTCTGCAAGTAATTCTGGTAAAGATGATATCAGAAGTATTTCAGCTTAAATGTTTTTAACCTTTATTTATTTAGAGATGATGTCAGATCTGAGGATATTCACAATTTTTGCACCTTTGTTTTACACCGTTCATGACTCTCTTCATTCCTAGAATTATCTTTTGCTGTAAAGGCTATTTTGCCACATGTTATCCTTACTACACACTATTTTATTGCTGTTGATATCAATATTTGCCGGCTGTATAGCTTTCCTTTTCTCTCTATTATAATTTAGTGTATCTTTTATATAATAGAATTACTTGAATCTTTGTATTCCTATTTGAGTCTTTGTTTTCAAACTTGTAACTTGAAATGACATTTCCTGACACTGCAAGTGTACTTGTTTTGAATATCGTTTTCTTTTCCTTTTCATGTTCTTCTCCCTTCTTTTGATTCCTTTTCCAACATCCATTGGATCTATCATGTTTCTTTCCCTTCTAATGGCTTAAAAGTTCAGTCTCCTTTTCAGATGCTGGGAGCTGGTGACGGGCCATCAGTACTTCTGAGTATCCCACAATCCTCTCCTCAGGTAGAATAATTTGCTAGAATCACTCCTGGAACTCAGGAAACTCTTATGTTTATCACTTTTTAAAATGTCTATATAATGGATACATTGTTGTAGCCACATGGAAAGGACACAGGGCAGCAGGGTAGGGTGCATGCATGTTAATGTGTAGGGGAAGGAGGAGTGGACCATCCATAAACCTGCATGTGTGCAGCACTCCCACAAAGTCGATGTGTTCATTAATTGAGAGTCTTTTAAAATCCTGTTGGCCAGGAGTTTTCACAGAGCTCAATCTCCAGTCTCCTCCTCTTTCCAGAGATTGTTGGTGAGACTGAAAGTTTCAATCCTTCAGTCATTCGTTCTGATGATCAGCTGTCTCTTAAAGGTATTTAGGGTCTTCATCCTAAGTCAAGAATTTAGATTCAAGTCTTTCATCTAGGCCTCTAGACTGGAAAGGCCTGAATCTCTTCTACTGCATGTTAGAGACAATTGTCCATTGTTTATATCTTATGTACTTTCAAGAAGGGTTTGTATATTCACACTAACATCTGTATAATGTGAAGACACAAAAGCATATACAGATATATAATTAAATTCAACTCATTCAACTTCTCCTGTAAGCTTAGTCTGCCTGTGTTGGTTATTGTGATACATAATGGGAGCAAATAAAACCCTGCTCTCCATCCCTGCTACATGCATCCTAACCTGCCCCTAAACACACACACACACACATACACACACACACACACACACACACAGCTGCCCCTTTAGTTATGTTTGGTGTAAAAAACACATGTCTGTAATCTTCTTTCAATATCCTGAAATAAATAAACAACTGACCAAAAATACTTATGGCTTGTAACAGAACTTTCTAAGAATGACTGTTATAGTCTACTCATATTGCCACTATATTAAACATGAGTGAAATATTGATTTCAAAATAAAACACAACTTCCAAGAACAGAACAGATCTGGCATTAGAAAAGTCATTTATTCAATACATTGTTTTGTATTGAGAGAAACAGGTGGCTGTTAGAAGAATTTCATATGCTTAAGAAATCAGATATTTGTAGTTGCCTTATATCATGTAGAGTACCAAAGAAACAATTCTATTTCCTATTTGGCTATGCTCCATAAATCAAAGAAAGCGTCAGAAGCAATTTCACTGAGTGACATAGGTAACTGTCAATGCGTTATGATTTTGGAAGTGTTTTCTACCATATAGTTTCCTGAGTTTAGGCTTCTGTATTCTCAGAAATTCACAAATGGATAATTCTTAAGTCTCTCCCATCCAAATTACAATGAAACATGTTTGAAGGTTATAAAGATCCTAAATTAACATGATTTATTGGTCATTTTACAGAACATAGAGAAGGAAAGGGGTAGAAAAATCTGACTTAATTAGTAGTGATCAAGTACAGGAAAAAATCAAGATTCTTGGTATGAGAGTGAATGGGCAAACCACTGATATATTGATTAGCAAACATTTATTTAGCACCTATTATGTGTCTGGCCATTACGTTTTAGCCACTAGAAGTTATAATATTGAAGAAGAAAGACCCAACCCCTGTTCTTTAGTAGCTGAAAATAAATTTAGGCTAGGAGTTCTGATGAAATACAGTTTTAATTTTAGAGGTTGGAGATTCACCAGAGAAGTATTCCTTGAGAATTGGAGTACAGTTTTGAATAAAATGAGGGTCCTTAGCTTTGCCCATTTTCTGGAGAAAATGCCCTGTAGGCAAAGGGAACAGCAAGAAGAGAAGCTTAGAGGCAGGTGTGTGGTCCATCTGGTCAAAGAAGGGCCTAGAGTGTCAAATGGCTGGAGAGAATGGGAGAGCGAACAGCAGGATCTGAAGACAGAGTCTGACAGGGCCCTAGTCATGAATGAGTTACACTAAGTCCTTTGACAAGGATGGATAACTAGTGGAATATTTTTTGCTTACAGTATGATAATCTCATTAATATTTTAAAGGGAATCATTTTGTTGTTTTAAGAAACGACTATAGGGGTCAAGGAGGGTAGGAGGAAAAAGATTCAAGCTGCAGAAGATACTGGCAGTGTAGGATATTAGAAGTGATCAACTTCTGACCGCCTTTTAACAGGATCACTGAAGAACTCCAAGTGGATATGCGAGAACCATCTAGGATAATTGGAAGATTTTTGCTTCAGCAATTGAAAGAACGAAGTTGCCACTAAACACAATGAGAAAGGTTTCAGGTAGAGTTTATGGAGCAATATCCTGAGCTCAATTTTGGACAAGGTAAGCTTGAGCCACGTATTAGATTATCAAAAAGACATGTCAAGTAAGCGGTTGAGTGTACTGGTGTTAAGTTCAAGGCGGAGTCCAGCAGGAGATATGACTGTGTCGTGTATATCATATAAAGCCATAAATGTAATTGGATCACCAGACATGTAGAAATACCACACCAAAACAATATTTTAAGGAAAGAAAAGAGGTCCAACATTTGAAGTTGAGGACTTGGGGAGAATCAGTAAAATAGAGAAATTACCAGAAACAGAACAACCAAATGGATGTCTGGAAGCCACAGAGAGAAGCTGTGTCAAGGCAGTGCCCTAGGTCGGAAGGGATGGGCCAATGGGAGGAGGACTGACAGGGTCAGCTTATCAGCATGAGATAAGAGAAGACTGTGGGAAGAAGAGAGAGAATAGCATCTTTCATCAAACTGGCGTTCAAGATTGTTCTGACGTCACATTCCACGCTTCCTTCACAGTCTCTGTGCCTTAATCACACCAGTCGTTTTTTTCCCCATGTTTGTCCATCAGTTTTCCTCCTGTTTCAGTCCCTATTCTGAATTGCTCTTTCTACCAGACCCTGTCGACACATGTTTGTGTTAGGTCTTTAGTTAGTTGAAAAGCTCTCCTTTCAGGATGAATCCTTCCACCATCATCCACTACAGGAATAATCTCTCTCTTAAGTTTCTTTGTTTTTTCTCTCTTCTGTTCATAACTACTTTCTATTCTGCACTTATGTAGGTGAATATCTGAGGCAGGGATGGCTAATTGCTTGACAGATTTACATTCCTCCCTCTCTTTCTCATTAAGGTCTACAGTGGACTCACCTAACATACATTTTCCGGCCTTCTATGTAGCTAATGTTTGAAGTATCAGAGTTAAGAAGAAATTATTGGGTGGGACTTCCTGGCACATATCCTAAGAAATGAATGGTCTCACTGGCAGGGAACCTTTCATTTTTTGTCTTCACCTTGCCTTCTTTCTGAGATATAAATTCGGTCCTTTATGTAAGTCAGCCCACTTGTGATGGGGAAGTGATGAGAATGTGCTGCGTTTGATTGACAGAATAAGATGAGGTTCTTGTTAATATTTGGGAACTGCTCTGGACTGCCTGACAGCTTACTCTGGGGACTTTGTATAGTGGGGAGCCCCAGTTCCCAATTTTTAAGTCATTGTGTGTTTTGTTTTTCTGTTGTTTTTGCAGTAGAGGATCTTTTTGATTCATAAATGAACATGAACTATAAATGATAACATAGTTTTAGGTTTTCTGTGATTCATTTTTGGCTTTGCCCAGTGTTTCTTAAGAGTTCAGTAGATCTTGAATAGATGAACTTCTGGGTATTTAAAAATATTTGTATAAGAACATTCAAGCATTGATGACATGTCACATACAGTGTTTGTTTTATTTAGTTCAGCCTGGCTTTCTAGAAGCTTCTCTCTTTTCCTCATCTACACCTCACAGCAGAAGCAGCCATTTTCAATTGAACCCAGACTTTTGAGCACACCTGAGCAGCTGGAGCACAAGTCTCAAATCCAATTTAGACTGGTCAGGTTCCTCCCCAGGCACTTTAGAGCTGGAGGTGAGAGTCAAAAGCTGGTACCTCTTTTTATGCCTAATTATCCAGTCCAGGAAGAGGCAAAGACCATGTGGGATGCTAACTAGACTAGAAACTTGAGCAAGTCATCTTGATATATGGACAAATGAAGCAGATTGAAGCTGAGAGAGAGAGGGAAGGAGAGAGAGAGAGAGAGAGTAAACCAGCTATCACAGCACAGAAAGGCCAGTTCCCAGTTGTGCTTTGCACTTAAGGACACCTGCCTATTTGTGTTCCATGACACATACTACTGTTTGTTAAGAATGTCTATAATAACTTATGGTGTATTATAGACATGGTGTATCAAATTAAATAGAAAAGAAGAGCCTGAAGTTTCCTAACACATAGAAACAAACAAAATGTTCAAGGAGATGGAAATGATGATTTGATTATTACACATTATATATGTGTGTGGAATTACCATATATGCTCCATAAATGGGTTAATTTAAAAATGTCCTCTTCCGCCTATGTAATTTCAATTGAAATTTTTGGTTTCTTGCCACCCCAAAAGCACAATTAGAATGGAAATTTCCAAGAAAGAAATGCTATAAGTAACACATCAAAAACATGAAATGGGTCAGTTCAAGATGTGGTAGGGAAAAGTGATCATACGTGACATTTTAATCACAATGTGAGCAACCCTGGTTAGTAATGCCAGTGAGCCTAGTTAAACCACTATTTACTCTGGGTACTCAATCCATACGGGCACAAAGAGTAAAATATTCAGATTCATAGTGACAGACTGTCATGATTTTAGAAATTTATTAGCAATATTTATGGACTAAAGAAAGGTCAGCAAAGGATTGCCCTGCCCAGGAACCAAATGCACCTCACTCCCTGTTTAATAAATCAAGCTTACCTGGAACACAGTCACATCACTTATTTACATACTGCCTACGACTGTTTTCACACCACAGGGCAGAGTTGAAGGTTTGCTACAGAGAGGCTACTTGGCCACGAGGCCTAAATTATTTAGAATCTCACTCTTTGTGGGAAAACAAAAGCAAAACCAACCAACCAAACAAACAAAAAAAGTTTTGTGGACCCCTGAACTTGACTGAGATAAGAAATCAGCAAAATCCAGACCAAGGTGATCCTTCTAAAAACAGGATAACCTAGCCACAGGAGAAAAAACAATAAGAAAGAAACTGCTGTGCATAAAGTATGAAGACAAAATTACTCAGTTGTTTGAGAACTTGGTTCTATTTGCTCATGAATCTGAACACCCACCTGCTTTTGTGTTCAATGAGAGCACATGAATATTTTAACACATTTTCTTCTTTGTGCTTAAGCTAGTGGGAATTGGATTTCTGTGGCCAAGAACAGACAAGATGGTGCTGATCCTAGGAGCACAGAATCACAACGTCTGGGTTGAGGTTGTACTTGGATGCTGCTCGCTTCTGTAAGGCAAACTTCTTCAAGAGACTCACCTATGAAGTGATGTTGAAAACAATGTCTGCCCTTTACCCTCTTGTGATGGTCAAGGGAGATGAACAGTTTTAAGCCCTTGAACATGTACAATGTGTAGGGTAGTGATTCCTCTAACACGTGCAGCAGAGTAGAAGGGCAGCCTTCAAATTCTAATGGGTAGTCTGAATTTTTGCTCTGACACTTATCCATATGATCTTAAGTTCTCCAAATTCCAGGTTTCCCTTCTGTGAAATGCAGCTAACAACAAGGATCTTGTAAGGAATAGGAAATAACAACAGTATATATAGTGCTATAAGCAGGACTTAATCTTTACTAATAATCATTATCATTCCTAAAGATATATTAAATAGAGAAAAGGAAAATAGCCTTTCTACTACCCTTTTTAAAAAGTGGTTACAAATGTTAATAGTGCCTATGTAAAAGTGCCTATTCAACTGTCATTCCCACTTTGATATGACCTAGCAGCATATGATCAAAGGAAAGTGTCAGACTATAACTGATTTCAGCATAGTGAGTGCTGGGCTGAATTACAATATTGTCAAAACAGATCATTTTTCAGACTATATATTTACCTTTTACAGTTTTTAAGCACATGCTGATTTGCTGTTACATCAATTAAGTTTGTCCCCCACTTGTCTCTTTTATACAATGAGTTGCTAAAAGCTAAGATTTATTTGAGATTGAGAGAAAAAGACACCAGGAAGTTAAAGCCATGGTCCCACTTGATACATTATACTAAAGCATTTCAAGGTTGGTTTAAATAAATAGTCACTGGAGTTGAATATGACTGCAGTTTACCACATTATTCCTATCTCAATAATCTTTATGGTTCCCATATCAGGATAGCATGAATTTCATTTGCAAAATAATTCATTAATGAGAAGAGAATGAGAAAGGATTTTTTTTTCTTTATTATGAAAAAGACAGTGTCAACTCCTTGCTCAGAAGGAGCAAGTTTTTAAAAAATATCTTGGAAACATTCAATTTCATTGCATCTATTACTACAATTCTAATAAAATCAATATTAATTTATGTCTGCAACTTTCTGCATTTAAATTTAGAAGAGATAAGATTCAAACTAGGAGAAACAAACAATAAAACATAATAACATCACTATAATAAAACTATAATTTACAATTCTGCATGCTTAAAATTGGAAATATGTATAATACAGAACATGGCTTGATTTTAGAAAACTAAGATTTTTCAACAAACAGAATTAAACTAAGCAGGTAAATTTGTATTATTTTCCTGCCCCACAGTTTTCTGAGTGATAAAGAAGGTCCAGATCATTGTCCGTTATCTGGCAAGTGCTCATTAGAATAGATTTTTCACTTTTCCGATATACTAGTCTACATCCTCATGGTTTCAAGTCATGGAGATTGACCTTGGTAAGATGTTTATTTTAAATATACATGAATATTTCTTGCAATCCAAGGAAAGGAGAGGAAACCTCAAGCAGTTCCTCAAAGTGTCCAGGGTTTCATTTCTCAACAGTATTTCCCTCTCAGAATCTTCATGGGCGGCTGTTGTCATTCTCTGACTATGCTCAGATAGCTCTTTTGCTATCTGATTCATAGTGTGAGACATGACTGCTTCACAGAAGCTCCTCTCACAGTTCTTGTCATTTAGGCATGGGTGAGCTTTGGAATCTGTCTCCAAATGCCTGGGGGCGGTGAGCCTTGTTGACCCAGCTCTGGGCTCTATCTGTTTCCTTGGGGGAACAAAGAGCCATATTGGAGGCTCTGTGAACCAGGAGCCATCCTTATGAATGAGGAATCTATTAAAAAGGCTTAACAAAAACTGGGAAGAATGTCCCTCTGCCTTTATAGAGACCACGTGTACTCAGCCAAAGATCACCCACCTACCCTAAGCATGGAGAATAGTGCATTGCTCCTTCCTCAACAGAAATGATTTATTTTCTCATTCTAAAAGAAGTATCCTTTTCTAGGAAAGCTCTTTAAATCCCATGTGTCCAAGGTCAGACACTTAACATAGTTGAACACCTAGTTAAAGAATGCCTGCTTGTAAATTTAATGAGAAATTGGAAAAAGAGGGGAGATGGGGCAAACATGAAAGCTCACAGGGCCTGCAGGTAAAAGACAATCTGTTTGAGCTGCAGCCAGTTATTAGCCTTCTCAGCATGCAGAATGTGCTACCAGGCCTTCTGATTTTTCTTGGGATTTCTGAAATACAGATCCTTAGGTGAAATTTTCCTATTTCAAGATTTTGGGGAATCATTCAATTAAAAGTTAATAAGGGAGCAATGATATATTTGGGGTCTACACACAGCCCACTGACCACTAGATTCTGAGCTTTGCCATGCATGCCTATTGAACAAATGATTGAATGAGTGGATGAATACATTTTCTCTCTTTGGTAATCTTGATTGCTTATCTTAGCCAAAATGCTGACTAAGTCCTCCTGAACTATTCATATCTTAGGGAGATCTTTCCATTTGTGACTAAAAGTCTTAGGAATTTGCAAAGGAGGTAAATTTATCTGGCAAGCTAAGATTATCTCCTACATGAACATGTTTTTGCTAAGACTTACCCGGCTACTTTGAGTAATTCAACATAGGTTAACCTATTGATTGATTATAGGTCAGCCAATACAAGTCCATTGCTCACTGTAATGCTTAGAAAGACAGGGCTGCAATAGGGGGTTGGGGGTGTCTTGCTAAGGAAAATAGATGGAACATAGTTGGTGCTGAATCCTTAGCAAATTGCCACTTAGGCCAGTGGAGCATGAATAGCTTTGTGACTGTTCCAATAGGTGTCAGCCAAGTGCTACCTGAGCTGTCTTGACATAACTAAAATAGTATGACACAGCTTCCTGTTTTTCCTACAAACTGGAGAAGAGCTATTTAAGATGGAAAAAACATCACCTATTGTATAATAATAGGTAGGCAGTATGTCTGCTTTGAAAAATAGAGAACAGCTGATATTTTTAAAGGTGGCAAACTTAGGCTACTCTTGAATAAAATAGCTCACGTAGCTTCCTTGCAAGATTTCTGCTCTTGTATAGCTGAGAGGTTGACATCCTGTAACAAAACTTTCATTTTAATTACCAGACATATCTCCGAGCACATTAGCATTTAACCCATGCACCACATTACTTTTGGAAAACTTTTCCCTCTGGGATTAACATCTTGTAATTCCTAGCTGTCATCTTCCCTGTACTTCACCACAAGGGGAGTGACATTTCTAATGAGCACACTTGCATCATGTCTTGTAGGATCTGACTCCAACTCTGACACCACCCACAGGATTCAACACAAAAATCCAAATGGGAAAAATGGCTCTGGGGAGAAGATCTATTTGAGGAATCACTATTTTTTTCCAGTGTCATTTTCCTGTCTTTGACATGAAGAACTATCCATCCTACAGAAATCATAATGAGACCTGTGAATGCCAACCATATCTCCTTGCCACGAATTACCTCAACTCCACCCCTCTTGGCCTGACTGTTAAGTCTCATGGACTCTGGGCTCCACTTACCATCTGACTCTGATTCCCATTTTTCCTACCCCATTGACTCACATATCTTCCATGGGGCTCCCTGACTTGCAGTTTAATTATTTTCTAAATACTACCTGTGCAATTCTCTCTCCATTGCTTCAGAATCTAGCTGATCTGTTTTCTCTCCCTTTTCTTTTGTCTTCAATTTAGGCTGCAAAGCCTGATCTAATGTCTGCCTTCTCAAATCAGTATTCTCTGATCCTACCCTCACTTGATTTCTTTCCTCTGATTTCCTCTCTTATTTATATTCAGATACCTGTTACTCATCAATGATGTTTCTATCATGACACAGGTACTATATCAGATTTTTTGAAAGGAGGCTATATTTCATAGCCCTTGAGCCCATACAAAGAAAAAAGAAAGGGCACAAAACATACTGCCCAGTTCACCAAGGAATAAGAGTAAGAAAGAAAAGGGAGAATGTAGAATAAGACAAAAAGAGATATATTTTAGAGACCTCAGGAATAAAAACAACCATATCAACAATAACCTGCTTGAATCTCAAGATTAGTTTTTCAGTTCAAACAAGTATAAGGAAAGATGGATATTGGCAATTATTAGACAAAGCCAAATTAAATGCAACTCTGACATGTTCAGATTCCCTAAGATTTCAAATTTCCACATGAATTTGGCATTTTCAGTAATTCTTTTTCCAGTACACGTATCATTCCATATATTACTTCTTGCTGTCTGTTTGGGTAAAATGGCTTTCAGGGCATCACTTGCAATACTTGGATAGGATATGCAATGGGATTTATGATCCTGTTTTTCTGGGTCAGGAACATTAATATTTGTATTTAATTTAGCTTCTGTCACTAAGGAGCTCTTAGAAAATAAAATACTTTTTATAATTTAAGTTTATTGCACCTACATTCATCTCATTTCATGAAAATGTTATAGGTCAGCAAATTAAATTTCAGTTGTACTTCCCTCATGTCTTTACATTATTTTCAATAATCAATAATTATATTCAAGAGAGATGTATGACTTTTTATTTGATGAAGCAAAGAAATATTCCAAATGTGTGGGATAGAAACTTAATTATTTAAACTGACATTTATTAAATTCCTTGCTTGATTAAACATAGTAGTTATCAGTTACACAAAAAGAGAAATAAAAATCGGATATACTTGGAACTGCCCAGAGAGTGGCATTATTAACATTCTTTCTCTTTTGTTTGCTTTTAGACATTATTTTGCCAAAAAAAAAACCTGAGAAAAATTTTTCTGATGATAGGTGTGTAAAAGGTTGATAACTGTGGGGTCGCTATAATAATGGATATTTATTCCTGAGTGGCATTGTTCTTAAAGTTAGAACCTTTTTGCCTCCTACTGAGATAATATAGCCCTTTGTGCATTATTGATTTCTGTATGTTTAAAGATTATGCCATAATTCCAGATCCTACTTTTTGTATATTATATGAAATGAAACTGGGTCCTGAATTACACATTTCTACAAACTGATGAATTTGTTAAATCTATTTTTTCAGGCTAAATTTATTTATCATCTCTCTTCATAGTTTTATTTATACTGCCTGAATTTAGCATGAAGAAATAGCACTTATTAAAGTCTATAATGAGGATCTAGGGCATATGCTTATATGAAGTTACTCCCAAAGTTTAAAACTGACCTCTTACCTTTGAACCAAAATAATTCTAAAATCGAATGAAACAAGTATTAAGGAGGTTGAATGATATCAACATAAAAATACAAAAAAGCAGAATCTAGAAATCCAATAGATGCCAAAATTCACGGTAGCATAACAAACCACCCCAAAACTTTGTGGCTGAGACAACAACATTTGCTTGGGAGTCTGGGCAGCCTTGGTGGAGGCTACTTACTTCTGAGCTCTTGGCCTTGGTGAGGACAACTTGAGAGTTAGGTGTTGAACCATCTGAACAGTAACTCACCACAATGTTTGGTGAAAAGTCTCAAACATCTGAGTATAAGGAAGCTGGAAATTTGGGGACTTCTTATCTCTATGTGATCTTTATATGTGGCTTTTCCAGGATAGCAGCTTCAGAATAGCTGGATGTCTTGCATTGAGGCTAAGGGATCCCAGGGCCCATATCCTAGGTGGAAACTGTATTAATAGCTCTTTATGACCTACACTTAAAAGTACCCATTAGCCTCATAATCTCTATTAAGAAGTCACTGAAATCTGCCATATTCACTGGGGAAGAGATTAGACTATACGATTTGATGTGAGAAGTTCAAAGCATTTGAGACATATTTAAAAATCACACTAATATCTAAATATTCTATCATTGAATATAAAAAAAGTATCATTCTTTACTTTAGCTAAAGTAAATATAGCAAAGTATATTATTCCAATATTTTCTGGATCCATTAAAGCAATAGCCCTCAAAGTTAAAACTCTATTCAAAACATTCACAATAGTTCTCTAAATCCAAAACTACTTGCAACATTACTATTCAATGTTTTCTGATCAACTGATTCATTTTTTACATTAACACAATTATTTTAGAGGGCATTTGTGTTAGATTGTGTCCTTAGGTAAGTAAGTACAAAAAGAGAATTGGATATATAAGAATCTTATGGAGAAACTTCTAGAATATTATTTTAACCTCCTAATGGAGGGAGACAAAGAAGGTGAAGGGAGACTTCAGACCATAATGCAGGTCTGATACCTGTGAGAGAAGTGGAAGGAAGGAGAATAGGACATGAAGAATCTCATGGCACATCAAGATTCCAAGGAAGCTTTGATTGAGCCAGTCTGAAGTTCTTGGGTCAAAGTCACTCTTTGAAGACTAGTGTTATTTGCAGGAGTGGGTATGCACCTATACCACATACTCTGTCACTGACTGTGAATGGCCCGAGGAAAGTGTGGCGTTGGTATAAAATCAAAGGCAGATCAAGCAAGTTAAAGGGCCTGTGTGTTAATTATGCTTCTAATTATGCTTTTCCATACCAGGATATTCCATACCAGGGTACATGTATATTGTCCTTACATAAACTTTATATAAATATGGTATAATAAAACAATATTACATACCACTGAAGACTTTAATCATAAAACACCTATCATGAATCAAAAAGATGGATAATTAAGAAAATACAATTTAATAAAATTAGAACTTGTCTTCCTGGAAGAGGAATAAAAAATACTTTCCAGTAGATTTCAAGATGGTGGACTGCAGGAAGGAGGCACATTCCACTCGCTCTGTTGTTTGGAATGGTAATGTCATTACAATTGTAATGTCATTGAAATAACATTACAATGACTTCAAAATGAGGTGAGTTTCTGAAGAAAACCATTATAAGTCAGTATTTGTCAGAAATTCAGAGAAACCCAGTTCTGGTATAATGAATGGAGGATATAAGAAAATATACCAAAACTGACCATGGCAATGGTACTGCATCACCATAGAGGGACAGGCAACACAAAGGGAAAGAGAAATACAGCAGACAAATAATGACACTCAAACACTTAGCTGATGCAAAGACTGTACACTGAGCTAGGATTTAAAATGTGCTCCGTGTTTCTCAACTTCTAAGTGAAGAACTGAGGTGAAGATTCAAGTAGAGGAGTTTATGCTACATCATGTTCCTATGGGAACAGAGAGTTTTTAGCAAACACTTCCACTGTGTCTCTGTAAGACCTTACTGTGTGACCTAATGTACACTTGGCAAATCATGATCCCAAAATAGTAAAAAAGAATAGTGGAACCAGGGGCATTCAAGACAGAGGTACAGAAGAGAGTCAACCTGCTCTCCTTTTGAGCTCTGTGGCTCAAACAACCAACCGAAATGTATTGATCGGGTGGATGTGATTACACACAGTGTAGGAAGCTTGGAAATTCATATTTGGTAGTGTGGGGATGACTACAGGAAATCTGCCATGTACCCAGAGAGGTCTGTCACCCTGCCCTATAGGTAGAATTTTTGTAAGATGCTAAAAACCCAGAAGCCCAGGCAAGAGAGACTCAGCCCTAGGTGTGCAAGGATTTAATCCCTCTCAGAAAGACACCCTAAACAAAGATCCGCACTTCTATTTAGAGCTTGACCCTAGCTACTGGAATCTCCCTAGTAGATTTTACCATCCATTAGGAAAAGTTACAATCTAAGATTTCCAGACAAAATCTCAGCAGAACTTACTTCCAGTTCAATCCCCCAACTGCCAGTGTAGGCATGCACAGAAGCTGAGAGCCATTTCAACCAGCTACACTTTCAATCCACTCCAGCAGGCAGAGTGGTGTGAAGCACAGAATGAGGTTAGTTGGAATTCACCCTGCCCTTGCTCTCCTTAAGAGATATACGCCCACAGAAGTAAAGGAAAGAAGCACCGCCTGTAATAGGATGCAAATACTCAACTTTAGCTTCTTTGGCGGCAAAATGTTTAATTAAGAACATTTTTTGTTCTGCTTTTTTTGTTACTAATTTTTTAGCTATTTCTCTGGGTATATTTGATGATTGGTTCATATATATGTGGTTCTATTTTTTTCTATTTTATTATTTCTTTTAATTAATGTTTTACTATTTTATTCTGTTTTGCTAAGAGGTAGCAATTTTGTCTTTGCTTTCTTCTTGCTTGGATGTTGGGGTGTTGTTCTGCTCTACTTCTCCAGCTCTTTCATTACTTGCTTCCTACTTCTTCACATCCTCCCTCTTTGGGAACTTCATGTGCTATATCACTTCCAATTTCCTCTCCTACCTCTTGAAAATTCCAACTTCCCTTTTGCTTTCATATCTCAACTTTACTCTTAAAAACTATACTTTTAACATCCTTTATCTTTATCCCTTAGAAAATAGAATAAGGTAGACCAAGGGAAACCACACTATCTTAGCAGCTCCCCAAGAATGACTCAAAACAAAGTCAAGGACCTAAGCATTAGACTAGACACCTGCACCTGCTAAAAGAAAAAGTAGGCCCAACTCTTCATCGTGTCAGCTTAGGAACCAAATTCCTCAACAAGACTCCCATAGCACAAGAAGTAAAATCAAGAATCAATAAATGGGATAGATTCAGACTAAAAAGCTTCTTCACAGTGAAGGAGACAATCAAGAAAATGAACAGAGAGCCTACAGAATGGGAGCAAATCTTTGCCACCTGTACCTCAGATAGAGCATTAATCTCCAGGATATATAAAGAACTCAAAAAATTTGACACCAAAAATACAAATAACACAATCAATAAATGGGCTAAGGAAATGAGCAGACACTTCACAGAAGAAGAAATTAGAGAAATGCATATTAAAACTACACTGAGATTTCATCTAACTCCAGTCAGAATGGCAGTTATCAAGAATACAAGTAACAATCAATGTTGGCGAGGATATGGGAAAAAGGTTCACTCACACATTGCTAGTAAGACTGCAAATTGGTGCAACCACTCTGGAAAGCAGTATGGAGATTCCTCAGTAAACTTGGAATGGAACCATCATTTGACCCAGTTATCCCATTCCTTGGCTTATACCAGAAGGACTTAAAATCATCATGTTACAGAAAAGGAAACCCTTGTATACTATTGGAGGTAATATAAATTCTACAGCCAATGTAGGAAACAATATGCAGGCTATTCAAACAATTAAAAATTGAACTATCATCCAGCAAACCAACTTTTGTATATAGATCCAAAAAAATAAAACCAATATTGACATTCAGTACAGAATATTGAAGAGAGATCTGTTTTCCTCTGTTCTTTGTAGCGTTATTCACAACAGCCACAGACTGGGAACACCCTAAATGGCAATTGAAGGATGAATGGGTAAAGATATGTGGTACGTATTTATACCAAATACTCTCTATATAAATGCATATGTAAAAGGAAATATTATTAGGCCATAAAAAGAAGGAAATCTTGCCAGTTGGAACAGAGATGGACCTAGAGGATATTGTGCTCAGTAAAATAATCTAGGTACAAAAGAAAATACCATATGATCTAATTTACATATGAAATTTAAAAACTTGAATTTAGAGAAGTAGAGAGGAGAGTTGTGGTTGCCAGGGGCTGGGGTAGGGATGTGGAGAGCTGTGGGTCAAAGCATCAGAACTCCCAAATTTAAAATGAGTAAGTTCTTGAGATCTAATGAATGAAATAATGATTTTAGTTAATAATATAATATTGCTTACTTAAAATTGAATAAAGAGCATATTTTAAGGGTCCTCACCACAAACACACACACATGTACACAGGACACATGCATTGGTAGGGGTGGTAACTATGGACAGTCATGAATGTGTGAATAATTTGTTGTAGTAATCATTATACAATGTGTGTATATATGGAATCATAGCCCTGTATTCCTTGAACATATTCAACTTTTATCAGTTAGATATTTTTATGAATTAAGAGAAATTCCTGCAAATCTAAAAAAGAAAAAAAAGACAAGAGTTTTAAAGAAATACTAAAGAAAATAGAGCACTTTATAGCTAGATAAATATGAACTCACAATCCAAATTTAAAAGCACATGAGAGAGTAAGTATGAAATTCAGGAAGTCTATGTAGCAAAGAGAAAATTCAATTCCTCAGACATTCAGATATTGGTATTTTCAGGTTATTTGAAGATGGAATTTTACTGATATACTTGTATTAGTGAGTTGTTTACAAAAATTAAAATGCACAATTCTACCATGCTGCAACAACATATTTCAAGTGTTGTGGCAATGTTTTATAAATGTCTTAGAAAACAAAAGAATATAAGCATACAGCAGTAAAGTAGAGCATATGAGATTGATTGATATAATTTCTTTTCTCCTCCATCATTCCCTATTTTAAAGTATAATTTCAAATCATATTTATTGAGAGATTACTGCATGTCAAATACTATGCTGAAAAGTGGGAGTTGTTGTAGTGATAAAACTTTTGTTTTCATTGGATAAATAGAGAAGAGGCATGTTTGTGAAAATGACTGAAATACAAAATTATAATTTTTTATGACATGGAAGTTCACATATATATGCTATTTAAGAAGATGGTATATTAGCCAGCTTTTTATTAGTATAATGAAATAACTAAGATAATCAATTTACAAAGAAAGAAGTCCTATTTTGGCTGATAGTTTTGGAAGTTCCAGTTCATTATCACTTGTCCCTTACTTTGTCCTCTGGAAAGGCAGCACATCATGGCAAAGGAACTTGGTGTAGCAAAACCATTCATCTCACAGAAAATAAAGGCAAAGAGAAAAATGCAGGGTTCCACAATCCTCTTTGAGGGCACACCTTCAGTGACCTAAGGACCTCTTACTAGGGCCCACCGCTTTAAGGTTCCACCACCTCCCAACAAAGTCACCATGGGAACTAAGCTTTTAGGACATTCAATACCCAACCTACAGCTCCAGTTCTGGTTAAAGATTTAGCAAGCAATATTTTATCTGGATAGCACCCTTAACAACTTTATCTCAAATGAAATTATTTTCTAACTCCATGATATACAAAGATTCTTAGCATGACTACTGTGAAAAATAATTAAAAACATAGGTTATAACACTTTTAACATTTTAAGGCACATTTTATCCTTAATTTTAAAGTATTTACTAACTAAAAATAATATGTATAAATAATATAACTTCAAAGCAGTCAAAAGATTATATGGAAATAAACAAAGGCTCATTTACATCTGAAATACCTAGATTGGTATTTCATAACACTGATAACATTTTCTTGTAGCTGCTCAAGAAATTTTCTCTGTGCCTAAAATATAGATGATATGCAAACAAATCTAAAGCATGCTATATACTTCAGTCTGTAAATATATATATATGTATATATATTTTCAATTTTTAACATATATCTTAGTGATAGTTCTGTACTAGCACATGTGTATTTATATATATATAGAATATCTATTTTACATTTTACTATAAAAATACATACTTAACTACTAGTAGTCATATGTTGTTTTTCTTTTTCTTTTCTACTATTTTCATATAACCTTACATGCAATATATTTATATAGCTACTTCAAAATCTTTAAGTGTATTTTCTGGGACTCTTCATTTTATTTTAGCCTCATTACCTAGTGTTTGTTCTTGAGCCAGTATAAGCAAATTATTGGTCAAATGTTGCCATATGCACACTTATGTAGTTAAAGTACTGCTTTATACTAATGGATATGTTGTGGCTTAGAGGTTGGCACCATAGTAATCCAAGTTCTTGATATTTTGCCCCATGTTCATCCAAGGAGCTGATAGCACAGGTGATCTCTCTTGAATATATCCTAGGACATGGACATAGTTTTCCAGAATGTCAAATGATTTTATTCTTAAGTCTGGCATCATCAAAGCCACCTTGATGGAGGATGCAAGAAATAAGAAATAGGTAGAAAGGAGACATTAAAACAGGCAAGAGAACAGATTTTAATGCAGAAGTTCTGAATACCGTTCTAGGCCTATGGCTCCCTAAGCCTGTCTCCCTTTCAGGTCTATTTACTTCCAAATTCCTGGGAAATCTGTAAATCTACCTCTGTACTATTAATTAACCACCCTGTATACAGATTAAACAAAGAGGGATATGATATCTTGAGGAATATATAATTTAGGGGACTTCCCAGTGCTATTTATAGATCACATAATGAAGACCACATCAGCATGAGGATCCTGAGATTAACCAGATCCCCAGAAACTGGCTTGAGGTCATCAGACTGATCTCACTACGTACCTTCCCATACCCACCACTTACCAAGTTCTTTTATAAGAAGCACTGGGATGCTTGCTTTGGCAGCATGTACGATACAATCGGAACAATACATAGATTGCATTGTACAAGGATGCAAATTCAGTAAGTGTTCCAAATTTTGAAATAAATAAACAAACAAATAACTAAATACAAAGTGCTGGCAACCCCAAAACCTCATCTCCCACTCTTTTTTTTTTTTTTTTTTTCGGTACTGGGGATTGAACTCAGGGGTACTCGACCACTGAGCCACATCCCCAGCCCTTTTTTGTGTTTTATGTAGAGACAGGGTCTCACTGAGTTGCTTAGCGCCTCGCCATTGCTGAGGCTGGCTTTGAACTCGCGATTCTCTTGTCTCAGCCTCCCTAAGTGCTGGGATTACAGGCTTGCGACACTGCGCCCGGCTTCATCTCCCACTCTTGAGATGTTCTTCCTTCCCTTTTGAATGTATATTCCTATATTTCGTGTTTTACTCCCAAAGGCATTTCTTTCTTGAGATAACCTGCATTTTCCCTTGGTGTATCCTCTTTCCTCAATAAGCCTTTGTCTATGGCATTGGCACATGGTGAAATTCTTTTCCATCACATATGTCAATAACCGTGCTTGTCCTGAGTCACATGCCTGCTTCTCTCCAGGAACTCTGCAGACTGTTCTTCAGAGTCACTTCTCTCATGACAACCTCTGATCACAGTAGTCTATTTTGGGGTTAGTGTTTACTTAGAGGTTGTGACTAAGCCCCTTGTGCCAGGGAAATTTCCGCTCCCTGTGGACAGGTCACTGTAGGATTTGGGAAATGCTTTCATGTTTCCTCTGTGTTCCTCTCTTGCTAATCCTGAGTAGATGTGCCCTAGTGTTAGAGGACAGCCATTCTGACTCCCTCAGACTTAACTACGATCTTAGGAGGGCTCTTCTTGGCTTCAACTTTCCCTGGTTTTTCAAACTTCTGCAGCCGTAGCATTTCCTTTGTATCATGGAGCTACCGGTATCCATACTCATATTAAATGTATGAGAGTATCAATTCCATCAACCAAGCTCCCCATTGTTTTCCATTGTTAGACATGGGTTTCTCCATGATCTATTGCAAGCAAAGTCAGTCCAGAAACAGACTGAATTTGTCCCACTCTGCCCCCTGCACCCCTCTGAAATTAGGGAAATGGAGATGCTGCTCTCAGGAAGTCCTGACATAATGAGGACGCTCTAGGGTCTCAGAGGAGGTGAAATTTGAAATCCCTTTGGGCTATTAGAAAGCAAAACTAGTGAAATTCCTATCTTTTGTCCTAGTGTACCCCTCCCCCCTTTCAAAGCTTTCCTCTTCCCAGAACTTCTTGGAGATAGAATTTTTGAAACAATTAAGTTTCTTCTATCTTGCTCAAAGGTGGCTTTGCATAAAACCTATTTCCTACCTCACTGTATCCTAGCCTCTTTGCTCCCTGGTGGTATTAGAGCCACTCAGTAATAGTCCAGCAGATAGAGCTGCAGAGCTCTTCCTCCCATGGACTGCCTTTTTCTTAAGAAGCCCTGCACTGCTGCTCCCTAACTGGGAGTGGGAACTGGCCATCCCTGCAGTAACACCCTGATTCAAAAACCAGACACTGTGGGAAGGGGTGCCTGCCATTCTCACCTGGAACTTGACTCCTAGAAGCAAGCTGGAGCAGGCTCACAGCAAATAGGAGCATAGTATTCATTGCCTGTTGTACTTTGTCCTCATCCTGGGCCTGCCTGGAATTGAGCTTCTGCAACTTGGATCTGGGGTTTGACAAATACTGGTGGCAGTCATCTCTTAGTGTGAAACCAGAGCCCTAGACTGGGATCTGTGAGAGGAGAGAAAGGAATCCCTTATGTTCTTGGCTCTACCTTGGCAGAAGTGGTATAAAAGCCATAGCTTCTTTAACACATACTTAGAGTTCAGAGAGACGTGCAAAGTTCATGTCACAAATGCTATACACTCTCACTTGTTCCTGAGTCAGTAGATTTTCTTGAATGAGTATTTCCCCTTTTTCTCTTGGCCTTAGGGAAATTGCTAGAGGTTTTAAATGTTATTTTTTTCCTTTTGAATAGGATTAACAGATCAAATTGTTGATTTTTTTTCTGGGGAAAAAACCCCCTACCATTATACAGTTTTCTACTTTAATTTTCTCACTAACCTTCGTCCTCCTCCTAACATTGAACTCTCAAACCTTATCCTAACTTTCTTACTCAACACTTGTTTTCTCTTCATTCCCCCAGGTCTCCTGGTTTAATATTTTTATTCTTTTGAATGCTGCCTCAAAAGTATGGTGAATCATATTTAATCACATATTAATTATATAACATTGTATCTAGACTCCTTAAGCAAAGAACAAAGATATATATTCAGATTACTGCAGGTATTGGGATTTACTTGGAATCAGAATTTCCATTAGTGTCAATAGAAGTCTTATGCATAAAATCATTATTAAATTTTGTTTTACCAAGAAAAAAAAGATATTTATATTCATTTTCATTCTATCAGCTGATGTACAATACTTGGGAAGTACAGATAATACAATAATATAAGACTGCTATATGCAAAAGCTCTGGGGATAGAGTTTCATTTTTCATTTGAAGAGCGAAATTCTTAGCTACCTTTCAGAAATTATGTTTACATCAAGTAAATTTTATACATGTCTGGTGATAGCAATGTGAATAATGGATGTCCTCTCTGTTGTTCAACTTTCAAATTGGATTCTCAGGCTATTCTTAGATTTTACAGCAATTTGTTCATTTATGTTTTCTGAAACCAAAAGCATTTCGATCTCATTTTTCACACTGATATTTTCCAACACGGAAAGCAATGTTCCACTTATAGGAACTCCAGTTTCCTAATCTGGTAAACTAATCTCTTTCCCATATTTGAGAAACAAATAAAAACAATCTCTTTCAGATAATGTTCTCTAATGATACAAATCTGCCATGTATTCATATGGCTAATTAATGAATAACCTTTATTGCAAAAAGTTCACGTAAACATAAACTATGTCATACATTATCCCCATAAGTGATGAACACTCTTTTAATTTCAGCTGCTTTCCACAAAATTATTTTAATCTCACTGATTGCTGAAAAGCTACTTTGTAACAGAATCTTTTTGGAAATGATGCAGTTTAGCTGAGCTGCCCATGTGAACCTATAAACTGGGGCTCAGATAAGGAGCCTGTGTTTCAGTCTGTGTGAATACCATGCTGCTCCAATAGTTTCTAGGCTATAAAATTATGGTTGTGAGATGCCACCGAGGCACCTAAAAATATTCTAGGGGAACTGTTTAGTACTCTTGTCAATATCTAAGAAAAAAATAATTATCAAGAAACATGAGGCAATAATTTCACATTATTTGTGAAAAATCCTTGCTGAATTTCATTAAAAACTCTATTTTTAGTGCAATACTTGAAACATTATTTTCAGTGACTATTTCTAATACAAAGAAATTTCTTTTTTTCTATAAGACTATTATAATCCTTATAGCTTAGTAATGTGACAGGAAGCATGACTTTATGTGTGTGTGTGTGTATGTGTGTGTGTGTGTGTGTGTGTGAGAGAGAGAGAGAGAGAGAGAGAAAGGGAAAGAGATATTGGGGATTGAATTTAGGGCCTTGTACAAGTTAAACAGAATAAAAGTTCCATATCACTATGTAAAAAGTTACCCCAACACTATTTGCTTAAAGCATTTTTCAGGCCTGATGTTTGGAAGAAGCTTAGCTGAGCAGTTCTGCCTTTATCTCTCTCATAAGACTGTAGTCAAGATGCTGACCAGAGCTGCGGTGGGAAAGTTTAACTGGAGCTGGAGAATCCTGTCTAACTCAGTAGGTTAAGGCCCAGTTCAAATGGAACCACATACAATTTCTGTACACTAGAATCTAGCTGAATTTGTTCTGTTTTTTGATACAAAATAATCCTCTAACTCAGCCAGATGTGTAGGCAAGGAACAAAAGTCTTAAAAATAGCCTTGGTCATACCATTTTCATAGACTTGTAACCAGAGTCCTACATCAGAGGCCCAACTTTAGGGGTCCCAACAAATCAAATCTGGCCACTTACTGCCACCACCCCAGGGGAACAAATGGAAAAAGTAGGGGTGAAAACAAGATAAGGCATAATCAATAAAGTTAAATTGGGAAGGCAAATAAAATCCAGCATCTTAGTCATTTCTTTGAGGAACTGACATGAGCTTTAGGCTTAGAGGAAGAATCAGGGCAGGGAGTGAGAGGTGTGAGAGGTGCCGTGATCAAACTGTCTGGCTGATCATCGTCTCAGAGATAGTTCTTGGAGGTGGCTCCAAAGAAGTCCTTGTCACTTGAAGGGATGATCTCCTTTTGCTTTGTAGAATGTTTACATATCAGACCTATGATCTTGGAAGGAGGCAACTCAACTCTCCTGGACATTCGCCATTACTCTTGTTTAGGGGAGAAGTCTCATCTTGGGGCAAATTTCCTACATGACTCCACTAGCTGTCCTGAAAGGTGTAGGGCAAGGAATGGAAACCTTCAGGCCTGCTCTAAGGGTTATAAGGTTGGCAGTTGAATGTTCCTACAAATCTTGAAATTACTTAGTCACTCTTCTCTTTGCGTCTTCAACCTTGAAAGGAGTGGATTTCCAGCGTTGGATGAACACACGTTAAATGAGTAACATGCCTATTAACATGGAGAGCTGAGCAGGAATCTGACCTAGTGTTTAAGGTAAAAAAAGAGACAGACAACAACAACAACAAAAAAAATGAAGCCAGAAAGCTGGGCCCAGTGGCGTGAGCCTGCAATCCCAGCACTCAGGGAGGCTGAAAAAGGAGAATCGCGAGTTCAAAGCCAGCCTCAGCAATGGCGAGGCACTAAGCAACTCAGTGAGACCCTGTCTCTACATAAAACACAAAATAGGGCTGGGGATGTGGCTCAGTGGTCGAATGCCCCTGAGTTCGATCCCCAGTACCAAAAAAAAAAAAAAAAATGAAGGCAGAGATGGATGCCAGGCTTCATCCTGCATTTAGTTACCCATTAGGCATCTGCCCAATTAAAGAGTCTGTGCTTTTATCAAAAGCAACTTCTAATTCTCTATTACAAACCAGAGACACTCATTGGCTCTATTCATTCTATTCATGGAAAACCACCAAGGTCAACACACACCAAGAGTAGGTAGTCTCACAAACAGCTGTGAAACACAGTAACATTTACTTTTAAAAGTTATAGCCTAGATGCGCCTGTAATCCTGGTGAAGTGGGAGGCTGATGCAGGAGGATCCCACATTCAAGACCAGCCTTAGAAATTTAGTAAGACCCTGAACAATTTAGTGAGACCTTGTCTCAAAATAAAAAAATAAAAATGATTAGGGATGCTCAATTACTGGTACCAATTAATAAATAAATGTTATTGTCCAGTCCATAGTCAATGAATATGGTATGTCCTTTTATGCCACAATACTAGATTTCTACTGAGTGCTTAAAGCAGTTTGGTAGTCTTCAGAAAATGAAAAAAACTGGCATATATTTTACTTCCTTATACAACTTCTTTACCCACTAAGAAACTCTGAATTGTTTAGTTAAGAATAGTATTTTGGGAGAACATTTTTTTGACCTTGCAAATGTTTTTTGTATTGTGTTTTTTACTGAGAAGGACCACTTTATTGGTTTCAGAGTTCAGACATTTCTTTAGATCAGCATGCAAGCTTTTTTTCTTTTAATGCTTATGTTACTTTCTTTAGGTTAATGAAGACACAGCCAACATCACAAAATATATTTCAGAACAATTATGTTCATATTTTAGAATAATTATTTTTATTTATAACCTTGGGGTTTGAAACAGACTTGAGACTATTTTTAAGTTACATGCTATAACTTTCTATGAAAATATATGTTGCAATCAATGCAACTTCCAGAAAAATATGTGAAATTAAAGGAATGAGGGGTTCTTTTATCTAAAAATATATATTGTTCAGTACCTTGTGGAAAAAATCTGTGAAGAATTTTCAAATACACTCAAACATGCTATTTAATAACATTTTCATCTTTATTGTGGCTGATAGATAAAGAAAAAAGGAGGAAATGATTCATGAGTTTAAAAGATACCTAATTTCTAATATTAATTCAACCTCTCATTAGTAAAACACCTCAACTGGTTCAGAGTACATTATCCTTATGACTTACTGCTGTATATGATTTAGAATACTTTGCTTAGGATTTTTGCACTTATGTCCACAAGTGAGATTAGCTTGGAATCACCCTTTGTTCATGAATCTGGTCAGATATCATGCTCTTTAGAAGACCTTGGGTACAAAGGGTATCAGGTCTTCCTTGAGCATTAGCAGACCTGTGGGTAAGCAATCTGTGTGGATTTTCCCATGGCAGAAAATATATTCACTGCTGATTGGTTCTGTTTAGTCATTACAGGAGTTTCAATATTTAATTCTGTCTTGAATCAATTACATTTTCTAAGAACTTATCCATTTCATTTGCATTTTCAAAAGTTGTTTACACTATTCTCACTACTTTTAATATATGTCTTTTTTCATGATGTTTCCTTTTGCAGTTCTGATATTGTTTATTTGTATCATCTCCTTTATTTTCTTCATCGGTATCAAGAGAGGTTCATCCTTTTGGTTAGTCATTCCACAGAACCAAATTTGTTGGTTATCGTCATGTACATTTGCGTCTTAATTACTTTCAGTTCCAGTCTTTATTATCCCCTTCCTTGTAATTTTGTTAGTTTTCTGTTGTTGTTGTAATAAGTTATCACAATTTTAATAGCTTGAGATAGCATGGATTTATCATCTTACAGTTCTAAAAGTCAGAAATCTGACACAGGTCTTACTAGCAAAAATCACAATGTTAGCAGGGCTCTGATCTTTTCTGGAGGCTCCAGGGGAAAATCTACTTCCTTCCCTTCTTCAGATTCTGGAAGATGCTCATATTCCTTGACTTTTAGCATCCTCTTCCATCTTCAAAATCTGCAGTGTCAGGTCAGATTCTCACTTTGCACTGTTCTGAACTCAATTCCTGCCTCCCTCTTCCATGAGGAACTTCATGATTATGTAACCCAAAAAAACCTCCCTGTTTTAAGATTAGCTGATTAGCACCTTAATTCCATCTGCAACCTTAATTCCCTGTTACCATGTAAACTAAAAAATTGACTCTGGGATTAAGGCTTGGACATTTTTAAGGAACCATAATTCTGCCTGTTATAAATTTTTTTGGTTTTATTTTGCCTTATTTTATTATCTTTTTTTGTGTTTTGTTTGTTAATATTGTCTTCCTCATTGTCTAAGCTATGCCTTTAAAGTTCAATTTTTGGTTAAGTACTACATGAGCTTCATCATATAACTTCTGTTGTGCATGTTATACATTATTATTCAGAACAAATAGTCCTACTTTTTCTTTAACTTATTTCTTTTCTTAGGCAATTCTTAATTTCTAAATATGAGATGTCTTGCTAGTTAGCCTTCTGTAATTAGTATTAATTTCATTGTGATCAGATATGAATTGCATCATGATCAATATATCATGAAAATTTTATCATTTAAAAGTATTCTAATTTCCTTGAAAATAATGTATATTTCATATTTATTATGTAGCATGTTTTCTGTATGTCCATTTTGGCATTAATTGATCATGTTTTTAAAATATTTTAATCAGTACTGAAACTTTTTCTGTTCTACCAATTGCCAAAAGAGATGTCTTTTTAGGATATTTTACTTTACATGAGTATTTGTCTACTGTTTCTTAATATCTGTCATTTTTTTTACTTCATTTATTTGGAGGTTATTTTATTAGTTGCATACCAGTTTAAATTGTTATATATTTGTAAAGCTTATGTTGTCTGAAATGATGCTAATTTATATAGCAAGAGAAATATTTTAGTCAATAAACTTATTTATAGAGATATCCAAATGGGTCCAGTGTTATCACGGGGTCTCCAAAAGTGGAAAATGTGAGAAGTACAGGTCAAAATAAGTTTTCTACGAGGGTAAATAACTTTTTTCCAAACAAAATTTAGAAAAATAATTTATATGTGTTATAGCTTTGCTTAGCAAACTAATATTTGTTTATTAGAGGCAGTCTAAAATTAAACTTCTGACCAGCTTCTTCTACATTCTGAATATAAAATATAATTTATGAGATATCACATTTTTATCAATTAAAGAAATCTCAAAAGACAAACCAGAAGGTTCAATCAACTATTGTTACAGGGACACAAATGTACTACTGCATATAATTTTTGCACAGCCCTCACCTCTGCTCCAAATGCACTTTAAGCTGAACTAGGATTAGATGTGTGAACCAAATCAAAACATCTCACAAACATCTTTCAAAAAATAAGAAATATACATATATAATAAATATATATGTATTTTATATATATATATATATATAATTTATGGTAATATTTCAAACTCCAGACCCTCCATAAACCATTTACAATAATATAATTTGTTTAGTTGATCTTGATATTTACACTAAACATTTTTTTCAACAAGAAATGTGTGTAACTTTTTGTGAATGCATTATGTAATGGAACTACTATACATCTTGTTATTGCAGTTTTTTTTTACATCCCTACTACGTGCAAACCACTGAGATTTATGGTGAAGAATTTGTAAATAATTCTGTCCTCAAGGAGCTTTCAAAAGAGAATCTATACAAAAAAAGAGAACCAGACCCATCTCTGGCTAACCAAATCTGAGTCTTTAAGGGTGATAATCTAAAGAATCATTAATTTTTTAAATTATGTCTAGGGATTTATTCAAAAGAAATAATCATAGTTGAATGTAAAGATTGCTATACAAGATTTCCTATCACATTTACTTATCTGTGGATGGATGTAGATTTTCTATATCCATAGATATAGAAAAACAAACTGGGGAAAAACATTAAAACATTTACCATGACTATTAATGCATATTGGGAACATGAATAATATTTAATTTTTCGTGACACATTCTCTTATTTTTTGCACCAAACATGTTAATGTTTTGATCAGAAAAAAATCAAATCTCATTTTATAGACTAAGCCAATTCTATGACCAAGCACAGTACCTTACACAAAATAGTTAACAAATAAATGTGATTTAAAGTATATGTAGGCATCATTAATTTTTTTTAAATTTTTCTAGTTTGGAATAATCTAAGATGCACAAAATTATTGTAGAAATATGACAAATAACTTTGCCTACCTTCTCTCTCTGGATGTCATATATCATATATAACCATAGAACACCAATGAAATTGACATTGCCAAAATGCTATTAATCAATATAAAAATATTATTTAGATTGAATTGATTTGTTCCCACTGTCTTTTTTTCTTTTCTTTTTTCTTTTTGGACCACCATTCAATTCAGAATCACACATCAAATTCATTTATCATCACTCCTTAGTGTTCTTTAACTTGAGATAGTCCCTTGGTTTTCCTGCCTTTTATGAACTTGACAGTTTTGCAGAGTACTGACTCATTATTCAGGTCCCTCAATTGGGTTTATCTGGCATCCTCTTAAGATCACACTCAGGTTTATTTTTTTTGCCAGACCATCAATGAAGTGGTGTTGTGCCCTTCCCAGAGCATCATGGCAGGAGACAAATAGTGTTGATTGATTTCATTATGAGTAATGATAACTTTTAGGGTAGTATCTGGAATGTTTCTTCAATATAAAACTATAAACTTTCCTCTGTAATTAGTAACTAATAATATGGTAAGATACTTTGAAACAAGGTATATATCTTGTCTTTCATCATAGTCTTGTCCATTGATTTTAGCATCTCTTGTTATAACAATTACCTCTGTAGTATTTACCAAAGAGAGATTTTTCCATTGCCATCTTTCCTTCCATTTTGATTGGAAAATTATGTAAGAGCTACCAATTCACTCCATTAATTAACTTATTCTACCATTTATTTATATTAGTATGACCTCATGGATATGTTTTCTTCTGTGGATTAAAATTCACTTTTAATTTACTTCAGTGTTTTACTTTATTGTCCCATAGCCAGCCACTGGAAACTCCTTCAAGATGGCATTTGATAAGTGGATTTTTCATCAGCAGTACTGAAGAGGAAAGTGTGAGGTAAAGGTGGAAAACACAAAAGAATCATTGTAGAAAATCAGTGAGAGCTACAGAGAAAAGACACTTTTCTGGGCCTTCTTGTACATGAAAGTTTAGTTATGAATAGAGCTTGCATCCTACAAAAGGAGATGATGGAGGGGAAAACACAGGTTAGGAATATAGAAGTGAAGGAAATTCATGCAGAAAATCATGTGGAATGTTTCTCAATAGAAAGATGCCAGGGATTATGTGAAATAAAATAATTGCAAACAAATGGTATATTAATGGCATTCAAAAGTATACATTTTAAATATTCTTTATGATTCTTTTTTTTTTTATTATTTTATTTTTTTTCCCAAAAGTTGCATTTTAATACACGTTGGCAAACATAACAGAAAAAAACAAATTATCAGAAGCTGTACACACTATTCACTGAAAACATTTGTTGAGGCAAATAGAAAAAAATTGTTACAATCATAATTTTTCTAACTTTGCACAAAATTATAAGCAGATTACATTCTTCATATTAAACATCTTTATATGCACTTTCAATGAATAAAATTATGGCATTTGCAGGCAAATAGATGGAACTGGAAAGCATTATGCTAAGTGAAGTAAGCCAATCCCAAAAAACCAAATGCCGAATGGTCTCTCTGATTAATGGATGCTGATGAATAAGGGAGGTGGGAATGGGAAACATAAGAGAAATAGAGAAACACTAGACGCGACATGGGGGAGGTGGGGGGCAGGAA